>CANTUR010001025.1:0-458870 GCA_947683625.1 Mallotus nudiflorus
GAGATTCTCAGGTGCTGAACTCCTATCACCCACAAACTTAAATTCTTCTTCACCAGGAATTCTGAAAGTCACCTCTTTACTCTGATAATCCACCACGGTATAGTGCTGAGATAACTAACCCATACCCAGAATGACATCAAACTCCATCACATTCAATAAAATCAAATTAGTGGATAATTCTCTACCTCCGATAAGAACTGGACAACTAGAAAGAACAATATCGGTGTCCAAAGAGTCACTTAGAGGAGTGGTGACAGATAAAGGAAAAGCCATCCTTGAAACTTGCCAATAAGACTTAGAAGCAAAAACAGGAGAAATGAACGAATGCGTGGCACCCAGATCAAACAAAACCCATACATCCAGGTAACAGACAGAAACAATACCTGCCACGACTACATTAGATGCCTGAGCATCTTGCTAAGTGAGATGGAAGACTTTGGCCTGTCCTTGACCTCCCTGCCGGTTAGTAGAAGCCTGGCCAACACCTCTGGCACCTCTACCATGACCTAATTGGGGAACAAGTTGAGTAGAACTCTAATGCTAGGCTGGAGGCAACTAAAAAGGAACAGGTGCAGCACTAGCAATCAACTGTTGAGGAAATCACAAAATTTATGGCTGCTAATACCTAGAATAAGGACACGATCTAGTATAATGTCCCGTCTGCCCGCATTTGAAACACATCAACGGTGTCATATAACATAGTCCCTGATGGACTCTACTGCAGGTCTGGTAAACACTGGCAGCTGACCCGAAACTATGACCACTGCTACCACTTGAAGCACCTGACCTAAGTCTGAATGGTCTACACTGACCTCTACAACCATGTCTACTGCTCTGATGTACCCGCTATTGCTGTCTCTAACTCTACTGAGCTAGACCTCTCTGCTAACTACTCGATCGAATCTGGAAACTCAAGTACGGTGTAGTTTGGAATCCATCTGATTGTACACCCAACTGGTAATAATCAGGCATAGCTCCTTGCCTGACTAGCCTCAGCTCAATAGCCTTGACCAACTCAATCATCGACTCTAGAGTAAGGCCCATTATAGGCATACCAGCAAATGCAGAACCTAATCTGGTGACATATGTAGTAACTGCAAAGTACTGATCTTGCATCAGACCCTCTGCATATCTACCAAGTCAGAGGAACTCTTGGGTATACTCCTCAACAGATCTGTCACCACGAGAATACTGGTCAATCAGAGACGGTAACTCATACGAAGCGGCTCTGGGCAAATCTCCTCAAAAATCGCTCTCTAAATTGAGCCCAGGTCATCGTCAACATGTACAGCTGCATCATTTGAATAAACCAGTCCAGGGCTGGTCCCTCAATAGAAAGCTCAATAATCATAATCCGCTGGTACTCGGTATGAGTAGTCCGAGTCCTAATCTCGATCGCGTGCAGAAAGTCTAGAGGGTCGGAAGTCCTATCGAAAGCGATCCTACCAACTCTAGCATAGAACAGAGCTGCCTTAGGGTCAAACATACCCTATTGATAAGTAGGCTGAATAGGTTGAACTACCAAAGGTATAGGAACATCCTCGTACTCAGGCTCTACAGGCTCCTCATCTTGTATCTCTCTCTATCTATAACGACCTGCTGCTCCTTGAGGTGTACCTCTGCCACAACCTCTACACCTAACTGGCGACTCAAGAGGTAAAACCTCATCCTGGAAGGACTCGTCATCCTCGGCCTCAACAACCGATGGAGTGACATGTGCTCGGCTCCTTATTCTGAAAAGATAAACAAAAGGATTCAGACAAAATAAACAATAGAGGATAACGTAGAAAACTAAATCATGGAATACGTATCAAGACATACTCGAACCTAATTCACTACAGTAGTTTCAAAGAAAACACAACGTTGAAAACTAGGGCCACAACTCACACAACTAAGGCCTTGACACAGAACTCCGCTTTGACACTAACTTTGTCATGACCCAAAATAGGGGCCATAACCAGTGCTAGGGAACGAGAATTCTTTTGAATCTAGAACCCGTAGCAAGCATTTAAAATAAAGTAAAAGCATGCAATAATAATAAAATAAATAAAAATATCTTACAACGGAAATTAAAATCTCATAATAATAAAGCAACTCATCAGCTGATTTAATAACACAAATTCATCTTATATAATATCTTTTAATACAAATTCTTGTTTCAATTCTTTAAAATACAAATCTTAAACATATATAATGCATACTGCTCACTAAAACAACTATTGTAGTGTCTAGAATACAAAATAAAATCAAGTAAGCAATTTACATAGTAAAGCCAGGGCAGAAGAAATTCGGCGTAAAGGTCTACTACTGAGGACGAAGACTCTCCTGAAAAATAATCAACGGAGGGGAGTCAGACCTCACTGAGTGAATTATTATAATATATATACATGCATAGCTAAATGACAATGCACACATTCAATAGTATATATAATAACTATATATACAGGCAAATACACGCGGATGCAGCAAAATCATTTTTATACAATACTGAAAATAATAATCGTTTATGAAGGATCAAATAGAACCCTAGATGATTGTAACCTCAAATCAATGTTAGACAACACTCTAGCCATACAGGCTCACTTATTCTAAATAAATTCACTTGTTCTATTTGGACAATAGACTATATCTGAGACACTAAGTCAACCGAGCTCCAACAGTCTAACTGTCAATGTGATTGGCCCTGAGACACTTGGTCAACCAAGCTCCAGCAATCACACACTCAAATCACATCTCACATTAATTAAATCAATTCAATCAATATCACAAATAGGTTAGTAATTTAACCTAAATTCTATCATTGTACGGTACGTACTTGGTCCTAGTGCTACCCACTAGGTAGCACGTTCTATTGATATCCTTCATTCAAAATAATTCATTCATTCATGAAATAAATGATGCATGACTTTAATTAAAATAACAATATAAACCATATGTATTCTAGAAATATACCAAAAATAAACAAAGTATATTTCAAGTATATATACGTCAAATAAATTCAATTTAATTATAAAATAAACCAGAAATAAACTATATATATACT
Organism: Mallotus nudiflorus; assembly: GCA_947683625.1. Taxonomy (NCBI): domain Eukaryota; kingdom Viridiplantae; phylum Streptophyta; class Magnoliopsida; order Malpighiales; family Euphorbiaceae; genus Mallotus; species Mallotus nudiflorus. Next base: position 3,044 of record CANTUR010001025.1, read on the forward strand.
AAAATATTTTAAGAATAATTCAATAATAAAACATGCATTTAATTTAAAATATACCAAAAATATACTAAAATATACCTAAGCAATTATTAAATCATTTATGCATATTTCATAAAATTTAAACATACATTTCTAAAACATGCAATCCTAAAACATGTATATATAAAATAACAACTCACAGTTGTGCGCTCCTCGAGACGGGTCCGACGGGCCTAGTCCACTAGGCCTCGATCTTGGCGTAACTAAACAAACGAATAACAATATGAAATCATAATAAGTCTAACAAAATTCTAGAGACTCGATCTAAAACATCGGACACAGATTAGGAATAGGGATTTGACCGGATTTCACATTTTACGAGAATTCTACCAAAAAATCGATAGAACCTCCCTTGTAAAACGGACATCTCTTTACTCAAAAAGTAGAGTCGATCCTACAAGAAACACACTTCGGGAATACACAGCCACATAATCTCTCGATCAGACTCCCAAACTATAATTCTATCGACCGAGGTTCATAATTCATGAGATAAACACAGAACCTATTAAAATTCCAAAAATATTGAAAATACCCTTTAATAATCAAAATATGACAAATTAGGGATTTAAACACTAAAAATAATTATTTTACCGATAATTACAATAAAACCCTAATTTTAATAAAATATTATTAAAAATCAACAATTCTCAATAAATTCATAAATATTAACTGAAATTCATTTTATAAATCCAAATTACATAATTAGCCCTAAAACATATTAAAAATCACTAAAAACTCATTTATTTACAAAAATAGTATATTATATATAATTTGAAAATAATTTTTGAAAAATAGTTTTAATTAGTTAAAAATGCTAAATAATTTATAAAAATCATTTTATACCTCAAATAATTATTCAAACCAATTTAACTTAATTTTTAACCAATTTAGTACCAAATTACCAAAATACCCCTACTTATATATAATTTCACATAATACACTATAATTATACAAAAAATTCACTAAAATAATATAATTACTCAAAAATTAATTTCTCAATATATAATTCAATAAAATCAATAATTATACTCAATTAACCCATTAATTTTAACAAAATACTTATTTAACCCCTAAACTAAATAAATTCATAATAATTATACAAAAATCACAAAAATTACAAATTAAATTCTAAAATTCATTTTAACCCCTAAAAACACAATAAATCATAATTTCATAAATTGTTAAATTAATTTACGAAAATTAGAAAATATTAATAAAATAATAAAAAATTTAAAAAATCAAAATAATTTCCAAAAATTCTAAAAAAATTACAAGATGTAGATTGAGCTACCAAGATCAGTCTTTGTGAAGGAATTAAGCTTGAATCATTATAATCAAAGTTTAAAAAAATCAAGAACATAAAGTGGCCGAAAATGAAAATTGATTACCAAGGGAAATATATACTAAATCAAGTGAAACCAAGCTTAGAAATGCACTCACCAGAGCTCAAGGAAGAGATAGAGATCAGCAGCGTCCAATTTGGTGGCCAAAAAGGGGTTGAATAGAGTTGAGCACATATTCGGCTTCTCAGGTGGAAATCGGCCAAAACTCATCGGAAATATAAGCTATAGGCAGCAGAGGAAGCTTAGGAGGGTAGTGGCACACCGGACAGTACACCGATGGCAAGGGGTGAGGTTGACAATGGCGGAGATAAGGGTGGGGGCGTCGGGTTGTGAGGTGAAGAAGACGATAGCAAATTTCATAAATAATGCAAACTTAATATATTTGTGTGTGTGTGTGTGTGTGTGTGTGTGTGTGTATAGATATATATATATATATATATATATATATATGTAACTTTAAATTTTAATATTATAATATATTAATATTATATTCAAAAATAATTTTACACCACATGTTAAAAATAACCAACTAATATCTATATACATATACATATATATAGCACACATTAATTTAATAAAAATAAATAATATATACTTAATTAAAAATAAACCCTAAATTATTAAATATGTATATATATGTATATATATTAATGCGATAATTAAAATCATGCATGGACTCATGCAAATACGTAAAACCGACTAACATAATTAATAAACATTTATTTAGGTTTTAATTTTCCCAAAAATAAAATTCTCGAGAAAATTTTACGTAAGAAATTTAAAATAATTAAAAATAACTCTAATAATTATCAAACTAATTAAATAATCAAATATATTTCTCAAAATTATTAACACTACATATCCCGATGCAATTTAAAATTATTTAAAATCTCAGGATATTACAAATATACACATACATTATTATATTAATATAAAGTACTAAACTATTATCACGACCCAAAATAGGGGCCATGACCGGCACTAGGGAACGGGAATTCTTTCGAATCTAGAACCCGTAGCAAGCCTTAAAAGAAAAGCATGCACTGTAATAAAATAAAAAGTACTAAATTATTTATTGCAGTGGAAATTAAATCTCAAATAATACAATAAATACCTTAACATCCTTTAATAAAATAAAATCATATCTCATATCATAAATAAAATCTTTAAATACAATCCTTCAAAGTAATACTCTGAATTAAAATCTCGTACATGCATAAAATCAAATACAACAACTACTGCAATGTCTAGAGTACAAAATAAAAGTCAAGTAAGTGATTTACATAATAGGGCTAAAGCGGAAGAAATCTAGTGAATAAGTCTACTGCTGAGGTCTGAAGATGAGAACTCTCCTATTAAAACATCAACAGAGGGGAGTCAGACCTCACTGAATGAATTGTTATAATATATATACACGCATTACTAAATGTCAAATTCAATCAATCATATGTATAAAATAAATATATATACAGGCATGTACACACAGATGCTAAAAATCATTTTATTTATAATATTGGAAAATATTAGTTTAAGAAGGATCAAATAGAACCCTAGATGATCGCAACCTCAAATAACAACAGACATCACTCTAGCCATACAAGCTCACTTGATTCCAAATAAATTCACTTAATCCTTATTGACAGTAGACTGGCCCCAAGACACTAAGTCGACTGAGCTCCAGCAGTCTGACTGTCAGTGTGATTGGCCTCGAGACACTAGGTCAACCGAGCTCCAATAATCACACTTTCATTCACCTCACATAATAATCAAATCAATCAAGTCATAATCCATAAATAGGTTAGTAATTTAACCTACAATCTATTATTGTACCGGTATGTACTCGATCCTAGTGCTGCCCACTAGGAAGTACGTTCTATTGATATCCTTCATTAAAAATAACTTATTTCATTCATAAAATAATGATGCATGATATCAATATAAATAACATTATAAACCATATATATACTAGAAATGTACCTAAAATAAACTAAGTATATTTCAAGTATATATATGTAAAATCAATTCAAATAAATCATGGAATATATTAAATTAAACCAATAATATATTTTAAAAGTAATCTAGATTTAATTAAAAAGAAAAGCATGCATTTATTTCATAATATACTGAACATATACCTAGAATATACTTAAGCATTTATTAAGTCATTTATGCTTAAATCATACAATTAAAACATATATTTCTAAAACATGCAACCTAAATGCACGCATATATAAAATAACAACTCATAGTTGTACGCTCCTCAAGACGGGTCCGATGGGCCTGGTCCACTAGGCCTCGATCTCGGCGTAACTAACAATAAAATAATAACACAAAATCAAAACAAATCTAACTTAACTTTTAGATACTCGATCTAGGATTCCTAACACAGATAGAGAATAGGAATTAGACCCGAGGTCATGTTTTATGAGAATTCTATTGAAAATTCGGCAGAACCTCCTTTATAAATGTCACGACCCAAAACAGGGGCCATGACCGGCGCTAGGGAACGGGAATTCTTTCGAATCTAGAACCCGTAGCAAGCCTAAAAATAAAATAAAACATGCCATAATAACAGTAACAGTATAATATGCAGCGGAAAATAAAAATCATAATATCATAATTTTATCCATATCAACTGGATTTAAATCAAATCTCATCCCATGGATATATAATCCCTTTAATACAAATCCAGTTTCAATATAATACATCTCTTTAAATAAAATACATGAAATCCAATACTTTAATTCAGAACTACTGCAGTGTTTAGATAAAATAAATAAGACTCAAGTAGACAATTTACATAAAGAAGCCGGGGCGGAAGAAATCCGGCGTATCGACCTGCTACTGAGGTCTGAAGAAGTTGACTCTCCTGAAAAATAGTCAACGGAGGGGAGTCATACCTCACTGAGTGAATTACTATAATATATATACATACACACTAAGTGATAATGCATACAGTCAACAATATATATATAATATGTATATATACAGACAATTTCACACAGATGCAATAAAATCATTTTATATATTTTCATTAAAAATCATCTTTTATGAAGGATCACATAGAACCCTAGAATATCGCAACCTCAGAAAAATAGTGTTAAACAACACTCTAGCCATACAGGCTCACTTATTCCAAATATATCCACTTATTCCATTTGGACAGTAGACTGGCCCCCGAGACACTAAGTCAACCGAGCTCCAGCAGTCTGACTGCCAGTGTGATTGGCCCCGAGACACTTGGTCAACCGAGCTCCAGCAATCACACCTATAAACCACATCTCACACATATCAATAATCACAATCAATCAATATCCACAATTAAGTTAGTATATAGCCTAAATACTATAAGCGTACCGGTACGTACTCGGTCCTAATGCTGCCCACTAGGTAGCACGTTCTATTGATATCCTTCATTAATAAATAAATCATTCATTCACAAAAATAAATGATGCATGAATTTAAATGAAATAACAATATAAACCATATATATACCGGAAATATACCAAACGTAAACCAGGTATATTTCAAGTATATATATGTCAAATAAATCCAATCAAATCATAAATTAAACTAAAAATATATTTAAAAACATTTTAAATATATTTTATTAACAAAACATGTATATAATTTATTATATACCAAAAATAAAACAAAAATATACTTAAATACAAATCGCAATATTTATGCATTTTAATCAAAATAAAACATATATTTCTAAATCATGCATCCTAAGCATATATATATAGTATAGTAACTCACCTAATGCGCTCCACGAGACAGGTCCGACGGGCCTGGTCCACTAGCCCTCGGTCTCGGCACAACTAAACAAGAAATAAGTAATCGACATCAGAATAACCCTAACAGAAATCCTAGAATTCAATCTAGAGTATTAAACACAGAATCAGAATTTAGGGTTCGACTGGATATCACGTTTTACGAGAATTCTATCAAAAATCCGGCAGAACCTCCCCTGTAAAATGTACATCTCTCTACTCAAAAGAGTAGAGCCGACCCTGCAAAGAAATACACTTCGAGAAATAGGCTCAACACAATCAAAATCCCATGGTCGGACTCCAAACTACAGTCCACCGACCGGGGTCCACAAACACAGAATAATTCTAAAAATACCAAGAATATCCTTATAACATAGAAATACATTTTATAGGTAAAAATTACCTAATTAACCTTAAAACACTGTAAAAACCGATAAAACTCATTTTATTTGAAAAACCGTATATTATATATATATTTGAAAATAATTTACGAAAAATAGTTTTAATTAGTTAAAAATACCAAATAATTTATAGAAATCATTTTTATACCTTAAATAACTATTAAAACCAATTAAATTACATTTTTAGCCAATTTATGGTAAAATTACCAAAATACCCCTATATATATAAATATACTATAATTACTTCAAAAATTCACCAAAAATTATACAATTATCCAAAATTAATTTTCTCAACATATTTATCAATAATATTAATAATTAAACTCAATTAACCAATTAATTTCAATTTAAAACACAATTAACCCTAATTTCTCAAAATCACATAAACTTCAATAATTCAAAATAAATACTTAGAAATTCATAAAAATTCCAAATAAATTCCTATAATTCATTTCAACACCTAATTTAACCATAAACTCCAATTTCATAATTTAAATAATTAATTTCCAAAAATTAGAAAATAATATTAAAATATTCAAAAATACCCAAAAATCCAAAAAATCTCCAAAAATTCTACAAAAATTCATACATGTAGATTAAGCTACTAGGATCAACATTTGTGAAGGGAGTTTTCATGAATCAATCAATTCGAAGCACTAAAAAATCAAAAACCCTAATAGGCCGAAATTGAAAATTCGAAACCTAAGCAATTCTAGACCATTTAAGCTCAAACCAAAGCTAGAATCACACTCACCGGAGCTCAAGGAGAAGAAAGAGACTGGCGGTGTCGAAAACGGTGGCCGGAATCGACGTGATCGACGGTGGATCGATTTTCGATTTCTCCGGCCAAAATCGACTTCCAGACGTCGGAAACGGCTACCTCAGGCGGCGGAAATGGTTAGGGAAGGCGGTGGAACACCGGACGGCACTCCCACGGTGAAGAAACGACAGTAACAGCGACCGGACGGCGAGGAGAAGAATCGGGAGGAAGAAGAAGACTCGGGGGGCAAAATGGTAATTTTCCAATTCTTTTGATTTTTGATGTATATATGTATATATATATACTTTACACTATATAATAAAATAATATTAAATTACACACATCAAATATACACCACACACATAAAATTTAATATTTTAATAATTTATACTAAATAAAATTAATTAAATAACAATAAAACAAATAAATAACTAATAAAATATTAGGGTAATAATAAACCCTAATTAAATAAATATACACACACGTAGGCTTTATTTAGTATTTTAAAAATACGTATGAGTCCATGCAAGTCCGAAAATATATTTAAAATAATTAATATTAAAATATTTACGTGAAAATTTCCCCGAAAATGCAAGTCCCCGGGAAAATTTTACGTAAAACATTGTAGATAAAACACAATAATTGAAATAGGTTTTAAATACATATTAACTCGTAAAAATATCATATAAAATACAGAAATTATTGACACTCTGCATATCCCGGTACAGTGTAAAAATATTTTAAAAACACGGGATATTACAGTCTTCCCCCCTTACAGGAATTCGTCCTCGAATTCCAGAAAACAAGATCAAGAAGGAAAGAGATACGGGTAAGAAGCTCGCATCTCAGCTTCAGTCTCCCACGTATGCTCTTCAACTCTGTCGCTGCGCCACAGAACCTTGACCATCGGAATCTGCTTCGATCGCAACTGTCGAACTTGATAATCAATGATCGCCACAAGTTGTTCCACAAACGTCAAATCTTCACTCACTTCCACACTGTCAGGCTGCAACACGTGTGAAGGATCTGAGATATACTTCCTCAACATCGAGATATGAAATACTGGATGCACCTGTGACATACTCGGAGGCAAATCCAACCGATATGCAACAGTGCCAACTCTCTCCAGAATCTCAAACGGTCCAATGTATCTCGGTGCTAACTTACCCTTCCTGCCAAATCTCATCACACCCTTCATCGGAGATACTTTCAGAAAAACAAAATCTCCAACCTGAAACCCCACATCTCTGCACCTAGGATCCGCATAACTCTTCTGTCTGCTTACTGCGGTCTCTAATCTTCGCTTAATCACGGCGACTTTCTCTGCAGCATCCTGAACCATCTCTGGTCCAGTCAAAGCTCTCTCACCAATCTCATCCCAACTCAATGGGGATCTACACTTCCTTCCATATAACGCCTCATATGGTGCCATGCCAATACTGCTATGGTAGCTGTTATTATATGCAAACTCAACAAGCGACAAATGATCATCCCAGCTACCTCCCAAATCCAAGACACACATCCTCAACATATCTTCCAGTGTCTGGATCGTCATCTCAGACTGGCCATCTGTCTGAGGATGAAAAGCAGTACTGAAATCCAACCTAGTGCCCATCGCTTCCTACAACTTCTGCCAAAAACGAGAAGTAAACACCGAACCTCTATCTGACACAATGGACACAGGTACTCCATGAAGGCACACAATATGCTTCACATACAACTTCGCCAATCTAGCAACTGAATAGGTGGCTTTCACAAGCAAGAAATGTGCAGACTTCGTCAACCTATCTACAATCACCCAGATGGAATCGTATCCATCCTTCGAACGAGGTAAACCGACCACAAAATCCATAGCTATCCTTTCCCACTTCCACTCGGGAATAGGAAGAGGCTGAAGCTTCCCAGAAGGCTTCTGATGTTCGGCTTTCACTTGTTGACACGTCAAACACTTAGCAACATAATCAGCCACATCCTTCTTCAATCCGTCCCACCAGTATAGATCTCTGATACTGTGGTACATCTTAGTGACACCTGGATGAACGCTGTAAGCTGTAGAGTGTGCTTCCTCTAAGATCTCTTCTCTCAAATCATCCAAATAAGGAACACACAATCTACCACTGATCCACAACACACCATCATCATCAAGTGTGAAATCAGTGAACTTCCCTGCTCTGACATTCTCTGCAAGCTCTTCCAGAATAGGATCTCGGCTCTGAGCTACTTTAATCCTATCCCTCAGTACAGATCGTACTTTAAACTGAGCTAACAGTCCACCTGATCTACTAATCTTCATCATTAGACCTTAATCCACCATCAGATGCAACTCTTGGATCAATGGTCTCCTCTCAACACCGATGTGAGCAAGACTACCTGAGGACTTCCTACTCAAGGCATCTGCTACCACATTAGCTTTACCCGGATGGTAAAGAATCTCACAATCATAATCCTTCAATAATTCCAACCATCTTCTCTGCCTCAAATTCAAATCTCTCTGCTGAAAAATGTACTTAAGGCTCTTGTGATCAGTAAATATCTCACAAGTCACCCCGTACAAATAATGTATCCAAATCTTCAAAGCAAAGATTACTGCAGCCATCTCAAGATCATGTGTAGGATAGTTCTGCTCATGCTTCTTCAACTGCCTCGAAGCATAGGCTATCACCCTTCCATTCTGCATCAACACACAACCAAGACCAATTCTAGAGGCATCCCAGTAAACTGTGAACTTATCCACACTATTAGGCAAAGCTAATACTGGCGTTGTGGTCAACTTCTCCTTCAACAACTGAAAACTGTTCTCACAAGCTTCTGACCACTCGAATCTAACATTCTTCTGAGTCAAGCGAGTCATAGGGGCTGCAATCCTGGAAAAATCCTGCACAAACCGCCTATAATACCCGGCTAAACCCAGAAAACTCCGAATCTCCATAACAGAAGTAGGTCTAGGCCATTCAGACACTGCCTCAACCTTCTGTGGATCAACCTGAATACCTTCTTTAGACACTACGTGTCCAAGAAAAGAAACACTCTCCATCCAGAAATCACACTTCGAAAATTTAGCATAAAGCTGATGATCTCTCAATGTTTGTAGTACAATCCTCAAATGATATACATGCTCTTCCATACTCCTTGAATATACCAGTATATCATCAATGAAGACTACTACAAACTGATCCACATACGGTCTGAATACCCTATTCATCAGGTCCATAAAAGCTGCTGGTGCATTAGTCAAACCAAAAGACATCACCAGAAACTCATAATGGTCATATCGAGTGCGAAACGCTGTCTTAGGAATATCAGATTCACTGATACGCAGCTGATGATAACCCGACCTCAAGTCAACCTTAGAAAAGAACTGTGCACCCTGTAGCTGATCAAACAAATCATCTATCCTCGGGAGAGGATACTTGTTCTTCACCGTCACTTTATTCAACTCTCTGTAGTCAATGCACAGTCTCAGGGTACCATCCTTCTTCTTCACAAACAAGACTGGTGCACCCCAAGGAGAAACACTAGGTCTAATGAAACCTTTATCCAACAACTCTTGCAATTGTTCCTTCAACTCTCTCAACTCTGCAGGAGCCATTCGATAGGGTGGCATAGATATAGGAGTAGTACCTGGAACCACATCAATACAGAATTCAATCTCTCTATGAGGTGGTAAACCTGGCAACTCCTCGGGAAAAACATCAGGAAACTCACAAGCAACAGGAACATCTGTGAGTGACAACTTCTCCACTGACGTATCCCTAACCAATGCCAAAAACCCCTGACAACCTTTCTTCAACAACTTCCTAGCTGAAATAACAGAAATAAGATTCTGAGGTGCTGAACTCCTATCACCAACAAACTTAAAATCTTCTTCACTAGGAATTCTAAAAGTCACCTCCTTATTCCTGCAATCTACCATGGCATAGTGCTGAGACAACCAATCCATTCCCAAAATAACATTAAACTCCATCACATCCAGCAAAATCAAATCAGCGGGTAATTCTCTATCTCCCACGAGAACTGGACAACCAGAAAGAACAATATCGGTGTCCAAGGAATCGCTCAGAGGAGTGGCAACGGACAAAGGAAAAGCCATCCTCGAAGCTTGCCAACAAGATTTAGAAGCAAAAACAGGAGAAATGAATGAATGCGTGGCACCCGGATCAAACAAAACCCATGCATCCAGGTAACAAACAGAAACAATACCTGCCACGACTGCATTAGATGCCTGAGCATCCTGCTGAGTCAGATGGAAGACTCTGGCCTGACCTCGACCTCCCTGCTGACTGGTAGAAGCCTGGCCAACACCTCTGGCACCTCCTCAGTACCTCTACCACGACTCTGCTATGGAACAAACTGAGTAGAACTCTGATGCTGGGCTGGTGGTAACTGAAATGGCACGGGTGCTGCACTAGCAATCGACTGCTGTGGGAATCGCGGAATCTACTGCTGCTGATACCTAGAATAAGGACATGATCTGGCAAAATGTCCTGTCTACCCGCATCTGGAACATTCAGTGGTGTCAGATAACACGGTCCCTGATGGACTCTACTACAAGTCTGGCAAACACTAGCCGCTGATCCAGAACTACGACCACTGCTGCTGCTCGAAGCACCTGACCCGAATCTAAACGATCTACGCTGACCTCCACGGCCATGTCTACTGCTCCAATGCACTCGCTGCTGCTATCTCTGACTCTGCTGAGTCGAACCTCGCTGCTGACTACTCAAACCAACATGAAAACTCGAATACATAGTAGCCTGCAATCCACTCGACTGAACTCCCAACTGGTAGTAATCAGGCATCGCTCCCTGCCTAACTAGCCTCAGCTCAATCTCCTTAGCTAGCTCAATCACAGACTCCAAAGTAAGGCCTGCTGTAGGTATACCAGCAAAAGCTGAACCCAAACCGGTAACATACGTAGTAATCGCGAAATACTGATCTCACATCAGATCCTCAGCATATCTACCCAGACGAAGAAACTCTTGGGTATACTCCTCTACTGATCGATCTCTATGAGAAATACTGGTCAAACGGAGATGATAGCTCAAACAAAGAGGCTCTGGACAGAATCTCCTCATGAATCGCTCTTGAAACTGAGCCCAGGTCATCGTCATCATATAAGGCTGGATCATCTGAATGAACCAATCTAGAGCTGGTCCCTCAACAGACAACTCAACAATCATGATCCGCTGGTACTCGGTATGAGCAGTCCGAGTCCTAGTCTCGATCGCATGCAGAAAATTTAAAGGATTAGAAGTACCATCAAAAGCAATCCTGCCAACTCGGGCATAGAACAAAGCTGCCTCAGGGTCAGACATACCCTGCTGATAGGCAGGCTCAACAGGCTGAACAACTGGAGGAACAGGAACATCAAACTCAGGCTCTACAGGCTCCTCGTCCTGTAACTCTCTCTGCCTACGGCGACCTGCCGCTCCTCGAGGTCTACCTCTGCCACGAACTCTACGCCTAACTAGCTGCTCAGGAGGTAAAACCTCATCCTGAAAAGACTCATCATCCTCGGCCTCAATGACCGGTGGAGCGACACGTGCTCGCCTCCTCATAATGAAAAGACAAACGGAAAGATTCAGACAAAACAGACAACGGAGGAATAACGCTAAAAACTAAAGCAAGGAATACTTATCAAGACATACTCGAACCTAATACACTGCAGTAGTTCAACAAAAAAACACAACTCAAAAACTAGGGCCACCACTCACACAACTAAGCCCTGACACAGAACTCCGCTCTGATACCAACTTTGTCACGACCCAAAACAGGGGCCATGACCGGCGCTAGGGAACGGGAATTCTTTCGAATCCGGAACCCGTAGCAAGCCTAAAAATAAAATAAAACATGCCATAATAACAGTAACAGTATAATATGCAGCGGAAAATAAAAATCATAATATCATAATATTATCCATATCAACTGGATTTAAATCAAATCTCATCCCATGGATATATAATCCTTTTAATACAAATCCAGTTTCAATATAATACATCTCTTTAAATAAAATACATGAAATCCAATACTTTAATTCACAACTACTGTAGTGTCTAGATAAAATAAATAAGACTCAAGTAGACAATTTACATAAAGAAGCCGGGGCGGAAGAAATCCGGCGTATCGACCTGCTACTGAGGTCTGAAGAAGTTGACTCTCCTGAAAAATAGTCAACGGAGGGGAGTCAGACCTCACTGAGTGAATTACTGTAATATATATACATACACACTAAGTGATAATGCATACAGTCAACAGTATATATATAATATGTATATATACAGACAATTTCACACAGATGCAAAAAATCATTTTATATATTTTCATTAAAAATCATCTTTTTATGAAGGATCACATAGAACCCTAGAATATCGCAACCTCGGAAAAATAGTGTTAAACAACACTCTAGCCATACAGGCTCACTTATTCCAAATATATCCACTTATTCCATTTGGACAGTAGACTGGCCCCGAGACACTAAGTCAACCGAGCTCCAGCAGTCTGACTGCCAGTGTGATTGGCCCCGAGACACTTGGTCAACCGAGCTCCAGCAATCACACCCATAAACCACATCTCACACAGATCAATAATCACAATCAATTAATATCCACAATTAAGTTAGTATATAGCCTAAATACTATAGGCGTACCGGTACATACTCGGTCTTAGTGCTCGCCTACTAGGTAGCACGTTCTATTGATATCCTTCATTAATAAATAAATCATTCATTCACAAAATAAATGATGCATGAATTTAAATGAAATAACAATATAAACCATATATATATCGGAAATATACCAAACATAAACCAGGTATATTTCGAGTATATATATGTCAAATAAATCCAATCAAATCATAAATTAAACTAAAAATATATTTAAAAACATTTTAAATATATTTTATTAACAAAACATGTATATAATTTATTATATACCAAAAATAAAACAAAAATATACTTAAATACAAATCGCAATATTTATGCATTTTAATCAAAATAAAACATATATTTCTAAATCATGCATCCTAAGCATATATATATAGTATAGTAACTCACCTAATGCGCTCCACGAGACAGGTCCGACGGGCCTGGTCCACTAGCCCTCGGTCTCAGCGCAATTAAACAAGAAATAAGTAATCGACATCAGAATAACCCTAACAGAAATCCTAGAATTCAATCTAGAGTATTAAACACAGAATCAGAATTTAGGGTTCGACTGGATATCACGTTTTACGAGAATTCTACCGAAAATCCGGCAGAACCTCCCCTGTAAAATGGACATCTCTCTACTCAAAAGAGTAGAGCCGACCCTGCAAAGAAATACACTTTGAGAAATAGGCTCAACACAATCAAAATCCCACGGTCGGACTCCAAACTACAGTCCACCGACCGGGGTCCACAAACACAGAATAATTATGAAAATACCAAGAATATCCTTATAACATAGAAATACATTTTATAGGTAAAAATTACCTAATTAACCTTAAAACACTGTAAAAACCGATAAAACTCATTTTATTTGAAAAACCGTATATTATATATATATTTAAAAATAATTTACGAAAAATAGTTTTAATTAGTTAAAAATACCAAATAATTTATAGAAATCATTTTTATACCTTAAATAACTATTAAAACCAATTAAATTACATTTTTAGCCAATTTATGGTAAAATTACCAAAATACCCCTATATATATAAATGTACTATAATTACTTCAAAAATTCACCAAAAATTATACAATTATCCAAAATTAATTTTATCAACATATTTATCAATAATATTAATAATTAAACTCAATTAACCAATTAATTTCAATTTAAAACACAATTAACCCTAATTTCTCAAAATCACATAAACTTCAATAATTCAAAATAAATACTTAGAAATTCATAAAAATTCCAAATAAATTCCTATAATTTTATTTCAACACCTAATTTAACCATAAACTCCAATTTCATAATTTAAATAATTAATTTCCAAAAATTAGAAAATAATATTAAAATATTCAAAAATACCCAAAAATCCAAAAAATCTCCAAAAATTCTACAAAAATTCATAAATGTAGATTAAGCTACTAGGATCAACATTTGTGAAGGGATTTTTCATAAATAAATCAATTCGAAGCTCAAAAAAATCAAAAACCCTAATAGGCCGAAATTGAAAATTCAAAACCTAAGCAATTCTAGACCATTTAAGCTCAAACCAAAGCTAGAATCACACTCACCGGAGCTCAATGAGAAGAAAGAGACCGGCGGTGTTGAAAACGGTGGCCGGAATCGGCGTGATCGACGGTGGATCGATTTTCGGCTTATCCGGCCAAAATCGACTTCCAGACGCCGGAAACGGCTACCTCGGGCGGTGGAAATGGTTGGGGAAGGCGGTGGCACACCGGACGGCACTGCCACGGTGAAGAAACGGCAGTAACAGCGACCGGACGGCGAGGAGAAGAATCGAGAGGAAGAAGAAGACTCGGGGGGCAAAATGGTAATTTTCCAATTCTTTTGATTTTTGATGTATATATGTATATATATATACTTTACACTATATAATAAAATAATATTAAATTACACACATCAAATATACACCACACACATAAAATTTAATATTTTAATAATTTATACTAAATAAAATTAATTAAATAACAATAAAACAAATAAATAACTAATAAAATATTAGGGTAATAATAAACCCTAATTAAATAAATATACACACACGTAGGCTTTATTTAGTATTTTAAAAATACGTATGAGTCCATGGAAGTCCGAAAATATATTTAAAATAATTAATATTAAAATATTTACGTGAAAATTTCCCCGAAAATGCAAGTCCCGGGAAAATTTTATGTAAAACACTGTAGATAAAACACAATAATTAAAATAGGTTTTAAATACATATTAACTCGTAAAAATATCATATAAAATACAGAAATTATTGACACTACATATCCCGGTACAGTGTAAAAAATATTTTAAAAACACGGGATATTACAATAAAATGGACATCTCTTTACTTAAAAAGTAGAGATGGTCCAACAAGAAAAATACACTTCGAATAAAATTTCTCACAACTCCTTGATCAGGATCCCAAACCACAAATTCCCCCGACCGAGGTCCACAATTCACAACAAAATACAATAAGATATATTAAAATTCAATAAATACCAAAAATGCCCTTTAAGTACCAAAATATAGCCATTTAAGTATTAAAACACCAAAAGCAATTATTTTACCAATAATTACTTAAAAACCCTAATAATAATATAATATTAATAAAAATTGATATTTCTCGATAATTCCATAAATATTAATAAAAATTCATTTTATAAATCAAAATTACTTAATTAGTCCAAAAACCTATTAAAAATTACCAAAAACCCATTTATTTACAAAAATAGTATTTTATATATAATTTGAAAATAATTTTTGAAAAATAGTATTAATTAGTTAAAATTAGTAATTAATTCATAAAAATCATTTTTATACCTCAAATAATTATTAAACCAATTAAATTTAATATTTAACCAAAATTATCACCAAATAACCAAATGTAACAACCTGAGATTTTAAATAATTTTAAACTGCATCGGGATATGCAGTGTTAATAATTTTGATAAATATATTTGATTATTTAATTAGTTTGATATTTATTAAAGTTATTTTAAATTATTTTAAATTTCTTATGTAAAAATTTCCCGAGAATTTTATTTCTTGGAGAAATTAAAACCTAAATAAATATTTATTACTTATGTTAGTCTGTTTTACGTAATTGCATGAGTCCATACATGATTTTAATTATCATATTAATATATATACATATACATGCATATATATACATATTTAGCATTTTAAGGTTATTTTTAATTAAGCATATATTATATAGTATTATTTAATTAATATGTATTATATATATGTATATATATATATATATATATATAGATATTGTTACTTTTTTAGACATGTGGTGTAGAATTTTTTTAATATATATATATTAAAAAAATGCCACTCGACCCCACGCCCAACGCATCCCCTCCTTCCCAGTCACCGCTACAACCTCTTCCCTCACTGTCGGTGTGCTGTCCGGCGTGCCACCACCCTCTCCACCTCATTCCGCCACCTGTAGCTTCCAGTTCTGGCGAGTTTTGGCCGTTTTCCACCCGAGAAGATGAAACTCGAGCTAACGTCGTTCAACCCTTTACCGACCACCAAATTGGACGCCGCCGGTCTCTATCTCTTCCTTGAGCTCTGGTGAATGCATTTCCAAGCTTGGTTTCACTTGATTTGGTCTAGATTTTCCTTGGTAACCAATTTTCATTTTCGGCCACTTTAAGTTCTTGATTTTTTGGAACTTCAATTATAATGATTCAAGCTCACTTCCTTGACAAAGATTGATCCTAGTAGCTTAATCTACATTCTGTAATTTTTGTGGAATTTTTGGAAATTATTTTGATTTTTGTGAATTTTTAGTTATTTTATTAATATTTTCTAATTTCCGTAAATTAATTAAATAAATTATGAAATTCTGATTTTTGGTGTTTTTAGGGGTTAAAATGAATTTTAGAAATTTATTTTTAATTTTTATGATTTTTATGTAATTATTATGAATTTATTTAGTTTAGGTGAATTTTGGAAAATTAGGTTAAATAAGTATTTTGTTAAAATTAATGGGTCAATTGAGTATAATTATTGATTTTATTGAATTATATGTTGAGAAATTAATTTTTGAGCAATTGTATAATTTTTAGTGAATTTTTGAGTAATTATAGCATATTATGTGAATTTATATATAACTAGGGGTATTTTAGTAATTTGGTAATAAATTGGTTGAAAATTAAATTACATTGGTTTTAATAATTATTTGAGGTATAAAAATGATTTTTATAAATTATTTACTATTTTTAACTAATTAAAACTATTTTTCAAAAATTATTTTCAAATTATATATTGTCACGACCCAAAACAGGGGCCATGACCGGCGCTAGGAAACGGGAATTCTTTCGAATCTGGAACCCGTAGCAAGCCTAAAAATAAAAATAAAACATGCAATAATAACAATAACAATATTAAATGCAGCGGAAATAAAAATCATAAATATCATAATATTATTTCATCACTGGATTTAAATCAAATCTCATCTCTTCACATATATATAAAATCTTTCAGTACAAATCCAGTTTCAATATAATACATCTCTTTAAATAAAATACATGAAATCCCACATTTTAATTCACAACTACTGCAATGTCTAGATTATAAAAATAAGACTCAAGTAAATAATTAACACAAAGAAGCCGGGGCGGAAGAAATCCGGCATACAGGCCTGCTACTGAGGTCTGAAGATGTTGACTCTCCTGAAAAATAGTCAACAGAGGGGAGTCAGACCTCACTGAGTGAATTACTATAATATATATACATGCATACTAAATGACAATGCATACAGTCAATAATACATATCTAATATGTATATATACAGGCAAATTCACACAGATGCAGAAAAATCATTTTTATATATTTTATTGAAAATCACAATTTATGAAGGATCACATAGAACCCTAGAATATCGCAACCTCGGAAATAGTGTTAGACAACACTCTAGCCATACAGGCTCACTTATTCCAAAATATATCCACTTAATCCATTTAGACAGTAGACAGGCCCCGAGACACTAAGTCAACCGAACTCCAGCAGTCTGACTACCAGTGTGATTGGCCCCGAGACACTTGGTCAACCGAGCTCCAGCAATCACACCCAAATCACATCTCACACATCAAATAATCATAGCCAATCAATATCCACAAATAAGTTAGTAATATAGCCTAAATACTATAGGCGTACCGATACGTACTCGGTCCTAGTACTGCCCACTAGGTAGCACGTTCTATTGATGTCCTTCATTAATAATATAAATCATTCATTCACAATTAAATGATGCATGAATTTAATTGAAATAACAATATAAACCATATATATACCGGAAATATACCAAAAGTAAACCAGGTATATTTCGAGTATATATATGTCAAATGAATTCAATCAAATTATAAATTAAACTAGAAATATATTTAAAAATATTTTAAATATATTTTATTTACAAAACATGCATATAATTTAATAAATACCAAAAATAAACCAAAAATATACTTAAATACAAATCACATTATTTATGCATTTTAATCGAAATAAAATATATATTTCTAAATCATGCATCCTAAGCATATATATATAGTATAGTAACTGACCTAGTGCGCTCCACGAGACGGGTCCGACGGGCCTGGTCTACTAGCCCTCGGTCTCGGCGCAACTAAACAAGCAAATAACGACAGACATTAGAATAAACCTAACAGAAATCCTAGAATTCGATCTAGAGTATAAAACACAGAATCGATATCAGGGTTCGACCGGATATCACGTTTTACGAGAATTCTATCGAAAATTCGACAAAAGCTCCCCTGTAAAATGGACATCTCTCTACTCAAATGAGTAGAGCCAACCCTGCAAGGAAACACACTTCAAAAAAACAAGCTCAACACTCAACCACAACCCCTCGATCGGACTCCAAACTACAGTCTACCGACCAGGGTCCACAAACACAGAAAAATTCTGAAAATACCAAAAACACCCTTATAACATAGAAATTCATTTTATACATAGAAATTACATAATTAACCTTTAAACACATTAAAAACCAATAAAAACTCATTTTATTAGAAAAACCGTATATTATATATATAATTAAAAATAATTTACAAAAAATAGTTTTAATTAGTTAAAAATACCAAATAATTTGTAGAAATCATTTTTATACCTTAAATAACTATTAAAACCAATTAAATTACATTTTTAGCCAATTTAGGGTAAAATTACCAAAATACCCCTATATATATAAATATACTTAAATTACTTCAAAAATTCACCAAAAATTATACAATTATCCAAAAATTAATTTTCTCCACATATTTATCAATAATATCAATAATTAAACCCAATTATCCAATTAAATTCAAATAAAAACACATTTAACCCTAATTTTCCAAAATTCCATAAACTTCAATAATTCAAAATAAATACTTAGAAATTCATAAAAATTACAAATAAATTCCTATAATTCATTTCAACACCTAATTTAACTATAAAACATAATTTCATAATTTAAATAATTAATTTCCGAAAATTAGAAAATAATATTAAAATATTCAAAAATACCCAAAAATCCAAACAATCTCCAAAAATTCCAAAAAAATTCATACATGTATATTAAGCTACTAGGATCAACATTTGTGAAGGTAGTTTTAATGAATCAATCAATTCAAAGCTCAAAAAAATCAAAAACCCTAATAGGCCGAAATTGAAAATTCGAAACCTAAGCAATTCTAGACCATTTAAGCTCAAACCAAAGCTAGAATCACACTCATCGGAGCTCAAGGAGAAGAAAGAGACCGGTGGTGTCGAAAATGGTGGTCAGAAGAGGAAGAAACGGCGAGGAGAGGATTTTGGCCAAAAATGACAGAAACCGAGCAAGCCACTGCCGGAGAAGACGGCTGGGACGGCGAGGCAGCGGAGGAGAACGGCGGCATGCAGGGGAAGGCACTCTGACGGTCGATGATCAAGGTAGCAACGGTGAGGGATGGGTGGTCGGGCGCACGGGAGAAGGAAGAAGAAGAAGAAGAAAAAAGAAAGAAAAGAAAAAGAAAGAAAAAGAAAAAGAAAAAAAAGAAGAAAAAAGAAAAATAAATAAATAAAATAATTTTAATAAAATATTTAGAAAAATTTACATCCACACACTTAAGATTTTAATAATTTAATAATTTATACTAAATAAAAATAATTAAACAACAATAAAACTAATAAATAATTAATAAAATATTAGGGTAATATTAAACCCTAATTAAATAAATATATACACACATTGGCTTTATTTAGTATCTTAAAAATACGTATGAGTTCATGCAAGTCTGAAAATATATTTAAAATAATTAATAATAAATTATTTACGTGAAAATTTTTCCGAAAATGAAAGTCCCGGGAAAATTTTACGTAAAGCACTATAAATAATACACAGTAATTAAAATAGGTTTTAAATACATATCAACTCGTAAAAATATCGTAAAATATATATACAAAAATTATTGACACTGCATATCCCGATACAGTGTAAAAATATTTAAAAACATGGGATATTACATATATAATATACTATTTTCATAAATAAATGAGTTTTTAATGATTTTTAACATGTTTTAGGGCTAATTATGTAATTTGGATTTATAAAATGAATTTTGGTCAATATTTATGAATTTATCGAGAATTGTTGATTTTTAACAATATTTTATTAAAATCAGGGTTTTATTGTAATTATCAGTAAAATAATTATTTTCAGTATTTTACATATATAATTTGCTATATTTTGATATATAAAGGGTATTTTTGGTATTTCTAAAATTTTAATGTGTTCTATATATATCTCGTGAATTGTGAACCTCGGTCGGTAGAATTGTAGTTTGGAAGTCCGACCAAGGGGTTGTGAGACTGTGTATTCTCGAAGTGTGTTTTCTTGCAGGACCGGTGTCATGACCCAAACTAGGAGTCGTGACCGGCGCTAGTGTCACGACCCAAAACAGGGGCCATGACAGGCGTTAGGGAACAGGAATTCTTTCAAATCCGGAACCCGTAGCAAGCCTAAAATAAAATAAAACATGCAATAATAATAATAACATAATTTGCAGCGGAATAAAATCATAAATATCAAAATAATATTTACACCAAATGAAATTAAATCAAATCCTCATTCTGATATATATAAATAAACTTTTAATACAAGTTTTAGTTCAAATATTTAAAGTACATATCTCACGACTTTATACAACTACTACAGTGTTTAGATTATAAAAATAAAACTCAAGTGAGCAGTTTGCATAATAAAGCCGAGGTGGAAGAAATCCAGCGTACAGGCCTACTACTAAGGTCTGACGAAAATGACTCTTTCGAAAAATAGTCAACGGAGGGGAGTCAAACCTCACTGAGTGAATTACTATAGTATATATACATGCATACTAAATGCCATTGCACACAATCAAAAGTATATATAATATGTATGTATACAAGCAAAAACACACAGATGCAATAAAATCATTTTATATATTTTTATTGAAAATCACTGTTTATGAAGGATCAAATAGAACCCTAGAAAATCGCAACCTCAAAACAGTGTTAAACAACACTCTAGCCATACAGGCTCACATATTCCAATATATTCACTTGTTCCATTTGGACAGTAGACTGGCCCCGAAACACTAAGTCAACCGAGCTCTAGCAGTTTGACTGTTAATGTGATTGTGTCACGACTCAAAACAGGGGCCATGATCCGCGCTAGGGAATGGGAATTCTTTCGAATCCGGAACCCGTAGCAAGCCTTAAAAAAATAAAACATGCAATAGTAATAATAGCAGTATTTAATGCAACAGAAATAAAATCATAAATATCAAAATAATATTTACACCAAATGAATTTACATCAAATCCTCATCTCATATATATAAAAAAACTTTTAATACAAGTTTCAGTTCAAATATTTAAGTACATATCTCATGACTTTATACAACTACTGCAGTGTCTATATTATAAAAATAAAACTCAAGTGAGCAGTTTACATAATGAAGCCGGGGCGGAAGAAATCTAGTGTACAAGCCTGCTACTGAGGTCTGACGAAGATAACTCTCCTGGAAAATAGTCAATGGAAGGGAGTCAGACCTCACTGAGTGAATTACTATAATATATATACATGCATACTAAATGACAATGCATACAGTCAACAGTATATATCTAATATGTATATATACAAGCACATACACACAGATGCAATAAAATCATTTTATATATTTTTATTGAAAATCATCGTTTATGAAGGATCGAATAGAACCCTAGAAAATTGCAACCTCAAACAGTGTTAAACAACACTCTAGCCATATAGGCTCACTTATTCCAAATAAGTTCACTTGTTCCATTTGGACAGTAGACTAGCCCCGAGACACTAAATCAACCGAGCTCCAGCAGTCTGACTGTCAGTGTGATTGGCCAGGAGACACTTGGTCAACCAAGCTCCAGCAATCACACTCCCAAATTATTTCTCACACATCAATTAATCAAATTCAATCAATATCCTCAAATAGGTTAGTAATATAGCCTAAATCCTATAAGTGTACCGGTACGTACTCGGTCCTAGTACTGCCCACTAGGTAGCACGTTCTATTGATATCCTTCATTAAAATATAAAGCATATATTCATAAAAATAAATGATGCATGAATTGAATAAAATAACAACATAAACTATATATATATATACTAGAAATATACCAAAAGTAAACCAGGTATATTTCGAGTATATATATACGTCAAATAAATCCAATATAATTGTAAAATAAACTAAATATATATTTAAAAACATTTTAAGTATAAATGTTTAATAAAGCATGCATATAATTTAAAATATGCCAAAGATAAACCAAAAATAAACTAAAAATAAACTTAAGTACTGATTAAATTATTTATGCATATTTAATCAAAATAAAACATACATTTCTAAATCATGCACCCTAAAGCATATATATATAAAATAGTAACTCACACTTAGTGCGCTCCTCGAGATGGGTCCGACGGGCTTGGTCCACTAGGCCTCGATCTCGGCACAACTAAACATACAAAAATAACAGACATCAGAATAAACCTAACAGAAAATCCTAGAAACTCGATCTAGAATATTAGACATAGAATTAGAATTAGGGTTTGACCGGACATTACATTTTACGAGAATTCTATCAAAAATCCGACAGAACCTCCCCTGTAAAATGGACATCTCTCTACTCAAAGAGTAGAGCCGACTCTGCAAAGAAACACATTTCGAAAAATAGACACATAATCACATTCACAACCCCTCAGTCGGACTCCAAACTACAGTTTACCGACCGAGGTCCACAATTCACAGAACAATACAGAAATACCAAAAATACCCTTATATCATAGAAATACATTTTATAAGTAGAAATTACGTAATTAACCCTAAAACACAGTAAAAATCGATAAAAACTCATTTTATTAGAAAAATCGTATATTATATATATAATTGAAAATAATTTACGAAAAATAGTTTTAATTAGTTAAAAAATACTAAATAATTTGTAGAAATAATTTTTATACCTTAAATAACTATTAAAATCAATTTAATTACATTTTTAGCCAATTTTGGGTAAAATTACCAAAATACCCCTCTATATATAAATATACTAAAATTAATTCAAAAATTCACCAAAAATAATATAATTGCACAAAATTAATTTTCTCAACATATTTTTCAATAATATCACTAAATAAACTCAATTAACTAATTAATTTGAATTAAAAACATAATTAACCCTATTTTCTCAAAATTACATAAACTAATTAAATTCAAAATAAATACACAGAAATTCAAAAAAATTCCAAATAAATTTCTATAATTCATTTCAACACCTATATTTATCATAAAATACAATTTCATAATTTAATTAATTAATTTTCAAAAATTAGAAAATAATAATAAAATATTCAAAAATACCCAAAAATCAAAATAATTCCCAAAAATTCTACAAAAATTCACACATGAAGATTAAGCTAAGGGGAACAAAAATTGTGAAGGAATTTTTCATGAATCAATCAAATTGAAGTTCAAAAAAAATCAAGAACCCTAATAGGCCGAAATTGTAAAATCGAAACCTAGGCAAATCTAGACCATTTTAAGTGAAACAAAGCTTGGAATCACACTCACCGGAGCTCAAGGAGAAGAAAGAGACCGGCGGTGTCGAAAATGGTGGCCAGAAACGCTGAACGACGGTGGCCAAATTTTCGGCTTCTCCGGCCAAAACGAGCTTCCCAAAGCCGGAAATGGACTCTACTGGTGGCGGAACAGTTGTAAGAAGAAGGTGGCACACCGACGGTGAGAAAACGGCGTGACAGTGGCCGGATTCACATGAGGGACGATCGGGGAAGAAGAAGAGGAAGGAGTGGTAGAACCGTAAATATATCAAACTTTATTTTTTGTTTAATATTAAATATATATATGCATATATATATATATATATATATATATATATATATATATATATATACATTACACTATATATTAAAATAATATAAACTCACACACATTAAATATACACCACACACATATAATTTAATATTTTAATAATTTATATACTAAATAAAAATAATTAAATAACAATAAAACTAATTAATAATTAATAAATAATAAAATATTAGGGTAATTAATTAAACCCTAGTTAAATAAATAAATGCAAATATATACGTTATTTAGTACTTAAAAAATATATATGAGTTCATGCAAGTCCGTAAAATTGTTTAAAATAATTAATAATAAATAATTTGTGTCAATTTTCCCGAAAATGCAAGTCCCGAGAAAATTTTACATAAAGTGCTTAAAATAATATAAAACAATTAAAATCAATTTTAATTAAATAGCAACTCATGAAATATCATAAATATATACAAAAATTATTAACACTGCATATCCCGATGCAATATTAAAATATTTAAAAACTCGGGATATTACAGTCTTCCCCCCTTACAAGAATTCGTCCCCGAATTTCATAAAGAAAATGATCACAAGATTAAGAAGGGAAGAGATATGGGTAAGAATCTCGCATCTCAGCTTCAGTGTCCCACGTATGCTCCTCAATTCTGTTGCTACGCCACAGAACCTTGACCATCGGAATCTGCTTCGAACGCAACTGTCGGACTTGATAGTCAACGATCGCCATAGGTTCTTCCACAAACGTCAAATCTTCACTCACTTCTACAATGTCGGGCTGCAACACATGTGAAGGGTCTGAGATATACTTCCTCAGCATCGAGATATGAAATACTGGATGCACCTGTGACATATTTGGAGGCAAAGCCAACCGATATGCAACAGTGCCAACTCTCTCCAGAATCTTAAACGGTCTGATATATCTCGGTGCTAACTTACCCTTCCTACCAAATCTCATCACACCCTTCATCGGAGATACCTTTAGAAAAACAAAATCTCCAACATGAAACTCCACATCTCTATGCCTAGGATCCCCATAGCTCTTCTGCCTGCTAACTGCGGTCTCTAATCTGCACTTAACCACGGCGATTTTCTCTGCAGCATCCTGAACCATCTCAAGTCCAGTCAAAGCTCTCTCACCAATCTCATCCCAACTCAAAGGGGATCTACACTTCCTTCCATACAACGCCTCATATGGTGCCATGCCAATACTGCTATGGTAGCTGTTATTATATGCAAACTCAATGAGTGACAAATGATCATCCCAGCTACCTCCCAAATCCAGGACACACATCCTCAACATATCTTCCAGTGTCTGGATCGTCCTCTCAGATTGACCATCTGTCTGAGGATGAAAAGCAGTACTGAAGTCCAACCTAGTGCCCATCGCTTCCTGTAACTTCTGCCAAAAACGAGAGGTAAACACTGAACCTCTATCTGACACAATGGACACAGGTACTCCATGAAGACATACGATATGCTTCATGTATAGCTTCGCCAATCTAGCTATAGAATAAGTGGCTTTCACAGGCAAAAAATGTGCAGACTTCATCAACCTGTCTACAATCACCCAGATTGAATCATATCCATCCTTAGAATGAGGTAAACCAACCACAAAATCCATAGATATCCTTTCCCACTTCCACTCGAGAATAGGAAAAGGCTGAAGTGTAATATCCCGTAATTTTAAAAATATTTTTACACTGTACCGGGATATGCAGTGTCAGTAATTTTTGTATTTTATATGATATTTTTATGAGTTAATATGTATTTTAAACCTATTTTAATTACTGTCTATTATTTTCAGTATTTTACGTAAAATTTTCCCGGGACTTTCATTTTCGGGGAAATTTCCACGTAAACAATGTATTATTAATTATTTTAAATGTATTTACGGGTTTGCATGAACTCATACATATTTTTAAATTATTAAATAAAGCTTGTGTGTGTATATTTAATTAGGGTTTATTATTACCCTAATATTTTATTATTTATTTATTATTATTTGATTATTTTATTTATTATTAAATTATTAAAATTTATTTTTTTTCTTTTTTCTTTTTTTTTTTCTTTTTCTTTTCCTTTTTCTTTCTTTTTCTTTTCTTTTCTCTTTCCTTTTCTTTCTTTTTCTTTTTCTTCTTCTTCTTCTTTCTTCTCCCGTGGGTGCCGCCGGACCACCATTTTTGCCACCGTGGTTTCTCCCTCCTCCGGCCACCGTTTTCGACACCGCCGGTCTCTATCTTCTCCTTGAGCTCCGGTGAGTGTTATTCTAGCTTTTGTTTGAGCTAAAACGGTCTAGAATTGCTTAGGTTTTGAGTTGAATATTTCGGCCACTTTTGGTTTTCGATTTTTTTGAGCTTCAATTTGGATGATTCATGGAAACTTCCTTCACAAATGTTGTTCCTGGTAGTTTAATCTTCATGTATGAATTTTTGTAGAATTTTTGGAGATTGTTTGGATTTTTGGGTATTTTTGAATATTTTAATATTATTTTCGAATTTTCGGAAATTAATTATTTAAATTATGAAATTGGAGTTTATGGTTGAATTAGGTGTTGAAATGAATTATAGGAATTTATTTGGAATTTTTATGAATTTCTAAGTATTTATTTTTAATTATTGAAGTTTAGGTGATTTTGGAAAATTAAGTTAATTGTGTTTTTATTTGAATTTAATTGGTTAATTGAGTTTAATTATTGATATTATTGATAAATATGTTGAGAAAATTAATTTTGGATAATTGTATGATTTTTAGTGAATTTTTGAAGTAATTTAGGTATATATATATATATAGGGGTATTTTGGTAATTTTACCCTAAATTGTCTAAAAATGTAATTTAATTGGTTTTAATATTTATTTAAGGTATAAAAATGATTTCTACAAATTATTTGGTATTTTTAACTAATTAAAACTATTTTTCGGGAATTATTTTCAATTATATATATAATATACGGTTTTTCTAATAAAATGAGTTTTAATCGATTTTTATAGTGTTTCAAGGTCAATTATGTAATTTTTATTTATAAAATGTATTTTTATGATTTAAGGATATTTTTGGTATATTTGAATATATTTTCTGTGTTTGTGGACCCCGGTCGACAGATTGTAGTCTGGAGTCCGACCGAGGGGTTGTGATTGATTGTGGTGTTTATTTTCGAAGTGTATTTTCTTTGCAGGGTCGGCTCTACTCTTTTGAGTAGAGAGATGTCTGTTTTACAGGGGAGGTTCTGCCGGATTTTCGGTAGAATTCTCGTAAAACGTGATATCCAGTCGAACCCTAATTTCCAATTCTGTGTTGAATACTCTAGATTGAATTCTAGGATTTCTGTTAGGGTTATTCTGATGTCGATTAATTATTTCTTGTTTAGTTGCGCCGAGACCGAGGGTTAGTGGACCAGGCCCGTCGGACCTGTCTCGTGGAGCGCATTAGGTGAGTTACTATATTATATATATATGCTTAGGATGCATGATTTAGAAAATGCATGTTTTATTTTGACTAATTATGCATAAATAACATGATTTATATTCAAGTATATTTTTGGTATATTTTTGGTATATAATAAATTATATACATGTTTTATTAATAAAATATATTTAAAATGTTTTTAAATATATTTTTAGTTTAATTCATGATTTGATTGGATTTATTTGACGTATATATACTCAAAATATACCTGATTTATGTTTGGTATATTTTCGGTATATATATGGTTTATATTGTTGATTTATTTAAATTCATGCATCATGTATTTGTGAATGAATGTTTTATTATTTATTACTGAAGGATATCAATAGAACGTGCTACCTAGTGGGCAGCACTAGGACCGAGTACGTACCGGTACGCCTATAGTATTTAGGCTTTATTACTGACTATTTGTGGATATCGATTTGATTATGATTATTGATATGTGAGATGTGGTTTGTGGGTGTGATTGCTGGAGCTCGGTTGACCAAGTGTCTCGGGGCCAATCACACTGGCAGTCAGACTGCTGGAGCTCGGTTGACTTAGTGTCTCGGGGCCAGTCTACTGTCCATATGGATTAAGTGGATATATTTGGAATAAGTGAGCCTGTATGGCTAGAGTGTTGTTTAACACTATTTTTCTGAGGTTGCGATATTCTAGGGTTCTATGTGATCCTTCATAAAAGTTGATTTTCAGACAAAATATATAAAATGATTTTTCTGCATCTGTATGAACTTGCCTGTATATATACATATTACTCATATACTGTTGACTGTATGCATTATCACTTAGAGTGTATGTATATATACTATAGTAATTCACTCAGTGAGGTCTGACTCCCCTCCGTTGACTATTTTTCAGGAGAGTCAACTTCCTCAGACCTCAGTAGCAGGTCGATACGCCGGATTTCTTCCGCCCCGGCTTCTTTATGTAAATTGTCTACTTGAGTCTTATTTATTTTATCTAGACACTGCAGTAGCTGTAAATTACAGTATTGGATTTTATGTACTTTATTTTAAAGAGATGTATTATGTTAAAACTGGATTTGTATAAAGATTATACTTATGAGATTATATATGCGATGTGATGAGTTTTGAATTATATCCAGTTGTTATGGATGATATTGTAATATTTATGATTTTATTTTCCGCTGCATATTATATTTTTATGGTTATTATTGCATTTTTATTTTATTTTTAGGCTTGCTACGGGTTCCGGATTCGAAAGAATTCCCGTTCCCTAGCGCCGGTCATGGCCCCTGTTTTGGGTCGTGACAAAGTTGGTATCAGAGCGAAGTTCGTTTCTGAGTGGAGTTCTGTGTCAAGGCTTAGTTATGTGAGTTGTGGCCCTAGTTTTAAAGTTGTGTTTTCTGTTGGACTACTGCAGTGTATTAGGTTCGAGTATGTCTTGATAAGTATTCCTTGCTGTAGTTTTCAGCGTTATTCCTCCGTTGTCTGTTTTGTCTGAATCTTTCCGTTTGTCTTTTCAGTATGAGGAGGCGAGCGCGTGTCGCTCCACCGGTCGTTGAGGCCGAGGATGATGAGTCTTTTCAGGACGAGGTTTTACCTCCTGAGCAGCCAGTTAGACGTAGAGGTCGTGGCAGAGGTAGACCTCGAGGAGCGGCAGGTCGCCGTAGGCAGAGAGAGTTACAGGACGAGGAGCCTGTTGAGCCTGATTTTGATGTTCCTGTTCCTCCAGTTGTTCAGCCTGTTCAGCCTGCCTATCAGCAGGGTATGTCTGACCCTGAGGCAGCTTTGTTCTATGCCAGAGTTGGCAGGATTGCTTTTGATGGGACTTCTGATCCTTTAGATTTTCTGCATGCGATTGAG
This sequence comes from Mallotus nudiflorus, assembly GCA_947683625.1. Taxonomy (NCBI): domain Eukaryota; kingdom Viridiplantae; phylum Streptophyta; class Magnoliopsida; order Malpighiales; family Euphorbiaceae; genus Mallotus; species Mallotus nudiflorus. The sequence goes on from CANTUR010001025.1 coordinate 32,721, forward strand.
ACTAGGACTCGGACTGCTCATACCGAGTACCAGAGGATCATGATCGTTGAGTTGTCTGTCGAGGGACCAGCTTTGGATTGGTTTATTCAGATGATCCAGCCCTATATGATGACGATGACATGGGCTCAGTTTCGAGAGCGATTCATGAGGAGATTTTGTCCAGAGCCTCTTCGTTTGAGTTATCGTCTTCGTCTGACTAGTATTTCTCGTGGAGATCGATCAGTAGAGGAGTATACCCGAGAGTTTCTTCGTCTGGGTAGATATGCTGAGGATCTGATGCGAGATCAGTATTTCGCTGTTACTACCTATGTGACTGGTTTGGGTTCAGCTTTTGCTGGTATGCCTACAGCAGGTCTTACTCTGGAGTCTGTGATTGAGCTAGCTAAGGAGATTGAGCTGAGGTTAGTTAGGCAGGGAGCGATGCCTGATTATTACCAGTTGGGAGTTCAGTCGAGTGGATTGCAGGCTACTCCGTATTCGAGTTTTCATGTTGGTTCGAGTAGTCAGCAGCGAGGTTCGACTCAGCAGAGTCAGAGACAGCAGCAGCGAGTGCATCGGAGCAGTAGACATGGTCGTGGAGGTCAGTGTAGATCGTTCAGATTTGGGTCAGGTGCTTCGAGCAGCAGCAGTGGTCGTAGTTCTGGATCAGCGACCAGTGTTTGTCAGACTTGTGGTAGAGTCCATCAGGGACCGTGTTATCTGACACCGTTGACATGTTTCAGATGCGGGCAGACAGGACATTTTGCCAGATCGTGTCCTTACCCCGGATATCAGCAGCAGCAGATTCCGCGATTCCCACAGCAGTCGATTGCTAGTGCTGCACCTATGCCATTTCAGTTACCACCAGCTCAGCATCAGAGTTCTACTCAGTTTGTTCCACAGCAGAGTCGTGGTAGAGGTACGAGAGGAGGTGCCAGAGGTGTTGGCCAGGCTTCTACCAGTCAGCAGGGAGGTCGAGGTCAGGCCAGAGTTTTTCATCTGACTCAGCAGGATGCTCAGGCATCTAATGCAGTCGTGGCAGGTATTCTTTCTGTTTGTTACCTGGATGCTTTGGTTTTGTTTGATCCGGGTGCCACGCATTCGTTTGTTTCTCCTGTTTTTGCTTCTAAATCTTGTTGGCAAGCTTCGAGGATGGCTTTTCCTTTGTCTGTTGCCACTCCTCTGAGTGATTCTTTGGACGCCGATATTGTTCTTTCTGGTTGTCCAGTTCTCGTGGGAGATAGAGAATTACCCGCTGATTTGATTTTGTTGGATGTGATGGAGTTCGATGTTATTTTGGGAATGGATTGGTTGTCTCAGCACTTTGCCGTGGTTGATTGCAGGAATAAGGAGGTGATTTTTAGAATTCCTGGTGAAGAAGATTTTAAGTTTGTTGGTGATAGGAGTTCAGCACCTCAGAATCTTATTTCTGTTATTTCTGCTAGAAAGTTGTTGAGGAAAGGTTGTCAGGGGTTTTTGGCATTGGTTAGGGATACGTCAGTGGAGAAGTTGTCACTCACAGATGTTCCTGTTGCTTGTGAGTTTTCTGATGTTTTTCCCGAGGAGTTGCCAGGTTTACCACCTCATAGAGAGATTGAGTTCTGTATTGATGTGGTACCAGGTACTACTCCTATATCTATGACACCCTATCGTATGGCTCCTGCAGAGTTGAGAGAGTTGAAGGAGCAGTTGCAAGAGTTGTTGGAGAAAGGTTTTATCAGACCTAGTGTTTCTCCTTGGGGTGCACCAGTCCTGTTTGTGAAGAAGAAGGATGGTACCCTGAGACTGTGCATTGATTACAGAGAGTTGAATAAGGTGACAGTGAAGAACAAGTATCCTCTCCCGAGGATAGATGATTTGTTTGATCAGCTCCAGGGTGCACAATTCTTTTCTAAGGTTGACTTGAGGTCGGGTTATCATCAGCTGCGGATCAGTGAAGCTGATATTCCTAAGACAGCGTTCCGCACTCGTTATGGTCATTATGAATTTCTGGTGATGTCTTTTGGTTTGACTAATGCACCAGCAGCTTTTATGGACCTGATGAACAGAGTATTCAGACCGTATGTGGATCAGTTTGTAGTAGTCTTCATTGATGATATACTAGTATATTCGAGGAGTATGGAAGAGCATGTATATCATTTGAGGATTGTACTACAGACATTGAGAGATCATCAGCTTTATGCTAAATTCTCGAAGTGTGATTTCTGGATGGAGAGTGTTTCTTTTCTTGGACACGTAGTGTCTAAAGAAGGTATTCAGGTTGATCCACAGAAGGTTGAGGCAGTATCTGAGTGGCCTAGACCTACTTCAGTTACTGAGATTCGGAGTTTTCTGGGTTTAGCCGGGTATTATAGGCGGTTTGTGCAGGATTTTTCCAGGATTGCAGTCCCTATGACTCGCTTGACTCAGAAGAATGTTAGATTCGAGTGGTCAGAAGCTTGTGAGAATAGTTTTCAGTTGTTGAAGGAGAAGTTGACCACAGCGCCAGTATTAGCTTTGCCTAATAGTGTGGATAAGTTCACAGTTTACTGTGATGCCTCTAGAATTGGTCTTGGTTGTGTGTTGATGCAGAATGGAAGGGTGATAGCCTATGCTTCGAGGCAGTTGAAGAAGCATGAGCAGAACTATCCCACACATGATCTAGAGATGGCTGCAGTGATCTTTGCTTTAAAGATTTGGAGACATTATTTGTACGGGGTGACTTGTGAGATATTTACTGATCACAAGAGCCTTAAGTACATTTTCCAGCAGCGAGATTTGAATTTGAGGCAGAGAAGATGGTTGGAACTGTTGAAGGATTATGATTGCGAGATTCTTTACCATCCGGGTAAAGCTAATGTGGTAGCAGATGCCTTGAGTAGGAAGTCCTCAGGTAGTCTTGCTCACATCGGTGTGGAGAGGAGACCATTAATCCAGGAGTTGCATCTGATGGTGGATCAAGGTCTGATGATGAAGATCAGTAGATCAGGTGGACTGTTAGCTCAGTTTAAAGTACGATCTGTACTAAGGGATAGGATTAAAGCAGCTCAGAGCCGAGATCCTATTCTGGAAGAGCTTGCAGAGAATGTCAGAGCAGGGAAGTTCACTGATTTCACACTCGATGATGATGGTGTGTTGTGGATCAGTGGTAGATTGTGTGTTCCTGATGTGGATGATTTGAGAGAAGAGATCTTAGAGGAAGCACATTCTACAGCTTACAGCGTTCATCCTGGTGTTACTAAGATGTACCACAGTATCAGAGATCTATACTGGTGGGATGGATTGAAGAAAGATGTTGCTGATTATGTTGCTAAGTGCTTGACGTGTCAGCAAGTGAAAGCCGAACATCAGAAGCCTTCTGGGAAGCTTCAGCCTCTTCCTATTCCCGAGTGGAAGTGGGAAAGGATAGCTATGGATTTTGTAGTCGGTTTACCTCGTTCGAAGGATGGATACGATTCCATCTGGGTGATTGTAGACAGATTGACGAAGTCTGCACATTTCTTGCCTGTGAAAGCCACATATTCAGTTGCTAGATTGGCGAAGTTGTATGTGAAGCATATTGTGTGCCTTCATGGAGTACCTGTGTCCATTGTGTCAGATAGAGGTTCAGTGTTTACTTCTCGTTTCTGGCAGAAGTTGCAAGAAGCGATGGGCACTAGGTTGGATTTCAGCACTGCTTTTCATCCTCAGACAGATGGTCAGTCTGAGAGGACGATCCAGACACTGGAAGATATGTTGAGGATGTGTATCTTGGATTTGAGAGGTAGCTGGGATGATCATTTGTCGCTTGTTGAGTTTGCATATAATAACAGCTACCATAGCAGTATTGGCATGGCACCATATGAGGCGTTGTATGGAAGGAAGTGTAGATCCCCGTTGAGTTGGGATGAGATTGGTGAGAGAGTTTTGACTGGACCAGAGATGGTTCAAGATGCTGCAGAGAAAGTCGCCGTGATCAAGCGCAGGTTAGAGACCGCAGTTAGTAGACAGAAGAGTTATGCGGATCCTAGGCGCAGAGATGTGGAGTTTTAGGTTGGAGATTTCGTTTTTCTGAAAGTATCTCCGATGAAGGGTGTGATGAGATTTGGCAGGAAGGGTAAGTTAGCACCGAGATATATTGGACCGTTTGAGATTCTGGAGAGAATTGGCACTGTTGCATATCGGTTGGATTTGCCTCCGAGTATGTCACAAGTGCATCCAGTATTTCATATCTCGATGTTGAGGAAGTATATCTCAGATCCTTCACATGTGTTGCAACCTGACAGTGTGGAAGTGAGTGAAGATTTGACGTTTGTGGAAGAACCTGTGGCGATCGTTGATTTTCAAGTTCGACAGTTGCGATCGAAGCAGATTCCGATGGTCAAGGTTTTGTGGCGTAGCGACAGAGTTGAAGAGCATACGTGGGAGACTGAAGCTGAGATGCGAGCTTCTTACCCGTATCTCTTTCCTTCCTGATTCTGTAATCTTGTTTTTAGAATTCGGGGACGAATTCCTGTAAGGGGGGAAGACTGTAATATCCCGTAATTTTAAAAATATTTTTACACTGTACCGGGATATGCAGTGTCAGTAATTTTTGTATTTTATATGATATTTTTATGAGTTAATATGTATTTTAAACCTATTTTAATTACTGTCTATTATTTTCAGTATTTTACGTAAAATTTTCCCGGGACTTTCATTTTCGGGGAAATTTCCACGTAAACAATGTATTATTAATTATTTTAAATGTATTTACGGGTTTGCATGAACTCATACATATTTTTAAATTATTAAATAAAGCTTGTGTGTGTATATTTAATTAGGGTTTATTATTACCCTAATATTTTATTATTTATTTATTATTATTTGATTATTTTATTTATTATTAAATTATTAAAATTTATTTTTTTTCTTTTTTCTTTTTTTTTTCTTTTTCTTTTCCTTTTTCTTTCTTTTTCTTTTCTTTTCTCTTTCCTTTTCTTTCTTTTCTTTTTCTTCTTCTTCTTCTTTCTTCTCCCGTGGGTGCCGCCGGACCACCATTTTTGCCACCGTGGTTTCTCCCTCCTCCGGCCACCGTTTTCGACACCGCCGGTCTCTATCTTCTCCTTGAGCTCCGGTGAGTGTTATTCTAGCTTTTGTTTGAGCTAAAACGGTCTAGAATTGCTTAGGTTTTGAGTTGAATATTTCGGCCACTTTTGGTTTTCGATTTTTTTGAGCTTCAATTTGGATGATTCATGGAAACTTCCTTCACAAATGTTGTTCCTGGTAGTTTAATCTTCATGTATGAATTTTTGTAGAATTTTTGGAGATTGTTTGGATTTTTGGGTATTTTTGAATATTTTAATATTATTTTCGAATTTCGGAAATTAATTATTTAAATTATGAAATTGGAGTTTATGGTTGAATTAGGTGTTGAAATGAATTATAGGAATTTATTTGGAATTTTTATGAATTTCTAAGTATTTATTTTTAATTATTGAAGTTTAGGTGATTTTGGAAAATTAAGTTAATTGTGTTTTTATTTGAATTTAATTGGTTAATTGAGTTTAATTATTGATATTATTGATAAATATGTTGAGAAAATTAATTTTGGATAATTGTATGATTTTTAGTGAATTTTTGAAGTAATTTAGGTATATATATATATAGGGGTATTTTGGTAATTTTACCCTAAATTGTCTAAAAATGTAATTTAATTGGTTTTAATATTTATTTAAGGTATAAAAATGATTTCTACAAATTATTTGGTATTTTTAACTAATTAAAACTATTTTTCGGGAATTATTTTCAATTATATATATAATATACGGTTTTTCTAATAAAATGAGTTTTAATCGATTTTTATAGTGTTTCAAGGTCAATTATGTAATTTTTATTTATAAAATGTATTTTTATGATTTAAGGATATTTTTGGTATATTTGAATATATTTTCTGTGTTTGTGGACCCCGGTCGACAGATTGTAGTCTGGAGTCCGACCGAGGGGTTGTGATTGATTGTGGTGTTTATTTTCGAAGTGTATTTTCTTTGCAGGGTCGGCTCTACTCTTTTGAGTAGAGAGATGTCTGTTTTACAGGGGAGGTTCTGCCGGATTTTCGGTAGAATTCTCGTAAAACGTGATATCCAGTCGAACCCTAATTTCCAATTCTGTGTTGAATACTCTAGATTGAATTCTAGGATTTCTGTTAGGGTTATTCTGATGTCGATTAATTATTTCTTGTTTAGTTGCGCGAGACCGAGGGTTAGTGGACCAGGCCCGTCGGACCTGTCTCGTGGAGCGCATTAGGTGAGTTACTATATTATATATATATGCTTAGGATGCATGATTTAGAAAATGCATGTTTTATTTTGACTAATTATGCATAAATAACATGATTTATATTCAAGTATATTTTTGGTATATTTTTGTATATAATAAATTATATACATGTTTTATTAATAAAATATATTTAAAATGTTTTTAAATATATTTTTAGTTTAATTCATGATTTGATTGGATTTATTTGACGTATATATACTCAAAATATACCTGATTTATGTTTGGTATATTTTCGGTATATATATGGTTTATATTGTTGATTTATTTAAATTCATGCATCATGTATTTGTGAATGAATGTTTTATTATTTATTACTGAAGGATATCAATAGAACGTGCTACCTAGTGGGCAGCACTAGGACCGAGTACGTACCGGTACGCCTATAGTATTTAGGCTTTATTACTGACTATTTGTGGATATCGATTTGATTATGATTATTGATATGTGAGATGTGGTTTGTGGGTGTGATTGCTGGAGCTCGGTTGACCAAGTGTCTCGGGGCCAATCACACTGGCAGTCAGACTGCTGGAGCTCGGTTGACTTAGTGTCTCGGGGCCAGTCTACTGTCCATATGGATTAAGTGGATATATTTGGAATAAGTGAGCCTGTATGGCTAGAGTGTTGTTTAACACTATTTTTCTGAGGTTGCGATATTCTAGGGTTCTATGTGATCCTTCATAAAAGTTGATTTTCAGACAAAATATATAAAATGATTTTTCTGCATCTGTATGAACTTGCCTGTATATATACATATTACTCATATACTGTTGACTGTATGCATTATCACTTAGAGTGTATGTATATATACTATAGTAATTCACTCAGTGAGGTCTGACTCCCCTCCGTTGACTATTTTTCAGGAGAGTCAACTTCCTCAGACCTCAGTAGCAGGTCGATACGCCGGATTTCTTCCGCCCCGGCTTCTTTATGTAAATTGTCTACTTGAGTCTTATTTATTTTATCTAGACACTGCAGTAGCTGTAAATTACAGTATTGGATTTTATGTACTTTATTTTAAAGAGATGTATTATGTTAAAACTGGATTTGTATAAAGATTATACTTATGAGATTATATATGCGATGTGATGAGTTTTGAATTATATCCAGTTGTTATGGATGATATTGTAATATTTATGATTTTATTTTCCGCTGCATATTATATTTTTATGGTTATTATTGCATTTTTATTTTATTTTTAGGCTTGCTACGGGTTCCGGATTCGAAAGAATTCCCGTTCCCTAGCGCCGGTCATGGCCCCTGTTTTGGGTCGTGACATGAAGCTTCTCAGAAGGCTTCTGATGTTCAGCTTTCACTTGCTTACACATTAGGCATTTAGCAACATAATCAACGACATCCTTCTTTAGTCCGTCCCACCAGTATAAATCTCTATTACTGTGGTACATCTTAGTGACACCCGGATGTATGCTATAGGTTGTAGAATGTGCTTCCTCTAGGATCTCTTCTCTCAAATCATCCACATCAGGAACACACAATCTACCACTGATCAACAACACACCGTCATCATTGAGTGTGAAATCAGTGAACTTCCCTACTCGAACATTCTCTGTGAGATCTTCTAGAATAGGATCTCGGCTCTGAGCTGCTTTAATCCTATCCCTCAATACAGATTGCACCTTAAATTGAGCTAGTAGTCCACCTGACCTTCTGATCTTTATCATCAGACCTTGATCCACCAACAGATGCAACTCCTGGATCAACGGTCTCCTCTCAACATTGATGTGAGCAAGACTACCTGAGGACTTTCTACTCAAGGCATCTGCTACTACATTAGCCTTGCCCGGATGATATAAAAATCTCATAGTCATAATCCTTTAATAATTTCAACCATCTCCTCTGCCTCAGATTCAGATCTCTCTACTGAAAAATGTACTTAAGGCTCTTTTAATCAGTAAATATCTCACAAGTCACCCCGTACATATAATGTCTCCAAATCTTCAGAGCAAAGATCACTGCAGCCATTTTAAGGTCGTGTGTGGGATAGTTCTGCTCATGCTTTTTCAACTGTCTCGAAGCATAGGTTTTGACCCTTCCATTCTGCATTAGCACACAACCAAGGCCAACTCTAGAGGCATCACAATAAACTATGAACTTATCCACATTATTAGGCAAAGCTAACACTGGGGCTGTGGTCAATTTCTCCTTCAACAACTGGAAGCTATTCTCACAAGCTTCTAACCACTCAAATCTAACATTCTTCTGAGTCAAGCGAGTCATAGGGGCTGTAATTCTAGAAAAATCCTGCACAAACCACCTATAATACCCTGCTAAACCTAGAAAACTTCGAATCTCAGTAACAAAAGTCGGTCTAGGCCACTCAGACACTACTTTAATCTTCTGTGGATCAACCTGGATACCTTCTTTAGACACCACGTGTCCAAGAAAAGAAATACTCTCCATCCAGAAGTCACACTTCAAGAATTTAGCATAAAGCTGATGATCTCTCAGTGTCTGTAGTACAGTCCTCAAGTGATATACATGCTCCTCCATACTCCTCGAATAAACCAGTATATCATCAATGAAGACTACAATAAAATGATCCATATATGGTCTGAATACCCTATTCATCAGGTCCATAAAAGCTGATGGTGCATTAGTCAAGCCAAAAGACTTCACCAAAAACTCATAATGGCCATATCGAGTGCGGAATGCTGTTTTAGGAATATCAGCTTCACTAATCCGCAACTGATGATAACCCGACCTCAGATCAATCTTAGAAAAGAACTGTGCACCCTGTAGCTGATCAAACAAGTCATCTATCCTTGGGAGAGGATACTTGTTCTTCACTGTCACCTTGTTCAGCTCTCTATAGTCAATGCACAGTCTCAGGATACCATCCTTCTTCTTCACAAATAGGACTGGTGCACCCCAAGGAGAAACACTGGGTCTAATGAAACCTTTATCCAACAACTCTTGCAACAGCTCCTTCAACTCTTTCAACTCTGTAGGAGCCATTCTGTGTGGCATAGATATAGGAGTAGTACCTGGAACCACATCTATACAGAACTCAATCTCTCTATGAGGTGGTAAACCTGGCAACTCCTCGGGAAAAACATCAGGAAACTCACAGGCAACAGGAACATCTGTGAGTGATAACTTCTCCACTAAAGTATCCCTAACTAATGCCAAATATCCCTGACATACTTTCCTCAACAACTTCCTAGCCGTAATGGCAAAAATAAGATTTTGAGGTGCTGAACTCATATCACCCACAAACTTAAAATCTTCTTCATCAGGAATTCTAAAAGTCACCTCTTTATTCCTACAACCTACCACGGCATAGTGTTGAGATAACCAATCCATTCCCAAAATAACATCAAACTCCATAACATCCAACAAAATCAAATCAGCGGGTAATTCTCTATCTCCCACGAGAATTGGAAAACCAAAAAGAATAATATCGGTGTCCAAAGAATCGCTCAGAGGAGTGGCAATAGACAAAGGAAAAGCCATCCTCGAAGCTTGCCAACAAGACTTGGAAGCAAAAACGGGAGAAACAAACGAATGCGTGGCACTCGGATCAAACAAAACCCATGCATCCAGGTAACAAATAGAAACAATACCTGCCACGACTGCATTAGATGCCTGAGCATCCTGCTGAGTAAGGTGGAAGACTCTGGCCTGTCCTCGACCTCCCTGCTGACTGGTAGAAGCCTGGCCAACACCTCTGGCACCTCCTCTAGTACCTCTACCATGACCCTACTGTGGAATAAGTTGAGTGGAACTTTGATACTGGGATGGAGGTAACTGAAATGGTACGGGTGCAACAATAGCAATCAACTGTTGTGGAAATCGTGGAATCTGTGACTGTTGATACCCGGAGTAAGGACACGATCTGGCATAATGTCTTGTCTACCCGCATCTGAAGCATGTCAGTGGTGTCAGGTAGCACGGTCCCTAATGGACTCTACCATAAGTCTGGCAAACACTGGTAGTTGATCCAGAACTATGACCACTGCTGCTACTCGAAGCACCTGACCCAAATTTGAACGACCTATGCTGACCTCCACGGCCATGTCTACTGCTCCGATGCACTCGCTGCTGCCTCTGACTCTGCTGAGTCGGACCTCGCTACTGACTACTCGAACCAACATGAAAACTCGAGTATAGAGTAGCCTGCAATCCACTCGACTGAACTCCCAGCTGGTAATAATCAGGCATCGCTCCCTGCCTAACTAGCCTCAGCTCAATCTCCTTGGCCAACTCAATCATAGACTCCAGAGTACGGCCTGCTGTAGGCATACCAACAAATGTTGAACCCAATCCGGTGACATATGTAGTGACTGCGAAATACTGGTCTCGCATCAGGTCCTCTGCATATCTACCCAGGCGGAGAAACTCTCGGGTATACTCCTCTACAGATCGATCACCACAAGAAATGCTGGTCAGTCGGAGATGATAGCTCATATGGAGATGCTCTGGATAAAATCTCCTCATAAACCACTCTCGAAACTGAGCCCAGGTCATCGTCATCATATAAGGCTGGATCATCTGAATAAACCAGTCTAAGGCTGGTCCCTCGACAGATAACTCGATGATCATAATCCACTGGTACTCGGTGTGAGCAGTCCGAGTCTGAGTCTCAATCGCGTGTAAAAAGTCTAACGGATCAGAAGTCCCATCAAACGAAATCCTGCCAACTCGGGCATAGAACAAAGCTACCTCAGGGTCAGACATACCCTGCTAATAGGCAGGCTGAACAAGTGGAACAACAGCAGGTACAGGAATATCAAACGCAGGCTCAACAGGCTCCTCGTCCTGTATCTCTCTCTACCTACGACGACTTGCCGCTCCTCAAGGTCTACCTATGCCACGACCTTTACGTCTAACTGGCTGCTCAGGAGGAAAAACCTCATCCTAAAAAGACTCGTCATCCTCGGCCTCAACGACCGGTGGAGCGACACGCGCTCTCCTCCTCATTCTGAAAACACAATAGAACGATTCAGAAAAAATAGACAATGGAGGAATAACACATAAAACTAAAGCAAGGAATACTTATCAAGACGTACTCAAACCTAATTCACTGCCATAGTTACCAAAAGAAAACACAACTTTAAAACTAGGGCCATGACTCACACAACTAAGCACTGACACAGAACTCCGCTCTAATACTAACTTTGTCATGACCCAAAACAGGGGCCATGACTGGCGCTAGGGAACAGGAATTCTTTCGAATCCGGAACCCGTAGCAAGCCTTAAAAAAATAAAACATGCAATAGTAATAATAACAGTATTTAATGCGATGGAAATAAAATCATAAATATCAAAATAATATTTACACCAAATGAATTTACATCAAATCCTCATCTCATATATATAAATAAAATTTTAATACAAGTTTCAGTTCAAATATTTAAGTACATATCTCACGACTTTATACAACTACTGCAGTGTCTAGATTATAAAAATAAAACTCAAGTGAGCAGTTTACATAATGAAGCCAGGGCGAAAGAAATCCGGCGTACAAGCCTGCTACTGAGGTTTGACGAAGATAACTCTCCTGGAAAATAGTCAACGGAGGGGAGTCAGACCTCACTGAGTGAATTACTATAATATCTATACATGCATACTAAATGACAATGCATACAGTCAATAGTATATATCTAATATGTATATATACAAGCACATACACACAAATGCAATAAAATCATTTTATATATTTTTATTGAAAATCATCGTTTATGAAGGATCGAATAGAACCCTAGAAAATCGCAACCTCAAATAGTGTTAAACAACACTCTAGCCATATAGGCTCACTTATTCCAAATAAGTTCACTTGTTCCATTTGGACAGCAGACTGGCCTCGAGACACTAAGTCAACCGAGCTCCAGCAGTCTGACTGTCAATGTGATTGGCCCTGAGACACTTGGTCAACCGAGCTCCAGCAATCACACTCGTAAATTATTTCTCACACATCAATTAATCAAATTCAATCAATATCCTCAAATAGGTCAGTAATATAGCCTAAATGCTATAAGCGTACCGGTACATACTAGGTCCTAGTACTGCCCACTAGGTAGCACGTTCTATTGATATCCTTCATTAAAATATAAAGCATATCTTCATAAAAATAAATGATGCATGAATTGAATAAAATAACAACATAAACTATATATATATATACTAGAAATATACCAAAAGTAAACCAGGTATATTTCGAGTATATATATACGTCAAATAAATCCAATATAATTGTAAAATAAACTAAATATATATTTAAAAATATTTTAAATATAAATGTTTAATAAAGCATGCATATAATTTAAAATATACCAAAAATAAACCAAAGATAAACCAAAAATACACTAAAAATAAACTTAAGTACTGATTAAATTATTTATGCATATTTAATCAAAATAAAACATACATTTCTAAATCATGCACCCTAAAGCATATATATGTAAAATAGTAACTCACACTTAGTGCGCTCCTCGAGATGGGTCTGACGGGCCTGGTCCACTAGGCCTCGATCTCGGTGCAACTAAACATACAAAAATAACAGACATCAGAATAAACCTAACAGAAAATCCTAGAAACTCGATCTAGAATATTAGACACAGAATCAGAATTAGGGTTTGACCGGACATCACGTTTTATGAGAATTCTACCGAAAATCCGGCAGAACCTCCCCTGTAAAACGGACATCTCTCTACTCAAAGAGTAGAGCCGGCCCTACAAGGAAACACACCTCGAAAAATAGACACAGAATCACATTCACAAACCCTCGATCGGACTCCAAACTATAGTTTACCGACCGAGGTCCACAATTCACAGAAAAATACAGAAATACCAAAAATACCCTTATATCATAGAAATACATTTTATAAGTAGAAATTACGTAATTAACCCTAAAACACAGTAAAAACCGATAAAAACTCATTTTATTAGAAAAATCACATATTATATATATAATTCAAAATAATTTACGAGAAATAGTTTTAATTAGTTAAAAAAATACTAAATCATTTATACAAATCATTTTTATACCTTAAATAACTATTAAAACCAATTTAATTACATTTTTAGCCAATTTAGGGTAAAATTACCAAAATACCCCTATATATATAAATATACTAAAATTAATTCAAAAATTCACTAAAAATAATATAATTACACAAAATTAATTTTCTCAATATATTTTTCAATAATATCACTAAATAAACTCAATTAACTAATTAATTTGAATTAAAAACATAATTAACCCTATTTTCTCAAAATTACATAAACTAATTAAATTCAAAATAAATACATAGAAATTCAAAAAAATTCCAAATAAATTTCTATAATTCATTTCAACACCTATATTTATCATAAAACACAATTTCATAATTTAATTAATTAATTTTCAAAAATTAGAAAATAATAATAAAATATTCAAGAATACCCAAAAATCAAAATAATTCCCAAAAATTTTACAAAAATTCATACATGAAGATTAAGCTAAGGGGAACAACATTTGTGAAGGAATTTTTCATGAATCAATCAAATTGAAGTACAAAAAAAATCAAGAACCCTAATAGGCTGAAATTGTAAAATCGAAACCTAAGCAAATCTAGACCATTTTAAGTGAAACAAAGCTTGAAATCACACTCACCGAAGCTCAAGGAGAAGAAAGAGACTGGTGGTGTCGAAAATGGTGGTCGGAAACGCCGTGAACGACGGTGGCCAAAGTTTCGACTTCTCCAGCCAAAACGAGCTTCCTGATGCCGGAAATGGACTCTGCTGGCGGCGGAACAGCTGGAGGAAGGAGGTGGCATGCCGGGAGGCACACCGACTATGAGAAAACGGCATGACAGTGGTCGGATTCCCGTGAGGGACGATTGGGGAAGAAGAAGAGGAAGGAGTGTTAGAACCGTAAATATATCAAACTTTATTTTTTGTTTAATATTAAATATATATATACATATATATATACATTACACTATATATTAAAATAATATAAACTCGCACACATTAAATATACACCACACACATATAATTTAATATTTTAATAATTTATATACTAAATAAAAATAATTAAATAATAATAAAATTAATTAATAATTAATAAATAATAAAATATTAGGGTAATTAATTAAACCCTAGTTAAATAAATAAATGCACATATATACGTTATTTAGTACTTAAAAAATATATATGAGTTCATGCAAGTCTGTAAAATTGTTTAAAATAATTAATAATAAATAATTTACGTGTCAATTTTCACAAAAATGCAAGTCCCAAGAAAATTTTACGAAAAATGCTTAAAATAATATAAAACAATTAAAATCAATTTTAATTAAATAGCAACTCATGAAATATCATAAATATATACAAAAATTATTAATACTGCATATCCCGTTTCAGTATTAAAATATTTAAAAACTCGGGATATTACAGATTGGCTCCGAGACACTTGGTCAACCGAGCTCCAACAATCACACTCCCAAATCATTTCTCACACATCAAATAATCAAATTCAATCAATATCCTCAAATAGGTTAGTAATATAGCCTAAATGCTATAAGCGTACCGATACGTACTTGGTCATAGTGCTGCCCACTAGGTAGCACGTTCTATCGATATCCTCCATTAAAATATAAAACATACATTCATAAAAATAAATGATGCATGAATTTAAATATAATAGTAACAATAACCATATATATACTAGAAATATACCAGAAGTAAACCAAGTATATTTCGAGTATATAGATGTTAAATAAATCCAGTTAAATTACAAAATAAACCAGAAATGTATTTGAAAACATTTCACACATAATTCGTTAATAAAACATGCATATAGTTTAAAATATACAGAAAATAAACCAATAATAAACTAAAAATAAACTTAAGTATTAATTAAACCATTTATGCATATTTAATCAAAATAGAATGTATATTTCTAAAATCATGCACCCTAGAGCACATATATATAAAATAGCAACTCACAATTATTGCGCTCCTCGAGATGGGTCCGATGGGTCTAGTCCACTAGGCATCAGTCTCGGCGTAACTAAACAAACAAAAATGACAGGAATCAGAATAAATCTATCATAATTCCAAAGACTCGATCTAGAATACTAGACATAGAATTAGGATTAAAGTTTGACCGGACATCACATTTTACGAGAATTCTACCAATAATCCGGCAGAACCTCCCCTGTAAAACGGACATCTCTCTACTCAAAGAGTAAAGTCAGCCCTGCAAAGAAACACACTTCAAAAAATAGACACAAAATCCCAATCACAATCCCTCGGTCGAACTCCAAACTACAGTTTACCGACCGAGGTCCACAATTCACAGAACACTACAGAAATACCAAAAGTACCCTTATATCGCAGAAATACATTTAATAAGTAGAAATTATGTAATTAACCCTAAAACACAGTAAAAACCGATAAAAACTCATTTTAATAGAAAAAATCATATATTATATATATAATTGAAAATAATTTACGAAAAATAGTTTTAATTAGTTAAAAATACTAAATAATTTGTAGAAATCATTTTTATACCCTAAATAACTATTAAAACCAATTTAATTACATTTTTAGCCAATTTAGGGTAAAATTACCAAAATACCCCTCTAGTTATAAATATACTAAAATTAATTCAAAAATTCACCAAAAATAATATAATTGCAAAAAATTAAATTTCTCAACATATATATCATTAATATCAATAAATAAACTCAATTAACTAATTAATTTCAATTAAACACATAATTAACCCTATTTTATCAAAATTACATAAACTAAATAAATTCAAAATAAATACATAAAAATTCACGAAAATTCAAAATAAATTTCTATAATTCATTTCAACACCTATATTTATCATAAAACACAATTTCATAATTTAATTAATTAATTTTCGAAAATTAGAAAATAATAATAAAATATCAAAAATACCTAAAAATCAAAATAATTTCCAAAAATTCTACAAAAATTCACACATGAAGATTAAGCTAAGGGGAGCAAATTTTGTTAAGGAATTTCTCATGAATCAATCCAATCGAAGTTCAAAAAAATCAAGAACCCTAATAGGCCGAAATTGCAAAATCGAAACCTAGGCAAATCTAGACCATTTTAAGTGAAACAAAGCTTGGAATCACACTCATCAGAGCTTAAGGAGAAGAAAGAGACAGCCGGTGTCGAAAATGGTGGCCGAAAATGCTGTGAACAACGGTGAGAAGAGTTTCGGCTTCTCCGGCCAAAACAAGCTTCCTGACGCCGGAAATGGGCTCAACTGGTGGCAGAACAGCTGGAGGAAGGAGGTGGCACACCGATGGTGAGTGAACGGAGTGACAGTGGCTGGAACAACGAGGAGGACGATCGGGAAGAAGGAGAGGGAGTCAGGGGCAGAATTATAATTTGGCAAACTTTGATTTTTTTTTTTTGACAATATTAAATGTATATATATATATATATATATATATATATATATATATATATATATATATATATTTACACTATATATTGAAATAATATAAACTCACACACATTAAATATACACCATACATATAATTTAATATATTAATAATTTATACACTAACAATAATTAAATAATATTAAAACTAATTAATAAATAATAAAAAAAATTAGGGTAATTATTTAAACCCTAGTTAAATAAATAAATACACATATATACTTTATTTAGTACTTTAAAAATATATATGAGTTCATGCAAATGCAGAAATCTATTTAAGATAATTAATATTAAATTATTTACGTACCAATTTCCCCGAAAGTGCAAGTCCGGGGAAAATTTTACGTAAGGTACTTAAAACAATATAAAACAATTAAAAATCAATTTTAATTAAATAAAAAATCATGAAATATCATAAATATATTCAAAAATTATTAACACTGCATATCCTGATGCAGTATAAAACTATTTAAAAACACGGGATATTACAGTTTTCCCCCCTTACAAGAATTCGTCCCAAAATTCCAGAAAGAAAATTACAAGATCAAGAAGGGAAGAGATACAGATAAGAAGCTCGCATCTCAGCTTCAGTCTCCCACGTATGCTCCTCAACTCTGTTGCTACGCCATAGAACCTTGACCATCGGAATCTGTTTCGACCGCAACTGTCGAACTTGATAGTCCATGATTGCCACAGGTTCTTCCACAAACATCAAATCTTCACTCACTTCTACACTGTCGGGCTGTAATATGTGTGAAGGGTCTGAGATATAATTCCTCAGCATCGAGATATGAAACACCGGATGCACTTGTGACATAGTTGGAGGCAAAGCCAACCGATATGCAATAGTGCTAACTCTCTCTAGAATCTCAAATGGTCCGATATATCTCTCTGCCAACTTACCCTTCCTGCCAATTCTCATCACACCCTTCATTGGAGACACCTTCAGAAAAATATAGTCTCCAACTTGAAATTCCACCTCTTTGCACCTAAGATCTGTATAGCTCTTCTGTCTACTAACTGCAGTCTTTAATCTGCGCTTAACCACAATGACTTTCTCTGCAGCATCCTAAACCATCTCAAGTCCAGTAAAAGTTCTTTCACCAATCTCATCCCAACTCAAAGGGGATCTACACTTCCTTCCATACAACACCTCGTATGGTGCCATACCTATACTGATATGGTAGCTGTTATTATATGTAAAGTCTACAAGAGGCAAATGATCATCCCAGCTACCTCCCAAATCCAAGACACATATCCTCAACATATCTTCTAGTGTCTGGATCGTTCACTCAGACTAACCATCTGTCTGAGGATGAAAAGCAGTACTGAAGTCCAACCTAGTGCCCATCGCTTCCTGCAACTTCTGCCAAAAATGAGAGGTAAACACTGAACCTCTATGTAACACAATGGACATAGGTACTCTATGAAGGCACACAATATGCTTCACGTACAACTTCGCTAGCTAGCTATAGAATATGTGGCTTTCACAGGCAAGAAATGTGCAGACTTCGTCAACCTATCTACAATCACCCAGATGGAATCGTATCCATCCTTAGAACGAGGTAAACCAACCACAAAATCCATAGCTATCCTTTCCCACTTCCACTCGGGAATAGGAATAGGTTGAATCTTCCCAGAAGGCTTCTGATGTTCAGCTTTCACTTGCTAACACGTTAGGCACTCAGCAATATAATCAGCAACATCCTTCTTCTGTCCGTCCCACCAGTACAAATCTCTAAAACTGTGGTACATTTTAGTGACACCCGGATGTAAGCTATAGGTTGTAGAATGTGCTTCCTCTAGGATCTCTTCTCTCAAATCATCCACATTAGGAACACATAATCTACCATTGATCCACAACATGCCATCATCATCAAGTGTGAAATCAGTGAACTTCCCTACTCGAACATTCTCTGTGAGCTCTTCTAGAATAGGATCTCGGCTCTGAGCTGCTTTAATCCTATCCCTCAATATAGATCACACCTTAAATTGAGCTAGCAGTCCACTTGATCTACTTATCTTCATCATCAGACCTTGATCCACCAACAGATGCAACTCCTGGATCAATGGTCTCCTCTTAATACTAATGTGAGCAAGACTGCCTGAGGACTTTCTACTCAAGGCATCTGCTACTACATTAGCCTTGCCCGGATGATATAAAATCTCACAATCATAATCCTTTAATAATTCCAACCATCTCCTCTGCCTCAGATTCAGATCTCTCTGCTGAAAAATGTACTTAAGGCTCTTGTGATCAGTAAATATCTCACAAGTCACCCCGTACAGATAATGTCTCCAAATCTTTAGAGCAAAGATCACTGCAGCCATTTTAAGGTCATGTGTGCGATAGTTATGCTCATGCTTCTTCAACTGCCTCAAAGCATAGGCTATCACCCTACCATTCTGCATCAACACACAACCAAGGCTAACTCTAGAGGTATCACAATAAACTGTGAACTTATCCACACTATTAGGCAAAGCTAACACTGGGGCTGTGGTCAATTTCTCCTTCAACAACTGGAAACTATTCTCATAAGCTTCTGACCACTCGAATCTAACATTCTTCTGATTCAAGCGAGTCATAGGGGCTACAATTCTAGAAAAATCCTGCACAAACCACCTATAATACCCGGCTAAACCCAGAAAACTCCAAATCTCAATAACAGAAGTCGGTCTAGGCCACTTAAACACTGCCTCAATCTTTTGTCGATCAACCTGGATACCTTCTTTAGACACCACATGTCCAAGAAAAGAAACACTCTCCATCCAGAAATCACACTTCAAGAATTTAGCATAAAGCTGATGATCTCTCAGTGTCTGTAGTACAGTCCTCAAGTGATATACATGCTCCTCCATACTCCTTGAATAAACCAGTATATCATCGATGAAGACTACCATAAACTGATCCACATACGGTCTGAATACCCTATTCATCAGGTCCATAAAAGCTGTTGGTGCATTAGTCAAGCCAAAAGACATAAAAAAACTCATAATGGCCATATCGAGTGCGGAATGCTGTTTTAGGAATATCAGCTTAACTAATCCGCAACTGATGATAACTTGACCTCATATCAATCTTGGAAAAGAACTGGGCACCCTGTAGCTGATCAAACAAGTCATCTATCCTTGGGAGAGGATACTTGTTCTTCACTGTCACCTTGTTTAGCTCTCTATAGTCAATGCACAGTCTCAGGGTACCATCCTTCTTCTTCACAAACAGGATCGGTCCACCCCAAGGAGAAATACTGGGTCTAATGAAACCTTTATCCAACAACTCTTGCAACTGCTCCTTCAACTCTTTCAACTCTGCAGGAGCCATTCTGTAGGGTGGCATAGATATAGGAGTAGTACCTGGAACCACATCTATACATAACTCAATCTCCCTATGAGGTGGTAAACCTGGCAACTCCTCAGGAAAAACATCAGGAAACTCATAAGCAACAGGAACATCTGTGAGTGACAACTTCTCCACTAAAGTATCCTTACTAATGCCAAATATCCCTGACATCCTTTCCTCAATAACTTTTTAGCCGTAATAGCAGAAATTAGATTTCGAGGTGTTGAACTCCTATCACCCACAAACTTAAAATCTTCTTCATCAGGAATTCTAAAAGTCACCTCTTTATTCCTATAATCTACCACGGCATAGTGCTGAGATAAACAGTCCATTCCCAGAATAACATCAAACTCCATCACATCCAATAGAATCAAATCAGCAGATAATTCTCTATCTCCCACGAGAACTGGATAACCAGAAAGAATAATATCGGTGTCCAAGGAATCACTCAGAGGAGTGGCAACAGACAAAGGAAAAGCCATCCTCGAAGATTGCCAACAAGACTTGAAAGCAAAAATGGGAGAAATAAATGAATGTATGGCACTCGGATCAAACAAAACCCATGCATCCAGGTAATAAATAGAAATAATACCTGCCACGACTGCATTAGATGCCTGAGCATCCTGCTGAGTAAGGTGGAAGACTCTGGCATGTCCTTAACCTCCTTGCTGACTGGTAGAATCCTGGCCAACACCTCTAGCACCTCCTCTAGTACCTCTACCATGACTCTGCTGTGGAACAAGCTGAGTGGAACTCTGATGCTGGGCTGGAGGTCACTAAAATGGCACGGGTGCAGCACTAGCAATCAACTGCTGTGGAAATCATGGAATCTGCAGCTGCTGATACCCGGAGTAAGGACACGATTTGGCAAAATGTCCTGTCTGCCCGCATCTAAAGCATGTCAGTGGTGTCAAGTAGCACAGTCCCTGATGGACTCTACCAAAGGTCTGGCATACACTGGCAGCTGATCCAGAACTATAACCACTGATGCTGCTTGAAGCACCTGACCCAAATCTGAATGACCTATGCTGACCTCCACGGCCATGTCTACTGCTCTGATGCACTCTCTACTGCTGCCTCTGACTTTGCTGAGTCGAACCTCGCTGCTGACTACTCGATCCAACATGAAAACTCGAATACGGTATAGTCTGCAATCCAATCAACTGAACACCTAGCTGGTAGTAATCAGGCATCGCTCCCTGCCTAACTAGCCTCAGCTCAATCTCCTTGGCCAACTCAATCACAGACTTCAGAGTAAGGCCTGCTGTAGGCATACCAGCAAATGTTGAACCCAATCCGGTGACATAGGTAGTAACTCCGAAATACGGATCTCGTATCAGATCCTCTGCATATCTACCCAGTCGGAGAAACACTTGGGTGTGCTCCTCTACTGATCAATCACCACGAGAAATGTTGGTCAGTCGGAGACGATAACTCATACGGAGAGGCTCTGGACAGAATCTCCTCATAAACCGCTCTCGAAACTGAGCCCAGGTCATTATCATCATATAGGGCTGAATCATTTGAATAAACCAATCTAGGGCTGGTCCCTCGATAGACAGCTCGACGATCATAATCCGCTGGTACTCGGTGTGAGCAGCCCGAGTCCTAGTCTCGATCGCGTGCAAAAAATCTAACGGATCGAAAGTCCCATCAAATGCAATCCTACCAACTCTAGCATAGAACAGAGCTGCCTCAGGGTCAGACATACCCTATTGATAGGCAGGCTGAATAGGTGGAACAACTGGAGGTACAGGAACATCCTCAAACTCAGGCTCAACAGGCTCCTCATCCTGTATCTCTCTTTGCCTACGGTGACCTGCCGCTCCTCGAGGTCTACCTCTGCCATGACCTCTATGTCTAACTGGCTGCTCATGAGGTAAAACCTCATCCTGAAAAGACTCGTCATCCTTGGCCTCAACGACCGGTGGAGCGACAGGCGCTCACCTCCTCATTTTGAAAATATAACAGAATGATTCAGACAAAACAGACAATGAAAGAATAACGTAGAAAACTAAATTAAGGAATACTTATCAAGACATACTCAAACCTAATTCACTGCAACAGTTTAACAGAAAACACAACTTGAAAACTAAGGCCACGACTCACACAACTAAGCCCTGACACAGAACTCCGCTCTGATACTAACTTTGTCACGACCCAAAATAGGGGCCATGACCGGTGCTAGGGAAGGAGAATTCTTTCGAATCCGGAACCCGTAGCAAGCCTAAAATAAAATAAAACATGCAATAATAATAATAACATAATTTACAGCGGAATAAAATCATAAATATCAAAATAATATTTACACCAAATGAAATTAAATCAAATCATCATTCTGATATATATAAATAAACTTTTAATACACGTTTTAGTTCAAATATTTAAAGTACGTATCTCACGACTTTATACAACTACTGCAGTGTCTAGATTATAAAAATAAAACTCAAGTGAGCAGTTTACATAATAAAGCCAGGGTTGAAGAAATCCGGAGTACAGGCCTGCTACTAAGGTCTGACGAAGATGACTCTCCTGAAAAATAGTCAACGGAAGGGAGTCAGACCTCACTGAGTGAATTACTATATTATATATACATGCATACTAAATGCCATTGCACACAATCAAAAGTATATATAATATGTATGTATACAAGCAAAAACACATAGATGCAATAAAGTCATTTTATATATTTTTATTGAAAATCACTATTTATGAAGGATGAAATAGAACCCTAGAAAATCGCAACCTCAAAACAGTGTTAAATAACACTCTAGCCATATAGGCTCACTTATTCCAATATATTCACTTGTTCCATTTGGACAGTAGACTGGCCCCGAGACACTAAGTCAATCGAGCTCCAGCAGTCTGACTGTCAGTGTGATTGGCCCCGAGACACTAGGTCAACCGAGCTCCAGCAATCACACTCCCAAATCATTTCTCACACATCAAATAATAAAATTCAATCAATATCCTCAAATAGGTTAGTAATATAGCCTAAATGCTATAAGCTTACCGGTACGTACTCGGTCCTAGTGCTGCCCACTAGGTAGCATGTTCTATCAATATCCTCCATTGAAATATAAAACATACATTCATAAAAATAAATGATGCATGAATTTAAATATAATAGTAACAGTAACCATATATGTACTAGAAATATGCCAAAAGTAAACCAAGTATATTTCGAGTATATATACGTTAAATAAATCCAATTAAATTATAAAATAAACCATAAATGTATTTGAAAACATTTCAAACATAATTCGTTAATAAAACATGCATCTAGTTTAAAATATACAGAAAATAAACCAAAAATAAACTAAAAATAAACTTAAGTATTAATTAAACCATTTATGCATATTTAATCAAAATAGAACTTATATTTATAAAATCATGCACCCTAGAGCACATATATATAAAATAGCAACTCACAATTATTGCGCTCCTCGAGATGGGTCCGATGGGCCTGGTCCACTAGGCATCAGTCTCGGCGCAACTAAACAAACAAAAATGATAGGAATCAGAATAAATCTATCAGAATTCCAAAGACTCGATCTAGAATACTAGACATAGAATTAGGATTAGAGTTCGATCGGACATCACGTTTTACGAGAATTCTACCAAAAATTCGGCAGAACCTCCCCTGTAAAATGAACATCTCTCTACTCAAAGAGTAAAGTCGACCCTGCAAAGAAACACACTTCAAAAAATAGACACAGAATCCCAATCACAATCCCTCGGTCGGACTCTAAACTACAGTTTACCGACCGAGGTCCACAATTCACAGAATAATACAGAAATACCAAAAATACCCCTATATCGCAGAAATACATTTAATAAGTAGAAATTATGTAATTAACCCTAAAACACAGTAAAAACTGATAAAAACTCATTTTATTAGAAAAAAATCATATATTATATATATAATTGAAAATAATTTACGAAAAATAGTTTTAATTAGTTAAAAATACTAAATAATTTGTAGAAATCATTTTTATACCCTAAATAACTATTAAAACCAATTTAATTACATTTTTAGCCAATTTAGGGTAAAATTACCAAAATACCCCTCTATATATAAATATACTAAAATTAATTCAAAAATTCACCAAAAATAATATAATTGCACAAAATTAAATTTCTCAACATATATATCATTAATATCAATAAATAAACTCAATTAACTAATTAATTTCAATTAAACACATAATTAACCCTATTTTATCAAAATTACATAAACTAAATAAATTCAAAATAAATACATAAAAATTCATGAAAATTCCAAATAAATTTCTATAATTCATTTCAACACCTATATTTATCATAAAACACAATTTCATAATTTAATTAATTAATTTTCAAAAATTAGAAAATAATAATAAAATATTAAAAATACCCAAAAATCAAAATAATTTCCAAAAATTCTACAAAAATTCACACATTAATATTAAGCTAAGGGGAGAAAATTTTGTGAAGGAATTTCTCATGAATCAATCAAATCGAAGTTCAAAACAATCAAGAACCCTAATAGGCCGAAATTGCAAAATTGAAACCTAGGGGAATCTAGACCATTTTAAGTGAAACAAAGCTTGGAATCACACTCACTGGAGCTCAAGGAGAAGAAAGAGACCGGCGGTGTCGAAAACGGTGGCCGGAAACATTGTGAACGATGGTGAGAAGAGTTTCGACTTCTCCGACCAAAACAAGCTTCCCGACGTCGGAAATGGGCTCTGCTGGTGGCAGAGTAGCTGGAGGAAGGAGGTGGCACGCCAGGAGGCACACCGACGGTGAGTGAACGGAGTGAAAGTGGCCGGAACGACGAGGAGGACGATCGGGAAGAAGGAGAGGGAGTCGGGGGCAGAATTGTAATTTGGCAAACTTTGATTTTTTTTTTTGACAATATTAAATGTATATATGCATATATATATATATATATATATATATATATATATATATATATATATATTTACACTATATATTAAAATAATATAAACTCACACACATTAAATATACACCATACATATAATTTAATATATTAATAATTTATACACTAAAAATAATTAAATAATATTAAAACTAATTAATAAATAATAATGAAAAAATTAGGGTAATTATTTAAACCCTAGTTAAATAAATAAATACACATATATACTTTATTTAGTATTTTAAAAATATATATGAGTTCATGCAAATGCGGAAATCTATTTAAAATAATTAATATTAAATTATTTACGTACCAATTTTCCCGAAAGTGCAAGTCCAGGGAAAATTTTACGTAAGGTACTTAAAACAATATAAAACAATTAAAAATTAATTTTAATTAAATAACAACTCATGAAATATCATAAATATATACAAAAATTATTAACACTGCATATCCCGATGCAATATAAAACTATTTAAAAACACGGGATATTACAGCTAGGGAACATGAATTCTTTCGAATCGGAAACCTGTAGCAAGCCTTAGAAAATAAAATCATACAATAAATAAATAAATAGAAAAATATGACAGAATTAAAATTTTTTTAATCAATACATAAAATAAATACTCCAAATCCTTTTATACATAAATACATAATCGAACAGAGTTCAAATACAAAATTTCAGAGTATATAATATCAAAACAATATAATACTTTTTCAATGCAATAACACTACTACTACAGTTTCTAGAATACAAATCAGAGTTCAAATTATACATTGTATAAAATAGTCGGGACTAAAGAACACCAGCGAGGAACTCAATGACTAAGGTCTGACAATAAAAGATCTCCTGAAAAAAAATAATTGAGGGGGGTCAAACCTCACTGAGTGAATTATTATACTATATATACATGCAATCTAAATCATAATAATCAGGCATTCTTATATATATATATATATATATATATATATATATATATATATATATATACACGCATTTCACACGAATGCCAAACTCTACTTATATAAATAAACAAAATGCAAAAAACGTTTATTTTAATTCATGAAGGATCCATAGAACCCTAATAACAGCAACCTCGAACAACCCCATCATCACTCTAGTCATACAGGCTCGATTGATTCCAAATAGAACACTTATTCCAATCTGGACAGCAGACTGGCTGTCAGTGTGATTGGCCCCGAAACCCCTGGTCAACTGAGCTCTAGCAATCACACTATCTATCACCTCACATCTCATTCGACCCAATAGATCATTCATTCAACTATGGACAATAGACTAGCCCCGAGACACTAAGTCAACCGAGCTTTAGCAGTCTGACTGTCAGTGTGATTGGCCACGTAATCACACTATCTATTATACCATTAATCTTAGTCAAATCAATAAAATCAATTATAATCACCAAAATTAATTCTCACTCAACCCTTATCTATCACACCGGTATGTACACGGTCCTAGTGCTGCCCACTAGGAAGCATGTTCTATTAATATCCTTCATTTACATAAATCATTCATTCTGAAAATAATTAATGAAAAACAATATTCAAAATAGTAAAATCAACTGTATATATATATATATATATATATATATATATATATATATATATATATATATGCCAAATAAAGTATGAAATATACTAAAGGTAAATCATTAATATAGTTAAAAAAAATTAAGTGTGTATCAATAATACAATATGCATTTACTTAAAAATGTACCTAAATATACAAAGAATATATCCTAAGTACATAAATCACTTAATAAAACAATTATGTATAAAATTTCATTTAAATATGTGTTTAGGTTTAACGTATATTCACAAATATGTTAAAAATAAACCTAATTATCTAGCATGCATATATCAAAAATAAACCCTAAATATACCACTAATGTGTTAGGTTTAATTTAATAATAAAACATGTATTTATTTAGAAATATATAAAAAATATACCAAAAATAAACTTAAAAAAAATTTAAGTGTAGGTTCATAATATAGCATGCAATTATTTAAGAATAAACCTAAAATATATTGAAACTATACCTAAAGTATACTAATCATTTAATAAAATAATTGTGACTAAGTGTACATTTTAAAACATGTGTATATTACTCAAATGTATTAAACCTAAACCTAATTATTTAACGTGCATATATCAAACTAACATGCATAATTATTTAATATGCATATATAATAAATACAACCCTAGATATACCAAAAATATTATAATTTAAATTACTTTAAAAACATGTAATGAAAATGGAAAACCCTAAATGATGCATCCTATATGCAATAC
Source organism: Mallotus nudiflorus (assembly GCA_947683625.1). Taxonomy (NCBI): domain Eukaryota; kingdom Viridiplantae; phylum Streptophyta; class Magnoliopsida; order Malpighiales; family Euphorbiaceae; genus Mallotus; species Mallotus nudiflorus. Next base: position 59,980 of record CANTUR010001025.1, read on the forward strand.
ATATGTATACAGTACAATAACTCACATATTAGCGCTCCACGAGACAAACTCGGTGGGCCTGATCCGTTAGGCCTTAGTCTCGATGCAAATAAACAAACAAATGACAACATGAATTAGAATAAGTCTATCAACATTCTAGAGACTCACTCTAAACATATTAGACACAGAATTGGAATAGGAATTTGACCGGACATCACGTTTTATGAGAATTCTACCAAAAATCCGGCAGAACCTCCCCTGTAAAACGGACATCTCTATACTCAAAGAGTAGAGCTGCTCCTGCAAAGAAATACACTTCAAATAAACACAATTCACAACCCCTCGGTCGGACTCCAAACTACAATTTTACCGACCGATGTCCACAATATACGAGATATATATACAAAATACATTAAAATTCCAAAAATACCGAAAACGCCCTTGAGTAATCAAAATATAGAAATTTAAAAATTTAAAACGCTGAATATAATTAATTTGTCGATAATTACGATAAAACCCCAATTTTAATAAAATATTATTAAAAATCGATAATTCTTTATAAATTCATAAATATTGACCAAAATATATTTTAAGACTCCAAATTGCACAATTAACCCTAAAACATATTAAAAACCGATAAAAACTCATTTATTTGGAAAAATAATATATTATATATAATTTGAAAATAATTTACAAAAAATAGTTTTAATTAGTTAAAAATACTAAATAATTTGTAGAATCATTTTTATACCTCAAATAACTAGTAAAACCAATTTAATTATATTTTTAGCCAATTTAGTATCAAATTACTAAAATACCCCTATATATAAATTCACTATAATTACTCAAAAAATTCATTAAAAATAGTATAATTACTCAAAAATAAATTTCTCAACATATAATTCAATAATATCCATAAACATACTCAATTAACCGATTAATTTCAATAAAACACATAATTAACCTAATTTCCAAAAATCACATAAACTAAGTAAATTCAAAATAATTATATAAAAATCACAAAAATTACAAATAAATTTCTAAAATTAATTTCAACACCTATAAACACCATAAAACACAATTTCATAATTTATTTAATTAAATTTCAAAAATTAGAAAATATTAATAAAAAATAAAAAAATTCACAAAAATCAAAATAATTCCGAAAAATTCTAAAGTATAGATTAAGCTACAAGGATCAAAGTTTATGAAGGGAGTTTGCTTGAATCATACAAATCAAAGCTCAAAAAAATCAAAAACTCAAAGTGGCCGAAAATGGAAAATCAAAACCTAGGGAAATCTAGACCATTTTAAGTGAAACAAAGCTTGGAATCACACTCATTGGAGGTCAAGGAGAAGATAGAGACCGGTGGCGTGAAAAATAGTGGCTGAAATCACGTCGATTGGAGCTTGCTTCAAGTTTTGCTCTCTATGGCTTTTCACGGCCAAAACTCATCGGAAAAGGGAAGAGAGGGTGGCGGAGGAAGCTTGGGAAGGTGGTGGTTGACTGGGAGGGACTCCGCCAGCGTGAGAACAGAAGTTGCAGCGGTGGAGGAGGAACAAATGCGTCGGGAGGGTTTGGGGAAGAAGAATGGCAGTTTCATAAATATTTCAAACTTTCATTTTATATATATATATATATATATATATAGGTAACTTTAATTATTATAATATCTTATTATTATGTTCAAAATATTTATACACCACACATATTAAAATAATAATATCTATATACATATACATATATACACATATAATATAGATTTAATTAAAAATAAGCCCTAATTTATTAAATGTGTATGTATATGCATGTATATGTATGTATATTAATACGACAATTAAAATCGTGCATGGACTCATGAAAATTTGCAAAACCATCTAAAATAATTAATATTTATTTATTTACATTTTAATTTCCTTAAAAATAAAACTCTCGAGAAATTTTACGTAAAAGACTTAAAATAATTAAAAATGACTTTAATAAATAACAAACTAGTTAAATAATCTAATATATATATATATATATATATATATATATATATATATATATATATATATATATATATATATATATATTATTAACATTGCATATCCCGATGTAGTTTAAAATTATTTAAAAAGTCGGGATATTACAGTCTTCCCCCCTTACAAGAATTCGTCCCCGAATTCCAGAAATAGAACAATACAAGTCAAGAAGGGAAGAGATACGAGTAAGAAGCGCGTATCTTAACTTCAGTCTCCTAAGTAAGCTCTTTTATGTTGTTGCTTCTTCATAACATCTTGATCATTTGAATCTAGTTTGAACATAACTACCAAGCTTGATAATTACAATAGCAACTGATTCCTTCTCTAGTTCTATATTGTCCGATTGTAATATGTCCGAAGTGTCCAAAATACACTCTCTCAAAATCGAGACATGGAACACTTGATACACATGAAATAGATTTGGAGGCAAAGCCAACCAATATGCAATCTTACCACATCTCATCACACCACTTTTCAGAGACATCTTCAGAATTACAGCCTTTGATCTGAAACTCCATATCTCTACGTCTAGGATTCGTATAGCTCTTATAATCATAGCAACTTTCTCCGCTACATTCTAAACTGTCACGACCCAAAAAAGGGGCCATGATCAGCGATAGGGAACGAGAATTCTTTCAAATCCGGAACCCATAGCAAGCCTAAAAATAAAATAAAACATGCAATAATAATAATAACAGTATTTAATGCAACGGAAATAAAATCATAAATATCAAAATAATAATCCACCATGGGATTTAAATCAAATCCAAATCTCATATATAAATAAATCCTTTAATACAAGTTTCAATTCAAATTCTCAAAATACATAACTCACACAAATATAATACTTAAAACCCACAATTTTATTTACAACTACTGCAGTGTCTAGATTATGAAAATAAAACTCAAGTGAGCAGTTTACATAAAGAAGCCGGGGCGGAAGAAATCTGGCATACAGGCCTGCTAATGAGGTCTGAAGATGATGACTCTCCTGAAAAATAGTCAACGGAGGGGAGTCAGACCTCACTGAGTGAATTACTATAATATATATGCATGCCTACTAAATGACAATGCACACAATCAAAAGTATATATAATATGTATGTATATAAGCAAATACACACAGATGCAATAAAATCATTTTATATATTTTTATTGAAAATCAGTGTTTATGAAGGATCAAATAGAACCATAGAATAACGCAACCTCAAATAGTGTTAGACAACACTCTAGCCACACAGTCTCACTTATTCCAAAATATTCACTTATTCCATTTAGACAATAGACTGGCCACTAAGTCAACCGAGCTCCAGTAGTCTGACTGTCAGTGTGATTAGCCCCGAGACACTAGGTCAACCAAGCTCCAACAATCACACCTCCAAACCATATCTCACACATCAGATAATCATATCCAATCAATATCCACAAATGGTTAGTAATATAGTTTAAATGCTACAAGCGTACCGGTACGTACTCGGTCCTACTGCTGCCCACTAAGTAGCACGTTCTATTGATATCCTTCATTAAAATATAAAGCATACATTCTTAAAAACAAATGATGCATGAACTTAAATAAAATAGCAACATAAACCATATATATACTGGAAATATACCAAAAGTAAACCAGGTATATTTTGAGTATATATACGTTAAAGAAATCTAGATAGATTACGAAATAAACTAGAAATATATTCAAAAACATTTTAAACCTAATTTATTAGCAAAACATGCATATAATTTAAAATATACCGAAAATATACTAAAGATAAACCAAAATAAACTAAAAATAAACTTAAGCAATAATTGAATTATTTATGCATAATTAATCAGAATAAAACATATATTTCTAAATCATGCACCCTAAACATATATATATATATATATATATATATATATATATATAATAGTAACTCACACTTAGTGCGCTCCTCGAGATAGGTCCGATGAGCCTGGTCCACTAGGCCTCGGTCTCGGTGCAACTAAACAAACAATAAATAACAAACATCAGAATAAACCTAACAGAAAACCCTAGAAACTCGATCTAGAATATTAGACACAGAATCATAATTAAGGTTCGACCGAACATCACGTTTTACGAGAATTCTACCAAAAATCCGACAGAACCTCCCCTGTAAAATGGACATCTCTCTACTGAAAGAGTAGAGCCGGCCCTGCAAAGAAATGCACTTTGAAAAATAAACACAGAAACACATCCACAACCCCTCGGTCGGACTCCAAACTACAGTTTACCAACCGGGGTCCACAATCACAGAACAACTATGGAAATACCAAAAATGCCCTTATATCACAGAAATACATTTAATAAGTAAAAATTACATAATTAACCTTAAAACATAGTAAAAACCGATAAAAACTCATTTTATTAGAAAAATCGTATATTATATATATAATTAAAAATAATTCACGAAAAATAGTTTTAATTAATTAAAAATACTAAATAATTTGTAGAAATCATTTTTATACCTTAAATAACTATTAAAACCAATTTAATTACATTTTTAGTCAATTTAGGGTAAAATTACCAAAATGCCCCTATATATATAAATATACTAAAATTACTCCAAAAATTCACCAAAATAATATGATTGCACAAAATTAATTTTCTCAACATATTTATCAATAATTAAACTCAATTAACTAATTAATTTCAATTAAAAACACAATTAACCCTATTTTTCAAAAATTACATAAACTAATTAAATTCATAAAAATTCCAAATAAATTTCTATAATTCATTTCAACACCTATATTTATCATAAAACACAATTTCATTATTTAATTAATTAATTTTCGAAAATTAGAAAATAATAATAAAATATTAAAAATACCCAAAAATCAAAATAATCTCCAAAAATTCTAAAAAAATTCACACATGTAGATTAAACTAAGGGGAACAACATTTGTGAAGGAATTTTTCTTGAATCAATCAAATTGAAGTTCAAAAAAATCAAGAACCCTAAAATGGTCGAATTACCAAAATCAAAATCTAAGCAAATCAAGACCATTTTAAGTGAAACAAAGCTTGGAATCACACTCACCGGAGCTTAAGGAGAAGAAAGAGACTGGCAGTGTCAAAAATGGTGGTCGGAAATGTCGTGAACGATAGTGAGAAAGAATTGGGCTTCTCCAGCCAAAATGAGCTTCCCGACGCCGGAAAGGGGCTCTGCAGGCGGCGGAATGGCTAGAGGAAAGAGGTGGCACGCCGGGAGGCACATCGATGGTGAGAAAATAGGATAGCAGTGGCCGGATTCGGGTGAGGGAGGTGATCGGGAGTTTGGGAGCTTCGGGTGGCACAATGGTAAATAACTCAAACTTTATTATTTTGTTTAATATTAAATGTATATGTATATATATATACTTTACACTATATATTAAAATAATATAAAATCACACACATTAAATATATACCACTCACATATAATTTAATATTTTAAAAATTTAATACATATAAAAATATTTAAATAATATTAAAACTAATAATAAATAATAAAATATTAGGGTAATTAATTAAACCCTAATTAAATAAATACACATATATATATTATTTAATACTTCGAAAGTATATATGAGTTCATGCAAATGCGTGAATTTACTTAAAATAATTGATAGTAAATTATTTACGTGAAAATTTCCCCAAAAATAGAGTTCTCGGGAAAATTTTACGTAAAGCACTTAAAATAATATACAATAATTAAAATAAGTTTTAAATACATATCAATTCATAAAAATATCATAATTGTATACAAAATTATTAACACTGCATATCCCGATGCAGTATTAAAATATTTAAAAACTCGGGATATTACAGTCTCCCCCCCTTACAAGAATTCATCCCCGAATTCTAGAAAGAAAATGATCACAAGATCAAGAAGGGAAGAGATACGGGTAAGAAGCTCGCATCTCAGCTTCAGTCTCCCACGTATGCTCCTCGACTTTGTTGCTACGCCATAGAACCTTGACCATCGGAATCTGCTTCGACCGCAACTGTCGAACTTGATAATCAATGATCGCCACAGGTTCTTCCACAAATGTCAAATCTTCACTTACTTCTACACTATCGGGTTGCAACACGTGTGAAGGGTCTGAGACATACTTCCTCAGCATCGAGATATGAAACACCGGATGCACTTGTGACATACTCGGAGGCAAAGCCAACCGATACGCAACAGTACCAACTCTCTCCAGAATCTCGAACGGTCCGATATATCTCGATGCCAACTTACCCTTCCTACCAAATCTCATCACACCCTTCATCGGAGATACCTTTAGAAAAATAAAATCTCCAACCTGAAACTCCACATCTCTGCGCCTAGGATCCGCATAGCTCTTTCGCCTGCTAACTGCGGTCTTTAATCTTCGCTTAATCACGGCGACTTTCTCTGTAGCATCCTGAACCATCTCAGGTCCAGTCAAAGCTCTTTCACCAATCTCATCCCAACTCAGAGGGGATCTACACTTCCTTCCATACAAAGCCTCATATGGTGCCATGCCAATACTGCTATGGTAGCTATTATTATATGCAAACTCTACGAGTGGCAAATGATCATCCCAGCTACCTCCCAAATCTAGAACACACATCCTTAACATATCTTTCAGTGTCTGGATCATCCTCTCAGACTGACCATCTGTCTGAGGATGAAAAGTAGTACTGAAATCCAACCTAGTGCCCATCACTTCCTGTAACTTCTGCCAAAAATGAGAAGTAAACACTGAACCTCTATTTGATACAATGGACACAGGTACTCCATGAAGGCACACAATATGTTTCACATACAGTTTCGCCAATCTAGCTATAGAATAAGTGGCTTTCACATGTAAGAAATGTGCAGACTTCATCAACCTGTCTACAATCACCCAGATGGAATCGTATTCATCCTCAGAACAAGGTAAACCGACCACAAAATCCTTAGCTATCCTTTCCCACTTCCACTCGGGAATAGGAAGAGGCTGAAGCTTCTCAGAAGGCTTATGATGCTCAACTTTCACTTGCTGACATGTCAGGCACTTAGCAACATAATCAGTGACATCCTTCTTCATTCCGTCCCACCAGTATAAATCTCTGATACCGTGATACATCTTAGTGACACCCGGATGTACGCTATAGGCTGTAGAATGTGCTTCCTCTAGGATCTTCTCTCTCAAATCATCCACATCAGGAACACACAATCTACCACTGATTCACAACACACCATCAGCATTAAGTGTGAAATCAGTGAACTTCCCTGCTCTGACATTCTCTACAAGCTCTTCTAGAATAGGATCTTGGCTTTAAGCTGCTTTAATCCTATCCCTCAGTACATATCGCACTTTAAATTGAGCTAGCAGTCCACCTGATCTACTTATCTTCATCATCAGACCTTGATCCACCATCAGATGCAACTCCTGGATCAACGGTCTCCTCTCAACACTGATGTGAGCAAGACTGCCTGAGGACTTTCTACTCAAGGCATATACTACCACATTAGCTTTACCCGAATGATATAAAATCTCACAGTCATAATCTTTTAATAATTCCAACCATCTTCTCTGCCTCAAATTCAGATCTCTCTGCTAAAAAATGTACTTAGGGCTCTTGTGATCGGTAAATAACTCACAAGTCACCCCGTACAAATAATGTCTCCAAATCTTCAAAGCAAAGATCACTACAGCCATCTCAAGGTCATGTGTAGGATAGTTCTGCTCATGCTTCTTCAATTGCCTCGAAGCATAGGCTATCACCCTACCATTCTGCATCAACACACAACTAAGGCCTACTATAGAGGCATCACAATAAACTGTGAACTTGTCCACACTATTAGGCAAAGCTAACACTGGTGTTGTGGTCAACTTTTCCTTCAACAACTGGAAACTATTCGCACAAGCTTCTGACCACTAAAATCTAACATTCTTTTGAGTCAAGCGAGTCATAGGGGCTGCAATTCTAGAAAAATCTTACACAAACCGCCTATAATACCCGGCTAAAACCAGAAAACTCCAAATCTCAGTGATAGAAGTCGGTCTAGGCCACTCAGACACTGCTTCAATCTTCTGTGGATCAACCTGGATACCTTCTTTAGACACCACGTGTCCAAGAAAAGAAACACTCTCCATCCAGAAATCACACTTCGAGAATTTAGCATAAAGCTGATAATCTCTTAGTGTCTGTAGTACAGTCCTCAAATGATATACATACTCCTCCATACTCCTTGAATAAACCAGTATATCATCAATGAAGACTACCACAAACTGATCCACATATTGTCTGAATACCCTGTTCATCAGGTCCATAAAAGCTACTAGTGCATTAGTCAAACCAAAAGACATCACCAGAAACTCATAATGGCCATATCGAGTGCGGAATGTCGTTTTAAGAACATCGGCTTCACTAATCCGTAGCTAATGATAACCCGACCTCAAGTCAATCTTAGAAAAGAACTGTGCACCCTGTAGCTGATCAAACAAGTCATCTATCCTCAGAAGAGGATACTTGTTCTTCACTGTCACCTTGTTCAGCTCTCTGTAGTCAATGCACAGTCTTAGGGTACCATCCTTCTTCTTCACAAACAGGACTGGTGCACCCCAAAGAGAAACACTGGGTCTAATGAAACCTTTATATAACAACTCTTGCAACTGCTCCTTCAACTCTTTTAACTCTGCACGAGCCATTCTGTAGGGTGGCATAGATAAAGGAGTAGTACCTGGAACCACATCTATACAAAATTCAATCTCCCTATGAGGTGGTAAACCTGGCAACTCCTCAGGAAAAACATCAGGAAACTCATAAGTAACAGGAACATCTCTGAGTGACAACTTCTCCATTGAAGTATCCCTGACCAATGGCAAATATCCCTGACAACCTTTCCTCAACAACTTCCTAGCCGTAATAGTAAAAATAAGATTCTAAGGTGCTAAACTCCTATCACCCACAAACTTAAAATCTTCTTCATCAGGAATTCTGAAAGTCACCTCTTTATTTCGATAATCTACCACGGCATAGTGCTTAGATAACCGGTCCATTCCCATAATAACATCAAACTCCATCACATCCAACAAGATCAAATCAGCGGGTAATTCTCTATCTCCTATGAGAACTGGATAACCAGAAAGAACAATATTGGTGTCCAAGGAATCGCTCAGAGGAGTGGCAACAGACAAAGGAAAAGCCATCCTCGAAGCTTGCCAACAAGATTTAGAAGCAAAACGGGAGAAACGAACGAATGTGTGACACCCGGATCAAACAAAACCCATGCATCCAGGTAACAGATAGAAATAATACCTGCCACGACTGTATTAGATGCCTGAGCAACCTGCTGAGTGAGATGGAAGAATCTGGCCTATCCTCCACCTCCCTGCTGACTGGTAGAAGCCTGGCCAACACCTCTGGCACCTCCTCTAGTACCTCTACCATGACTATGCTGTGGAACAAACTGAGTGGAACTCTGATGCTGGACTGGAGGTAACTGAAATGGCACGGGTGCAGCACTAGCAATCGACTGCTGTGGAAATTATGGAAATTGCTAATATCCGGAGTAAGGACACGATCTGGCAAAATGTCCTATCTGCCTGCATCTAAAGCATATCAGTGGTGTCAGATAACACGGTCCCTGATGGACTCTACCGCAGGTCTGGCATACACTGGCAGCTGATCCAAAACTGTGACCACTGCTCCTGCTCGAAGCACCTGACCCAAATCTGAACGGTCTACGCTGACCTCTACAGCCATGTCTACTGCTCCGATGCACTCGCTGCTGTTGCCTCTGACTCTGCTGAGTCGGACCTCACTGCTGCTGCCTCTAACTCTGCTGAGTCGGACATCGCTGCTGACTACTCGAACCAACATGAAAACTCGAGTATGGTGTAGTCTGCAATCCACTTGACTGAACTCCCAGCTGGTAATAATCAGGCATCGCTCCCTACCTAACTAGCCTCAGCTCAATCTCCTTGGCTAACTCTATCACAGACTCCAGAGTAAGGCCTGCTGTAGGCATACCAGCAAATGTTGAACCCAATCCGGTGACATAGGTAGTGACTACGAAATACTGATCTCGCATCAGATCCTCTGCATATCTACGCAGCCGAAGAAACTCTCGGGTGTACTCCTCTACTGATCGATCACCACGAGAAATGCTAGTCAAACGGAGACGATAGCTCATACGAAGAGGCTCTGGATAGAATCTCCTCATAAACCGCTCTCGGAACTGAGCCCAGGTCATCATCATCATGTAAGGCTGGATCATCTGAATAAACCAGTCTAGGGCTGGTCCCTCGACAGACAACTCGACTATCATAATCCGCTGGTACTCGGCATGAGCAGTCTGAGTCCTAGTCTCGATCGTATGCAGAAAGTCTAACGGATCGGAAGTCCCATCAAATGCAATCCTGCCAACTCTGGCATAGAACAAAGTTGCCTCAGGGTCAGACATACCCTGCTGATAGGCAGGCTGAACAATTAGAGGTACAGGAACATCCTCAAACTCAGGCTCAATAGGCCCCTCATTCTGTAACTCTCTCTGCCTATGGTGACCTGCCGCTCCTCGAGGTCTACCTCTGCAACGACCTCTACGTCTAACTGGCTGCTCAGGAGGTAAAACCTCATCCTGAAAAGACTCATCATCCTCAGCCTCAACGACCGATGGAGTGACACGCGCTCACCTCCTCATTCTGAAAAGACAAACAGAAAGATTCAAACAAAATAGACAATAGAGGGTTAACACAGAAAACTAAATCAAGGAATACTTATCAAGACATACTCGAGCCTAATTCACTGCAGTAGTTACCAAAAGAAAACACAACTCTAAAAACTAGGGCCACGACTCACACAACTAAGCCCTGACATAGAACTCCGCTCTGATACCAACTTTGTCATGACCCAAAATAAGGGCCATGACCGGCGCTAGGGAACGGGAATTCTTTCGAATCTGAAACCCATAGCAAGCCAAAAAATAAAATAAAACATGCAATAATAATAATAATAGTATTTAATGCAACGGAAATAAAATCATAAATATCAAAATAATAATCCACCATGGGATTTAAATCAAATCCAAATCTCATATATAAATAAATCCTTTAATACAAGTTTCAATTCAAATTCTCAAAATACATAACTCACACAAATATAATACTTAAAACCCATAATTTTATTTACAACTACTGCAGTGTCTAGATTATGAAAATAAAACTCAAGTGAGCAATTTACATAAAGAAGCTGGGGTGGAAGAAATCCGGCGTATAGGCCTGCTAATGAGGTCTGAAGATGATGACTCTCTTGAAAAATAGTCAATGGAGGGGAGTCAGACCTCACTGAGTGAATTACTATAATATATATACATGCCTACAAAATGCCAATGCACACAATCAAAAGTATATATAATATGTATGTATACAAGCAAATACACACAGATGCAATAAAATCATTTTATATATTTTTATTGAAAATCACTGTTTATGAAGGATCAAATAGAACCCTAGAATATCACAACCTTAAACAGTGTTAGACAACACTCTAGTCACACAAGCTCACTTATTCCAATTGGACAGTAGACTGGCCCCGAGACATTAAGTCAATCGAGCTCCAGCAATCTGACTGTCAGTGTGATTGGCCCCAAGACACTAGGTTAACCGAACTCCAGCAATCACACCTCCAAACCATATCTCACACATCAGATAATCATATCCAATCAATATCCACAAATGGTTAGTAATATAGCCTAAATGCTATAAGCGTACCGGTATGTACTCGATCCTAGTGTTGCCCACTAGGTAGCATGTTCTATTGATATCCTTCATTAAAATATAAAGCATACATTCTTAAAAATAAATGATGCATGAACTTAAATAAAATAGCAACATAAACCATATATATACTGGAAATATACCAAAAGTAAACCAGGTATATTTCGAGTATATATACGTCAAAGAAATCCAGATAGATTACGAAATAAACTAGAAATATATTCAAAAACATTTTAAACCTAATTTATTAGCAAAACATGCATATAATTTAAAATATACCGAAAATATAATAAAGATAAACCAAAATAAACTAAAAATAAACTTAAGTAATAATTGAATTATTTATCCATAATTAATCAGAATAAAACATATATTTCTAAATCATGCACCTTAAACATATATATATATAAAATAGTAACTCACACTTAGTGCGCTCCTCGAGATAGGTCCGATGGGCCTGGTCCACTAGGCCTCGATCTCGGTGCAACTAAACAAACAATAAATAATAGACATCAGAATAAACCTAACAGAAAACCCTAGAAACTCGATCTAGAATATTAGATATAGAATCAAAATTAGGGTTCGATCGGACATCACGTTTTACGAGAATTCTACCGAAAATTCGGTAAAACCTCCCCTGTAAAATGAACATCTCTCTACTCAAAGAGTAGAGCCGGCCCTGCAAAGAAATGCACTTTGAAAAACAAACACAGAAACACATCCACAACCCCTCGGTCGGACTCCAAACTACAATCTACCGATCGGGGTCCACAATCACATAACAATTATGGAAATACCAAAAATGCCCTTATATCATAGAAATACATTTAATAAGTAGAAATTACATAATTAACCTTAAAACATAGTAAAAACCGATAAAAACTCATTTTATTAGAAAAATCATATATTATATATATAATTAAAAATAATTCACGAAAAATAGTTTTAATTAATTAAAAATACTAAATAATTTATAGAAATAATTTTTATACCTTAAATAACTATTAAAACCAATTTAATTACATTTTTAGTCAATTTAGGGTGAAATTACCAAAATGCCCCTATATATATAAATATACTAAAATTACTCCAAAAATTCACCAAAATAATATGATTGCACAAAATTAATTTTCTCAACATATTTATCAATAATATCAATAATTAAACTCGATTAACTAATTAATTTCAATTAAAAACACAATTAACCCTATTTTTCAAAAATTACATAAACTAATTAAATTCAAAATAAATACATAAAAATTCATAAAAATTCCAAATAAATTTCTATAATTCATTTCAACACCTATATTTATCATAAAACACAATTTCATATTTTAATTAATTAATTTTCGAAAATTAGAAAATAATAATAAAATATTCAAAAATACCCAAAAATCAAAATAATCTCCAAAAATTCTACAAAAATTCAAACATGTAGATTAAGCTAAGGGGAACAATATTTGTGAAGGAATTTTTCATGAATCAGTCAAATTAAAGTTCAAAAAAATCAAGAACCCTAAAATGGCCGAATTACCAAAATCGAAACCTAAGCAAATCAAGACCATTTTAAGTGAAACAAAGCTTGGAATCACACTCACCGAAGCTCAAGGAGAAGAAAGAGACCAGCGGTGTCGAAAATGGTGGCCAGAAATGTCATGAACAACGGTGAGAAAGAATTCGACTTATCCGACCAAAATGAGCTTCCCGACACCGGAAAGGGGCTCTGCAGGCGGCGAAACGGCTAGAGGAAGGAGGTGGCATGCTGGGAGGCACACCGACGGTGAGAAAATGGGATAGCAGTGGCTAGATTCGCGCGAGGGAGGTGATCGGGAGTTTGGGAGCTTCGGGTGGCACAATGGTAAATAACTTAAACTTTATTATTTTGTTTAATATTAAATGTATATGTATATATATATACTTTACACTATATATTAAAAAAATATAAAATCACACACATTAAATATATACCACACACATATAATTTAATATTTTAAAAATTTAATACACATAAAAATATTTAAATAATATTAAAACTAATAATAAATAATAAAATATTAGGGTAATTAATTAAACCCTAATTAAATAAATACATATATATATTATTTAATACTTCGAAAGTATATATGAGTTCATGCAAATGCGTGAATTTACTTAAAATAATTGATAGTAAATTATTTACGTGAAAATTTCCCCGAAAATAGAGTTCTCGAAAAAATTTTACGTAAAGCACTTAAAATAATATACAATAATTAAAATAAGATTTAAATACATATCAACTCATAAAAATATCATAATTGTATACAAAATTATTAACACTGCATATCCCGATGCAGTATTAAAATATTTTAAAACTCGGGATATTACATAAACCATCTCATATCTAGTTAAGACTTCTATCCACAAAAGCCTCAGCTGGTGTCATTCCAATACTGCTATGGTAGCTGTTATTATAAGCGAATTCTACAAGTAGCATATAATCAACCTAGCTACCTCCCAGATCCAAAACACACATCTTTAACATATTATTTAGTGTATGGATCATCCTCTTAGACTGGTATCTGTTTGAGGATGAAAAGCAGTATTGAAATCCAACCATGTACCTATTACTCTCTGTAATTTTTGCCAAAATCGAGAGGCAAACACTGTACCTTTACCATAAGCAATGGACACAGGTATTCCATGCAAGCACACAATATGCTTCATATGCAGTTTAGCCCACTTAGCTACTGAATAAGTGTCTTCCACTGGCCAAAAATTAGCCGACTTGGTCAATTTGTCTACAGTCACCCAGATGGAATTATATTCACCCTTCGAACGAGGTAACCAACCACAAAAATCATAGCCATTCTTTCTCATTTCCACCCTAAGTTCAAAAGAGATTGAAACTTCCTAAAAGATTTCTGATGTTCAGCTTTCAACGGCTGGCAAATTAAACACTTGGAAATACAATCAGTCATATCCTTTTATAATCCAACACATTAGTACTGACCCTGAACACTGTGATACTTCTTGGTAACGTTTGGATGTACACTGCAAGTTCATTCCGCAGCTTATATAGAATCCCTTTCTCATATTACAACAACAACCCTATATCATTAACTTGTGCATCTCCTATCAGCATATCATTCTATGGTGAAATGCCATGATGACATGCTATGATGAATGTCATAATGAAATGGTATAATGAAATGTTATGATGAAATGCTGGAATGAAATGTCGCGATGAAATGTTGTAATGAGATATTATGATGATATGATGAATACTATAATGATATCAGGTCTTATCCTCTAAAGTTCACGTAACCCTTAAATCAACGGTCTTCTTCAGCACATGGAAGCTATTTTAACAAACATCTGTTCACACAATCTTCCTATTCTTCTGAGTTATGCGGGTCATAGGAGCTGCAATTCCAGAGAATTCTATTCAGATTTCCTATAATACCCAGAAAATTACAGATCTCAATGGATTCAGTCAGTCTGGGCTACTCAGATACTGCTTCGATCTTTTATGGATTAACTTGAATACTATCTTTAAACACCACACTTCCAAGAAAGACAACACTCTCCACCCAAAGATCACACTTCCTGAAATCATCATAAAGCTGACATTCTCTTAGTGTCTGTAGTATAGTTCTCAAGTGATATACGTGCCTGTCATGACCCAAAATAGGGGCCATACCGACGCTAGGGAACGGGAATTCTTTCGAATCCGGAACCCGTAGCAAGCCTAAAAATAAAATAAACATGCAATAGTAATAATAACAATATTAAATGCAGCGGAAATAAAATCATAAATATCACAATAGCATATGCACCAACTGGATTTAAATTAAATACTCATCTCATATATATATATATATATATATATATATATAAATCTTTTAATACAAATCCAGTTCAAATACATAATACAACATCTCTTTAAATATTTAATGACTACTGCAGTGTCTAGATAAAATAAACCCAAAACTCAGAGAAGCAGTTTACACAAAGAAGTCGGGGTGGAAGAAATCTGGCGTACAGGCCTGCTATGAGGTCTGAGGAAGATGACTCTCCTGAAAAATAGTCAACGGAGGGGAGTCAGACCTCACTGAGTGAATTACTGTAATATATATACATGCATACTAAATGACAATGCATACAATCAACAGTATATATCTAATATGTATATATACAGGCAATACACACAGATGCAATAAAATCATTTTATATATATATTTTTTAAAAATCACAGTTTATGAAGGATCAAATAGAACCCTATGATATCGCAACCTCAAAGCAGTATTAGACAATACTCTAGCCATACAGGCTCACTTAATCCAAATATATCCGCTTAATCCATTTAGACAGTAGACTGGCCCCAAGACACTAAGTCAACCGAGCTCCAGCAATCTGACTGCCAGTGTGATTGGCCCCGAGACACTTGGTCAACCGAGCTCCAGCAATCACACTTCCAAACCATATCTCACACATCAATTAATCATAACCAATCAATATCCACAAATAGGTTAGTAATATAGCCTATCAACTATAAGCGTACCAGTACATACTCGGTCCTAGTGATGCCCACTAGGTAGCACGTTCTATCGATATCTTTCATTAATAAATATAAAACATTCATTCACAAATAAATGATGCATGAATTTAAATAAAATAACGTTATAAACCATATATATACTGGAAATATACCAAAAGTAAACCAAGTATATTTCGAGTATATATACGTCAAACAAATCCAATCAAATTACAAAATAAACTAGAGATATATTTGAAAACATTTTAAACACAATTCATTAATAAAACATGCATATAATTTAATATATACCAAAAATAAACTAAAGATATACTTAAATACTAATCACATTATTTATGCATATTTAGTCAAAATAAAACATATATTTCTAAAATCATGCATCCTAAAGCATATATATATAAAATAGTAACTCACACTTAGTGCGCTCCACGAGATGGGTTCGACGGGCCTGGTCCACTAGGCCTCGGTCTCGGTGCAACTAAACAAACAATAACGATAGAAATCAGAATAAACCTAACAGAAAATCGTAGAACTCGATCTAGAATATTAAACACAGAATCAAAATTAGGGTTCGACCGGACATCACGTTTTACGAGAATTCTACCGAAAATTTGGCAGAACCTCCCTTGTAAATTGGACATCTCTCTACTCAAAGAGTAGAGCCGACCCTGCAAAAAAAACACACTTCGAAAATAAACGCAAAATTACATTCACAACCCCTCGGTCGGACTCCAAACTACAGTCTACCGACTGGGGTCCACAATCACATAACAATTTCAGAAATACCAAAAATACCCTTATAACATAGAAATTCATTTTATAAGTAGAAATTACATAATTAACCTTAAAACACTGAAAAAAATCGATAAAAACTCATTTTATTAGTAAAATCGTATATTATATATATAATTGAAAATAATTCACGAAAAATAGTTTTAATTAGTTAAAAATACTAAATAATTTGTAGAAATCATTTTTATACCTTAAATAACTATTAAAACCAATTAAATTACATTTTTAGCCAATTTCATGCAAAATTACCAAAATACCCCTATATATATAATTGTACTATAATTACTTCAAAAATTCACCAAAAATACTATAATTATCCAAAATTAATTTTCTCAATATATTTATCAATAATATCAATAATTAAACTCAATTAACCAATTGATTTCAATTTAAAACACAATTAACCCTAATTTTCCAAAATTATCTAAACTAATAAAATTCAAAATAAATACATAGAAATTCATAAAAATTCCAAATAAATTCCTATAATTCATTTCAACACCTATAATTATCATAAAGCATAATTTCATATTTTAATTAATTAATTTTCGAAAATTAGAAAATAATATTAAAATATTCAAAAATACCCAAAAATCCAAATAATCTCCAAAAATTCCACAAAAATTCATACATGTAGATTAAGCTAAGGGTAACAACATTTGTGAAGGAATTTTTCATGAATCAATCAAATTGAAGTTCAAAAAATTCAAGAACCCTAATAGGATGAATTCGAAAATTCAAAACCTCAGCAAATCAAGACCATTTAAGCTCAAACCAAAGCTAGAATCACACTCACCGGAGCTCAAGGAGAAGAAAGAGACCGGCGGTGTCGAAAATGGTGGCCGAAATCGTCGTGATCGACGGTGAAGAGGAATTTGGCTTCTCCGGCCAAAACTGATCTCCAGACGCCGGAAACGGCTACTACAGGCGGCGAGGAAGGCTGGGGAAGGTGGTGGCACGGTGAACGGCACACCAATAGCAAGGAATCGATAGTTACAGCAATCGGACGGCTGGAGCAAGGCAATCGGGGAAGAAGGAGAAATCGGGGGCAAATGTGTAATTTTCTAAAAGTTTTGATTTTTGACTTATAATGTGTATATATATATACTTTATACTATATAATAAAATAATATTAAATTACACACATTAAATATACACCACACACTTAATATTTAATATTTTAAAATTTAATAATAAATAAAAATAATTAAATAACAATAAAACTAATAAATAATTAATAAAATATTAGGGTAATATTAAACCCTAATTAAATAAATAAGTACACATATACATGGCGTTTATATTTTAAAAATATGTATGAGTTCATACAAGTCCGTAAATATATTTAAAATAATTGATAATAAATTATTTACGTGAAAATTTCCCCGAAAATACAAGTCCCGGGAAAATTTTACGTAAAGTACTCAAAATAATATTAAAACAATTAAAAATCAATTTAAATTAAATAAAAGCTTATTAAATATCAATATTATATTTAAAAATTATTAACACTACATATCCCGATGCAATATTAAAATATTTAAAAACACGGGATATTACAGTCTTCCCCCCTTACAAGAATTCGTCCCTCGAATTCCAGAAAATAGGATCAAGAAGGAAAGAGATACGGGTAAGAAGCTCGCATCTCAACTTCAGTCTCCCACGTATGCTCCTCAACTCTGTTGCTACGCCACAGAACCTGGACCATCGGAATCTGCTTCGAACGCAACTGTTGAACTTGATAATCAACGATCGCCACAGGTTCATCTACAAACGTCAAATCTTCACTCACTTCTACACTGTCGGGCTGCAACACGTGTGAAGGGTTTGAGATATACTTCCTCAGCATCGAGATATGAAATACTGGATGCACTTGTGACATACTCGGAGGCAAATCCAACCGATATGCAACAGTGCCAACTCTCTCCAAAATCTCAAATGGTCTGATGTATCTCGGTGCTAACTTACCCTTCCTGCCAAATCTCATAACACCCTTCATCGGAGATACTTTCAAAAAAATGGAATCTCCAACCTGAAACTCCACATCTCTGTGCCTAGGATCCGCATAGCTCTTCTGTCTACTAATTGCGGTCTCTAATCTTCGCTTAATCACGGTGACTTTCTCTGCAGCATCTTGAACCATCTCAGGTCCAGTCAAAGCTCTCTCACCAAGCTCATCCCAACTCAAAGGGGATATACACTTCCTTCTATATAATGCCTCGTATGGTGCCATGCCAATACTGTTATTATATGCAAACTCAATGAGTGGCAAATGATCATCCCAGCTACCTCCCAAATCCAAGACACACATCCTCAACATATCTTCCAGTGTCTGGATCATCCTCTCAGATTGACCATTTGTCTGAGGATGAAAAGCAGTACTGAAATCCAACCTAGTGCCCATCACTTCCTGCAACTTCTGCCAAAAATGAGAAGTAAACACCGAACCTCTGTCTGACACAATGGACACAGGTACTCCATGAAGGCATACGATATGTTTCACATACAACTTCGCCAATCTAGCTACAGAATAAATGGCTTTCACAGGTAGGAAATGTGCAAACTTCGTCAATCTGTCTACAATCACCCAGATGGAGTCGTATCCATCCTTAGAATGAGGTAAACCGACCATAAAATCCATGGTTATCCTTTCCCACTTCCACTCGGGAATAGGAAGAGGCTGAAGCTTCCCAGAAGGCTTCTGATGTTCGGCTTTCACTTGTTGACCCGTCAGACACTTAGCAACATAATCAGCGACATCCTTCTTCAATCCATCCCACCAATATAAATCTATGATACTGTGATACATCTTAGTAACACCCGGATGTACGTTGTAGGCTGTAGAATGTGCTTCCTCTAGGATCTCTTCTCTTAAATCATCCACATCAGGAACACACAATCCACCACTGATCCACAACACACCATCATCATCGAGTGTGAAATTAGTGAACTTCCCTGCTCTGACATTTTCTATAAGCTCTTCCAGAATAGGATCTCGGCTCTGAGCTACTTTAATCCTATCCCTCAGTACAGATCGCACTTTAAATTGAGCTAGCAGTCCACCTGACCTACTTATCTTCATCATCAGACCTTGATCCACCATCAGATGCAACTCCTAGATCAATGGTCTCCTCTCAACACCGATGTGAGCAAGCCTACCTGAGGACCTCCTACTCAAGGCATCAGCTACCACATTAGCTTTACTTGGATGATATAGAATCTCGCAATCATAATCCTTCAACAATTCTAACTATCTCCTCTGCCTTAGATTCAAATCTCTCTGCTGGAAAATGTACTTAAGGCTCTTGTGATCAGTAAATATCTCACAAGTCACCCCATACAGATAATGTCTCCAAATCTTCAAAGCAAAGATCAATGCAACCATCTCAAGATCATGTGTAGGATAGTTCTGCTCGTGCTTCTTCAACTGCCTTGAAGCATAGGCTATCACCCTTCCATTCTGCATCAACACACAACTAAGACTAATTCTAGAGGCATCACAATAAACTGTGAACTTATCCACACTATTAGGCAAAGCTAACACTGGCGTTGTGGTCAACTTCTCCTTCAATAACTGAAAACTATTCTCACACGCTTCTGAACACTCGAACCTAACATTCTTCTGAGTCAAGTGAGTCATAGGGGCTGCAATTCTAGAAAAATCCTACATAAACCGCCTATAATACCCGGCTAAACCCAGAAAACTCCAAATCTCAGTAACAGAAGTAGGTCTAGGCCACTCAGACACTACCTCAATCTTCTGTGGATCAACCTGGATACCTTCTTTAGACACTACGTGTCCAAGAAAAGAAACACTCTCCATCCAGAAATCACACTTTGAGAATTTAGCATAAAGCTGATGATCTCTCAGTGTCTGCAATACAATCCTCAAGTGATATACATGCTCCTCCATACTCCTCGAATATACCAGTATATCATCAATGAAGACTACCACAAACTGATCCACATATGGTCTGAATACCCTGTTCATTAGGTCCATAAAAGCTGCTGGTGCATTAGTCAAACCAAAAGACATCACCAGAAACTTATAATGGCCATATCGAGTGCGGAATGCTGTCTTAGGAATATCAGCTTCACTAATCCGTAGCTAATGATAACCCGACCTTAAGTCGATCTTGGAAAAGAACTGTGCACCCTGTAGCTGATCAAACAAGTCATCTATCCTTGGGAGAGGATACTTGTTCTTCACTGTCACCTTATTCAGTTCTCTGTAGTCAATGCACAGTCTCAGGGTACCATCCTTCTTCTTCACAAACAGGACTGGTGCACCCCAAGGAGAAACACTAGGTCTGATGAAACCTTTATCCAATAACTCTTGCAACTGCTCCTTCAACTCTTTTAACTCTGTAGGAGCCATTCTGTAGGGTGGCATAGATATAGGAGTAGTACCTGGTACTATATCTATACAGAACTCAATCTCTCTATGAGGTGGTAAACCTGGCAACTCCTCGGGAAAAACATCAGGAAACTCACAAGCAAGAGGAACATCTGTAAGTGACAACTTCTCCACTGAAGTATCCCTGACCAATGCCAAATATCCCTGACAACCTTTCCTCAATAACTTCCTAGCCATAATAGCATAAATAAGATTCTGAGGTGCTGAACTCCTATCACCAACAAACTTAAACTCTTCTTCATCAGGAATTCTGAAAGTCACCTCTTTATTCCCACAATCTACCACGGCATAGTATTGAGATAACCAGTCCATTCCCAGAATAACATCAAACTCTATCACATCCAACAATATCAAATCAGCGGGTAATTCTCTATCTCCGACGAGAACTGGACAACCAGAAAGAACAATATCGGTGTCCAAGGAATCGCTCAGAGGAGTGGCAACAGACAAAGGAAAAGCCATCATCGAAGCTTGCCAACAAGATTTAGAAGCAAAAACGGGAGAAACAAACGAATGCGTGGCACCCGGATCAAACAAAACCCATGCATCCAGGTAACAGACAGAAACAATACCTGCCACGACTGCATTAGATGCCTGAGCATCCTGCTGAGTGAGATGGAAAACTCTGGCCTGACCTCGACCTCCCTGCTAACTGGTAGAAGCCTGGCCAACACCTCTGGCACCTCCTCTAGTACCTCTACCATGACTCTGCTATGGAACAAGCTGAGTGGAACTCTGATGCTGGGCTGGTGGCAACTGAAATGGCACGGGTGCAGCACTAGCAATCGACTGCTGTGGGAATCGCGGAATCTGCGGCTGCTGATACCCAGAGTAAGGACACGATCTGGCAAAATGTCCTGTCTACCCGCATCTGAAGCATGTCAGTGGTGTCAGATAACACGGTCAAAACCGATTGACGGTGAAGAGGAATTCGGCTTCTCTGGCCAAAACCGATCTTCAGACACCGGAAATGGCTGCTACAGGCGGCGAGGAAGGCTGGGGAAGGTGGTGGCACGTCGGATGGCACACCAATGGCAAGGAATCGACAGTTGCAGTGACCGGACGGCTGGAGGAAGGCAATCGGGGAAGAAGGAGAAATCAGGGGCAAATGTGTAATTTTCCAAAAGTTTTGATTTTTGACTTATAATGTGTATATATATATACTTTATACTATATAATAAAATAATATTAAATTACACACATTAAATATACACCATACACTTAATATTTAATATTTTAAAATTTAATAATAAATAAAAATAATTAAATAACAATAAAACTAATAAATAATTAATAAAATATTAGGGTAATATTAAACCCTAATTAAATAAATAAGTACACATATACATGGCGTTTAGTATTTTAAAAATATGTATGAGTTCGTGCAAGTCTGTAAATATATTTAAAATAATTAATAATTATTATTTATGTGAAAATTTCCCCGAAAATACAAGTCCCGAAAAATTTTACGTAAAGTACTCAAAATAATATTAAAACAATTAAAAATCAATTTAATTTAAATAAAAGCTTATTAAATATCAATATTATATTTAAAAATTATTAACACTGCATATCCCGATGCAGTATTAAAATATTTAAAAACACGGGATATTACAGTGCCCTTTCATTTACTTCGAATACGCTAGTATATCATTGATGAAGACTACTACAAATTGATCCTTAACTAATGATAACCCAACTTCAAATCAATTTTAGAAAAGAACTATGCACCTTGTAGCTGATCAGACAGGTCATCTATCCTCAGAAGAGGATACTTATTCTTCACTGTCATCTTATTCAACTCTCTGCAATCAATGCACAGTCTCAGGATACCATCCTTCTTCTTTACAACAGGACAAGTGTACCCCAAGGAGAAACATAAGGTCTGGAAAAACCCTGATCATACAAATCTTGTAATTGCTCCTACAGCTCTATAAGAGTCATTCTGTAGGGCTACATTGAAATAAGAGTTATATCAGGAACCACATCGATATAGAATTCAATCTCTATGAGGTGGTAAACCTGGTAACTCACAGGCATTTGAAACATCTGGGAGAGACAACTTCTCCACTGAAATATACTTGACTAGAGCAAAATATTCCTGACAACCCTTTCACATCTCATTAAGAGCAATTATACCCAAAAGATTGAATTCACAATAACCCTCTGAATCTCAATTCTTAGTTCAGATGCCAATATATCGAACTTAATCTTTTAACACATAATTCTACCAATCTTCTCTTACTCTGAGCAGTTACAGCCACATTTAATTATCCCTCTTGAAAATGGATGGAAGTATCTTAGAAATCCCTCTTTAACTCAAATTATATGTTGCAGTCAGAATAGATAGTTTCACTATAAAGAATACAAGAGTGTTTCATCTTCATTATACATTTTTCAATTCCTTCGTCAGAGCATATTCAAACAACTGTCAAACTTGGCTAAATGCTATCAAGCTCTTATTAATCTCGACTATCATCGCCCCAATTGCTGCAAGTTCAAATTCAAAAGGAATGCTTGTATTGCTTATAATGACTACCTTAACCCTTGAGTTACAGTTGCCTCTAACCTACCCCTATACTTGATAGGTGTAGTAGAGCTGAAACTATAACCACAACTTGAACTTCAAAAGACTGATTATCTATATTGTCTCGACAGAAGAAACAATTCAGATTTACCACACTGAAAAGATATGGAAATCAACAAGATTCAGAATATGGAATACACGCAGAATTAATGTATCTCGAGTTCTTAAATGAAAATGAAATTACATTTGTTATATGATCAAATGTATTAGCACTGCACCCTACGAATCTCCTGTTGCAGAAGCAACATCATCGCAATACTAATGTAATATCCCGAATTTTTAAATATTTTTATACTGCATCGGGATATGCAATGTTAATAATTTTTGTATATATTTATGAAATTTTTAAGAGTTGTTATTTGTTTAAAGCTAATTTTAATTAGTTTATATTATTTTAAGTACTTTACGTAAAAAATTTTCAAAAATTGTATTTTCGGGGAAATTGACACGTAAATAATTTAATATTTATTTTGAGACTCAGTATTTTAGATAATTTATTTACGTTATTCATATTTATTACTTTGAATGATATTATTTAAATAGTATTTAACTTAGTGTATTTTATTTTAATATTTTTTATTTTATTAAACTACATTATCTGCGTGATTAATATATGTGCTACATATATATACACACATATATTAGGGTTGTATTATTTTATTTATGTGTGTATATATATGTGTGTGGGGATTACTATATATATATATATATATATATATATATATATATATATATGTATATATATATATATATTGTATTATTATAATATAAAGTATTATATGTATATACATGTACATTAAACATAAAACACACACACACAAACTCATCTCCCCTGAAACCCACCCAAACCACCATCCACCATCGCCTGTCACCGTCAATCCCCTACCATAGGTGTGCCGTCCGGCCTTCCAGCAGCTCTAGTCACCTTCCGCCATCTTCTACCTTCTTCTCCGGCGTCGACAAGCGACTGTGGCAGTAAGGAACCGAAACTCAAGCTCACCGTGGTTCCAAGCGATTCCGACCACCATTCTTTACGATTTTGGTGTCCTTGAGCTCCTCAAGCTCCGGTGAACTCAATCCAAGCTTCGGTTTGAGCTCTAACCCCTTCATTTTTGTTGTTTTTTCGATTTCTTTATTTCGGCCATTTTTGGATTTTTATTTTTTTTCGGGAATTTTTGGTGGATTCATGGAAAATGCCTTAATAAAAGTTGATCCCCCAAGCTTAATCTACATCCCTAAAAATTTTTGTGTGATTTTTGGAATTTATTTTAATTTTTGTGAATTTTTTATTATTTTATTATTATTTTCTAATTTTCAAAAATTAATTAATTAAATTATGAAATTGTGTTTTATAGTGATTATAGGAGTTGAAATGAATTATAGAAATTTATTTGTAATTTTTGTGAATTTTCATGTATTTATTTGGAATTTATTAAGTTTATGTAATTTTGAAAAATAGGGTTAATTATGTGTTTAATTGAAATAAATTGGTAAATTGACTATATTTATTGATATTATTGAATTATATGTTGAGAAATTAATTTTTGAGTAATTATATAATTTTTGGCGAATTTTTGAAAATTTATAGTGAATATATATATATAGGGGTATTTTGGTAATTTTACACTAAATTGGTTAAAAATGTAATTAAATTAGTTTTAATAGTTATTTAGGGTATAAAAATTATTTCTGCAAATTTTTAGTATTTTTAACTAATTAAAACTATTTTTCGTAAATTATTTTCAAATTATATATAATATACTATTTTTTAAAATAAATGGGTTTTTATTGATTTTTAGTATGTTTTAGGGTTAATTACGTAATTTGGATTTATCAAAAGTATTTTTATTATATAAGGGCATTTTCGATATTTTATAATTATTCTGTGAATTATGAGCCTCGGTCGGGAGAATTGTAGTTTGGAGTCCGACCGAGGGATTGTGGTTGTAATTCTGTGTTTATTCCGAAGTGTATTTCTTTGCAGGACCGGCTCTACTATTTGAGTAGAGAGATGTCCGTTTTATAGGGGAGGTTCTGCCGGATTTTCGATAGAATTCTCGTAAAACGTGATGTCCGGTCAAATTCCTATTCTAATTATGTGTCTAAAATTTTAGATCGAGTCTTTCGAATTTTTGTTAACTTTATTCTGATTTCATGTTGTCATTTGTTTGTCTAGTTGTGCCGAGATCGAGGCCTAACGGATCAGGCCCGCTGAGTTTGTCTCGTGGAGCGCTAACATGTGAGTTATTATACTATATATATATGCACTGCATATAGTGTGCATTATTTAGAATTTTTCATTTTCAGTGTATGTTTTAAAAATGATTTAAATTATAATATTTTTGGTATATCTAGGGTTGCATTTTTATATATATGCATATTAAATAATTATGCATGTTAGTTTGATATATGCACATTAAATAATTAGGTTTAGGTTTAACACATTTGAGTAATATACACATGTTTTAAAATATACACTTAGACATAATTATTTTATTAAATGATTAGTATACCTTAGGTATAGTTTTAGTAGATTTTAGGTTTATTCTTAAATAATTGCATGTTAAATTATAAACCTACACTTAAATTATTTTTAAGTTTATTTTTGGTATATTTTTTATTTATTTCCAAATAAATAAATGTTTTATTATTAAATTAAACCTAGCATATTAGTGGTATATTTAGGGTTTATTTTTGATATATGCATGCTAGATAATTAGGTTTATTTTTAGTATATTTGTGAATATATGTTAAACACAAACACGTATTTAAATGAATATTTATAAATAAATGTTTTATTAAATGATTTGTGTACTTAGAGTATATCTTTTGCATATTTAAATATATTTTTAAGATAATGCATGTTATATTATTGTTACTCATTTAAATTGTTTTTAACTATATTAGTGGTTTATCTTTAGTTTATTTCATATTTTATTTGACATATATATATATATATACCTGAAATTTACTGGGTATATTTTTGGTATATATATATATGGTTGGTTTTACTATTATGAATATTGTTCTACATTAATTATTTTCCGAATGAATGATTTATTCGAAGTGAAGGATATCAATAGAACGTGCTTCCTAGTGGGTAGCACTAGGACCATGTACGTACTGGTACAATAGATAAGGATTGAGTGAGAGTTAAAATTGGGTGATTATAATTGATTTAATTGATTTGACTAAGATTAATGGTATGTTAGATAGTGTGATTGTGGGGCCAATCACACTGACAGTCAGACTGCTGGAGCTCGGTTGACTTAGTGTCTCAGGGCCAGTCTACTATCCATAAGTGGATTGAATGATCTATTGGGTTGATTGAGATGTGAGGTGATAGATAGTGTGATTGCTGGAGCTCGGTTGACCAAGTGTCTCGGGGCCAATCACACTGACAGTCAGACTGCTGGAGTTCGATTGACTTAGTGTCTCGGGGCCAGTCTGCTGTCCAAATTGGAATAAGTGTTCTATTTGGAATCAAGTGAGCCTGCATGGCTAGAGTGATGATGGGGTTGTTGAGGTTGTTATTATTAGGGTTCTATGGATCCTTCATGAATTTAATCAAACATTTTCTACATGTAGTATATTTATAAAAGCAAAGTTTGACATTCATGTGAAATGTGTGTATGTGTGTATATACATATATATATAAGAATGTCTGATTGTTATGGTTTAGTTTGCATGTATATATAGTATAATAATTCACTCAGTGAGGTTTAACCCCCCCCTCAATTATTTTTTTCAGGAGATCCCATATCGTCAGACCTTAGTTGTAGAGT
The DNA here is from genome assembly GCA_947683625.1 of Mallotus nudiflorus. Lineage (NCBI taxonomy): Eukaryota > Viridiplantae > Streptophyta > Magnoliopsida > Malpighiales > Euphorbiaceae > Mallotus > Mallotus nudiflorus. The sequence continues at coordinate 87,833 of CANTUR010001025.1, forward strand.
TCCTCGCCGGTGTTCTTCAGTCCCGGCTATTTTATGCAAATATATATTCTGAACTTTAAATTGTATTCTAGAAACTGCAATAGTAGTGTTATTATATTGGAAGTGTATTATTTTGTTTGGATATTAAATACTCTGAGAATTTGTATTTGAACATTGTATGAATATGTATTCATTTATAAAAGGATTTGGAGTATTTATTTTCTATATTGATTCAGAAAAATTTTAATTTGATCATACTTTTATTTAATTATTGCATGATTTTATTTTCTTAGGCTTGCTACGGGTTCCGGATTCGAAAGAATTCCCGTTCCCTAGCGCTGGTCATGACTCCTAGTTTGGGTCGTGACAACTAAGCCACCAGCTCCTCATTTAATTGTTCTCGCTGTTAATAGCGATCATCAGGCCTTCTAAATCCATCTCTACCCCTACGCCTAACAAGCTGCATAGGGGGTAGAAACTCACGCTCAGAAGATCAACTATCATCGATCTCATACATCGATGGAGCGACTCATGCTCGAGGCAATCAGCAAGGAGCAAAAATAAATAAATAGTTCAAACAACCACAAACATCATTAAACACCCTAACAGTTACGCGGAATTCCTAATGCAAGGGAGACTTTTCAAAGACATAACTGAACCTAATTTAACTGCAGTAGTTCCAAAGAAAACATGACTCGACAACCTACGTCCACATCTCTAAACCTAGGCTCTGATACCAACTTTGTCACAACCTAAACTAAGAGTCATGACCGGCGCTAGGGAACGGGAATTCTTTCGAATCCGAAACCCGTAGCAAGCCTTAGAAAATAAAATCATGCAATAAATAAACAAATAAATAGAAAAATATGACATAATTAAAATTTTTCAAATCAATATATAAAATAAATTCTCCAAATCCTTTCATACATAAATACATAATCGTACAGTGTTCAAATAAAAATTTTCAGAGTATATAATATCAAAACAATATAATACTTTCTCGCTGCACTAACACCACTATTGCAGTTTCTAGAATACAAATTAGAGTTCAAATTATACATTGTATAAAATAACCGGGACTGAAGAACACCAACTAGGAACTCAACGACTAAAGTCTGATGATAAAGGATCTCCTGAAAAAAAATAATTAAGGGGGGTCAGACCTCACTGAGTGAATTATTATACTATATATACGTGCAATCTAAACCATAACAATCAGGCATTCTTATATATATATATATATATATATATACACACACACGCATTTCACATGAATGACAAACTCTGCTTATATAAATATACAAAATGCAGAAAACTTTTATTTTAATTCATGAAGGATCCATAGAACCCTAAAAACAGCAACCTCGAACAACCCCATCATCACTATAGCCATACAGGCTCGCTTGATTCCAAATAGAACACTTATTCCAATCTGGATAGCAGATTGGTCCCGAGACACTAAGTCGACCGAGCTCCAGCAATTTGGCTGTCAGTGTGATTAGCCCCGAAACCCCTGGTCAACCGAGCTCCAGCAATCACACTATCTATCACCTCATATCTCATTCGACCCAATAGATCATTCATTCCACTATGGACAGTAGACTGGCCCCGAGACACTAAGTTAACCGAACTCTATCAGTCTGACTGTCAGTGTGATTGGCCCTGCAATCACACTATCTATTATACCATTAATCTTAGTCAAATCAATAAAATCAATTATAATCACCAAAATTAATTCTCACTCAACCCTTATCTATCGCACCGGTACGTACACGGTCCTAGTGCTGCCCACTAGGAAGCACGTTCTATTGATATCCTTCATTTACATAAATCATTCATTCTGAAAATAATTAATGTAAAACAATATTCATAATAGTAAAATCAACTGTGTGTGTGTGTGTGTATATATATATATATATATATATTTTCGGGTATATATATAAACATATGCCAAATAAAGTATGAAATATACTAAAGGTAAATCATTAATATAGTTAAAATAATTAAGTGTGTATCAATAATACAATATGCATTTACATAAAAATGTACATAAATATACAAAGAATATATCCTAAGTACACAAATCACTTAATAAAACAATTATGCATAAAATTTCATTTAAATATGTGTTTAGGTTTAACATATATTCACAAATATACTAAAAATAAACCTAATTATCTAGCATGCATATATCAAAAATAAACCCTAAATATACCACTAATGTGTTAGGTTTAATTTAATAATAAAACATGTATTTATTTGGAAATATATAAAAAATATACCAAAAATAAACTTAAAAACAATTTAAGTGTAGGTTCATAATATAGCATGCAATTATTAAAGAATAAACCTAAAATATATCGAAAATATACCTAAAGTATACTAATCATTTAATAAAATAATTGTGACTAAGTGTACATTTTAAAACATGTGTATATTACTCAAATGTATTAAATTTAAACCTAATTTTTTAACGTGCATATATCAAACTAACATGCATAATTATTTAATATGCACATATAATAAATACAACCCTAGATATACCAAAAATATTATAATTTAAATTACTTTAAAAACATGTAATGCAAATGGAAAACCCTAAATGATGCATCCTATATGCAATACATATATATACAGTATAATAACTCACATGTTAGCGCTCCACGAGACAAACTCAGTGGGCCTGATCCGTTAGGCCTCGATCTCAGTGCAACTAAATAAATAAATGACAACATTAATCAGAATAAATCTATTAACATTCTAGAGACTCACTCTAAAAATATTAGACACAGAATTGGAATAGGAATTTGACTGAACATCACGTTTTACGAGAATTCTACCAAAAATCCTGCAGAACCTCCCCTGTAAAACGGACATCTCTATACTCAAAGAGTAGAGTCGGTCCTACAAAGAAATACACTTCAAATAAACACAATTCATAACCCCTCAGTCGAACTCCAAACTATAATTTCACCGACTGAGGTCTACAATTTACGAGATATATATACAGAATACATTAAAATTCTAGAAATACTGAAAACACCCTTAAGTAATCAAAATATAGAAATTTAAATATTTAAAACGCTGAAAATAATTAATTTGCCGATAATTACGATAAAACCCCAATTTTAATAAAATATTATTAAAAATCGATAATTCTTTATAAATTCATAAATATTTACCAAAATATATTTTAAGACTCCAAATTACATAATTAACCCTAAAACATATTAAAAATCGATAAAAACTCATTTATTTGGAAAAATAGTATATTATATATAATTTGAAAATAATTTACGAAAAATAGTTTTAATTAGTTAAAAATACTTAATAATTTGTAGAAATCATTTTATACCTCAAATAACTACTAAAACCAATTTAATTATATTTTTAGCCAATTTAGTGTTAAATTACCAAAATACCCCTATATATAAATTCACTATAATTACTCAAAAAATTCATTAAAAATAGTATAATTACTCAAAAATAAATTTCTTAACATATAATTCAATAATATCCATAAACATACTCAATTAACCAATTAATTTCAATAAAATACATAACTAACCTAATTTCCAAAAATCGCATAAACTAATTAAATTCAAAATAATTATATAAAAATCACAAAAATTACAAATAAATTTCTAAAATGTATTTAAACACCTATAAACACCATAAAACACACTTTCATAATTTATTTAATTAAATTTCAAAAATTAGAAAATATTAGTAAAATAATAAAAAAATTCACAAAAATTAAAATAACTCCCAAAAATTCCACCAAAATTCCAGAGTATAGATTAAGATACAAGGATCAAAGTTTATGAAGGGAGTATGCTTGAATCATACAAATCAAAGTTCAAAAAAATTAAAAACTCAAAGTGGCCGAAAATGGAAAATCAAAACCTAGGGAAATCTAGACCATTTTAAGTGAAACAAAAATTGGAATCACACTCACCGGAGCTCAAGGAGAAGATAGACACTGGTGGTGTGAAAAATGGTGGCAGGCATCATGTCGATTGGAGCTTGCTTCAAGTTTCGGTCTCCATGGCTTTTCACGGCCAAAACTCGCCGGAAAAGGGAAGAGAGGGTGGTGGAGGAAGCTTGGGAAGGTGGTGGTTGACTAGGAGGTACTCTGCCGGCATGAGAACGAAAGTTGCAGCGGTGGAGGAGGAAGAAATGCATCGAGAGGGTTTGGGGAAGAAGAATGGCAGTGTAATATCCCGTGTTTTTAAAATATTTTTATACTGTACCGGGATATGCAGTGTCAATAATTTTTGTATATATATTACGATATTTTTACGAGTTGATATGTATTTAAAACCTATTTTAATTACTGTGTATTATTTACAGTGTTTTACGTAAAATTTTCCCGGGACTTGCATTTTCAGGGAAATTTTCACGTAAATAATTTACTATTAATTATTTTAAATATATTTTTGGACTTGCATGAACTCATACGTATTTTTAAAATACTAAATAAAGTCTATGTGTGTGTATATTTATTTAATTAGGGTTTAGTATTACCCTAATATTTTATTAATTATTTATTTATTTTATTGTTATTTAATTAATTTTATTTAGTATAAATTATTAAAATATTAAATTTTATGTGTGTGGTGTATATTTAATGTGTGTAATTCAATATTATTTTATTATATAGTGTAAATTATATATATATATACATATATACATTAAAAATTGTCAAAATTATAAAGTTTGATTTATTTACGAAACTGCCACCCGAACCTCTTCTCCCTCCCGACCGTTTCCCTCGCCGTCCGGTCGCTGCTACTGTCGATTTCTCACCGTTGGTGTGCCATCCGGTGTGCCACCACCTTCCCTTAGTCGTTCCGCCGCCTGCAGAGCTCATTTCCGGAGTCGGGGAAGCTTGATATCGCCGGAAGCCGAGAGTTTGCATTTTCTTCTTCCCTCACGATTCCGGCCACCATTTTTGACACCACCGGTCTTCATCGACTCCTTGAGCTCCGGTGAGTGTGATTCTAGCTTTGTTTTGAGCTAAAATGGTCTAGAATTGCTTAGGTTTTGAATTTTCAATTTCGGCCTATTAGGGTTTTTGATTTTTTTGAGCTTTGAATTGATTGATTCATGAAAAATCCCTTCACAAATGTTGATCCTAGTAGCTCAATATACATGTATGAATTTTTTTGGAATTTTTGGAGATTGTTTGGATTTTTGGGTATTTTTGAATATTTTAATATTACTTTCTAATTTTTGGAAATAAATTATTTAAATTATGAAATTGGGGTTTATGGTTAAATTAGGTGTTTAAATGAATTATAGGAATTTATTTGGAATTTTTATGAATTTCTAAGTATTTATTTTGAATTATTTGAGTTTATGTAATTTTGGAAAATTAGGTTAGATATGTTTTTAATTGAATTTAGTTGGTTAATTGAGTTTAATTATTGATATTATTGATAAATATGTTGAGAAAATTAATTTTGGATAATTGTATAATTTTTGGTGAATTTTTGAAGTAATTTTAGTATATTTATATATATAGGGGTATTTTGGTAATTTTACCCTAAATTGGCTAAAAATGTAATTTAATTGGTTTTAATAGTTATTTAAGGTATAAAAATGATTTCTACAAATTATTTGATATTTTTAACTAATTAAAACTATTTTTCGTGAATTATTTTCAATTATATATATAATATACGGTTTTTCAAATAAAATGAGTTTCTTCTCGGTTTTTACTGTGTTTAAAGGTTAATTATGTAATTTCTACCTATAAAATGTATTTCTATGCTATAAGGATATTTTTGGTATTTTCAGAATTTTTCTGTGTTTGTGGACCCCGGTCGGTAGATTGTAGTCTGGAGTCCGACCGAGGGGTTGTGGATTTGTGTTGAGCCTATTTTTCGAAGTGTGTTTCTTTGCAGGGTTGGCTCTACTCTTTTGAGTAGAGAGATGTCCGTTTTACAGGGGAGGTTCTGTCGAATTTTTGGTAGAATTCTCGTAAAACGTGATGTCCAGTCGAACCCTAATTCTGTTTTCGTATTTAAATACTCTAGATCGAATTCTAGGATTTTTGTTAGGATTATTCTGATGTCGATTATTTATTTCTTGTTTAGTTGCGCCGAGACCGAGGGCTAGTGGACCAGGCCCGTCGGACCCGTCTCGTGGAGCGCACTAGGTGAGTTACTATACTATATATATATGCTTAGGATGCATGATTTAGAAATATATAATTTATTCCGATTAAAATGCATAAATAATATGATTTTTATTTAAGTATATTTTGGTTTATTTTTGGTATATATTAAATTATATGCATGTTTTGTAAATAAAATATATTTAAAATGATTTTAAATATATTTCCAACTTAATTTATAATTTGATTAAATTCATTTGACGTATATATACTCGAAATATACCTGGTTTAATTTTGGTATATTTCTGGTATATATATGGATTATATTGTTATTTCATTTACATTCATGCATCATTTATTTTTATGGATGAATGATTTATATTATTAATGAAGGATATCGATAGAAAGTGCTTCCTAGTGGGCAGTACTAGGACCGAGTACGTACCGGTATGCCTTTAGTATTTAGGCTATAATACTAACTTATTTATGGATATTGATTTGATGTGATTATTGATATGTGTGAGATATGGTTGGAGGTGTGATTGCTGGAGCTCGGTTGACCAAGTCTCTCGGGGCCAATCACACTGGCAGTCAGACTGCTGGAGCTCGGTTGACTTAGTGTCTCGGGGCCAGTCTACTGTCCAAATGGATTAAGTGGATATATTTAGAAAAAGTGAGCCTATATGGCTAGAGTGTTGTCTAACACTATTTCCGAGGTTGCGATATTCTAGGGTTCTATGTGATCCTTCATAAAAGATGATTTTCAGATAAAATATATAAAAATGATTTTTACTGCATTTGTGTGTATTTGCTTGTATATATACATATTAGATATATACCGTTGACTGTATGCATTGTCATTTAGTATGCATGTATATATATTATAGTAATTCACTCAGTGAGGTCTGACTCCCCTCTGTTGACTATTTTTTAGGAGAGTCAACATCCTCAGACCTCAGTAGCAGGTTGATACGCCGGATTTCTTCAGCCCCGGCTTCTTTGTGTAAATTATCTACTTGAGTCTTATTTATTTTATCTAGACACTGCAGTAGTTGTGAATTAAAGTATTGGATTTCATGTATTTTATTTAAAGAGTTGTATTATATTGAAACTGGATTTGTATTAAAAGATTTATATATCTATGAGATGAGATTTAACTTAAATCCAGTTGATAAAACTGTTATTATTATATTTATGATTTTTATTTTCGCTGCATATTATATGATTATTGTTATTATTGCATGATTTATTTTATTTTTAGGCTTGCTACGAGTTCCGGATTCGAAAGAATTCCCGTTCCCTAGCGCCGGTCATGGCCCCTGTTTTGGGTCGTGACAAAGTTGGTATCAGAGCAAAGTTCTGTGTCAGGGCTTAGTTATGTGAGTTGTGGCCCTAGTTTTTAGAGTTGTGTTTTCTGTTGAACTACTGCAGTGTATTAGGTTCGAGTATGTCTTGATAAGTATTCCTTGCTTTAGTTTTCAGCGTTATTCCTCCGTTGTCTTTTTTTCTGAATCTTTCCATTTGTCTTTTCAGTTTGAGGAGGCGAGCGCGTGTCGCTCCACCGGTCGTTGAGGCCGAGGATGATGAGTCTTTTCAGGACAAGGTTTTACCTCTTGAGCAGCCAGTTAGACGTAGAAGTCGTGGCAGAGGTAGACCTCGAGGAGCGGCAGGTCACCGTAGGCAGAGAGAGTTACAGGACGAGGAGCCTGTTGAGCCTGAATTTGATGTTCCTGTTCCTCCAGTTGTTCAGCCTGTTCAGCCTGCCTATCAGCGGGGTATGTTTGACCCTGAGGCAGCTTTGTTCTATGCCCGAGTTGGCAGCATTGCGTTTGATGGTACTTCTGATCCGTTAGATTTTCTGCATGCGATTGAGACTAGGACTCGGACTGCTCATACCGAGTACCAGCGGATCATGATCGTCGAGTTGTCTGTTGAGGGACCAGCTCTAGATTGGTTCATTCAGATGATCCAGCCCTTTATGATGACGATGACCTGGGCTCAGTTCCGAGAGCGATTTATGAGGAGATTCTGTCCAGAGCCTCTTTGTTTAAGCTATCATCTGCGACTGACCAGTATTTCTCATGGAGAACGATCTGTAGAGGAGTACACCCGAGAGTTTCTTCGTCTGGGTAGATATGCTGAGGATCTTATGCGAGATCAGTATTTCGCAGTCACCACCTATGTTACTGGTTTGGGTTCAGCTTTTGCTGGTATGCCTACAGCAGGCCTTACTCTTGAGTCTGTGATCGAGTTAGCTAAGGAGATTGAGCTGAGGTTAGTTAGGCAGGGAGCGATGCCTGATTATTACCAGCTAGGAGCTCAGTCTAGTGGATTGCAGGCTACTCCGTATTCAAGTTTTCATGTTGGATAGAGTAGTCAGCAGCGAGGTCCGACTTAGCAGAGTCAGAGACAGCAGCAGCGAGCGCATCGGAGCAGTAGACATGGCCGTGGAGGTCAGCGTAGATTGTTCAGATTTGGGTCAGGTGCTTCGAGCAGCAGCAATGGTCGTAGTTCTGGATCAGCGGCCAGTGTTTACCAGACTTGTGGTAGAGTCCATCAGGGATCGTGTTATCTGACACCACTGACATGCTTCAGATGCGGGCAGACAGGATAGTTTGCCAGATCATGTCCTTATTCTGATTATCAGCAGCAGCAGATTCCGTGATTCCCACAACAGTCGATTGCTAGTGTTGCACCCGTGCCATTTCAGTTACCACCAGCTCAGCATCAGAGTTCTACTCAGTTTGTTCCACAGCAGAGTCGTGGTAGAGGTACTAGAGGAGGTGCCAGAGGTGTTGGCCAGGCTTCTACCAGTCAGCAGGGAGGTTGAGGTCAGGCCAAAGTCTTCCATTTGACTCAGCAGGATGCTCAGGCATCTAATGCAGTCATGGCAGGTATTGTTTCTGTTTGTTACCTGGATGCATAGGTTTTGTTTGATCCGAGTGCCACGCATTCGTTCATTTCTCCTGTTTTTGCTTCTAAATCTTGTTGGCAAGCTTCGAGGATGGCTTTTCCTTTGTCTGTTGCCACTCCTCTGAGCGATTCCTTGGACATCGATATTGTTCTTTCTGGTTGTCCAGTTCTCGTGGGAGATAGAGAATTACCCGCTGATTTGATTTTGTTGGATGTGATGGAGTTTGATGTTATTTTGGGAATGGATTGGTTATCTCAGCACTTCGCCGTGGTAGATTGCAGGAATAAGGAGGTGACTTTTAGAATTCCTGGTGAAGAAGAATTTAAGTTTGTTGGTGATAGGAGTTCAGCACCTCAAAATCTTATTTCTGTTATTACAGCTAGGAAGTTATTGAAGAAAGGTTGTCAGGGATATTTGGCATTGGTCAGGGATACGTCAGTGGAGAAGTTGTCACTCACAAATGTTCCTGTTGCTTATGAGTTTCCTGATGTTTTTCCCGAGGAGTTTCCAGGTTTACCACCTCATAGAGAGATTGAGTTCTGTATAAATGTGGTTCCAGGTACAACTCCTATATCTATGCCACCCTATTGAATGGCTCCTGCAGAATTGAAAGAGTTGAAGGAGCAGTTGCAAGAGCTGTTGGATAAAGGTTTCATTAGACCTACTGTTTCTCCTTGGGGTGCACTAGTCTTGTTTGTGAAGAAGAAGGATGGTACCCTGAGACTGTGCATTGACTACAGAGAGCTGAATAAGGTGACAGTGAAGAACAAGTATCCTCTGCCGAGGATAGATGACTTATTTGACCAGCTACAGGGTTGCACAGTTCTTTTCTAAGGTTGACTTGAGGTCGGGTTATCATCAGCTGCGGATCAGTGAATCTGATATTCCTAAGACAGCGTTCCACACTAGATATGGCCATTATGAGTTTCTGGTGATGTCTTTTGGTTTGACTAATGCACCAGGAGCTTTTATGGATTTGATGAACAAGGTATTCAGACCGTATGTGGATCAGTTTGTAGTAGTCTTCATCGATGATATACTAGTATATTCTAGGAGTATGGAAGAGCATGTATATCACTTGAGGATTGTACTACAGACATTGAGAGATCATCAGCTTTATGCTAAATTCTCGAAGTGTGATTTCTGGATGGAGAGTGTTTCTTTTCCTGGACACGTAGTGTCTAAAGAAGGTATTCAGGTTGATCCACAGAAGATTGAGGCAGTGTCTGAGTGGCCTAGACCTACTTCTGTCACAGAGATTCGGAGTTTTATGGGTTTAGCCGGGTATTATAGGCGGTTTGTGCAGGATTTTTCTAGAATAGCAGCCCCTATGACTCGCTTAACTCAGAAGAATGTCAGATTCGAGTGGTCAGAAGCTTGTGAGATATTTACTGATCACAAGAGCCTTAAGTACATTTTTCAGCAGCGAGATCTGAATTTGAGGCAGAGAAGATGGTTGGAATTGTTGAAGGATTATGATTGCGAGATTCTATATCATCCGGGTAAAGCTAATGTTGTAGCAGATGCCTTGAGTAGAAAGTCCTTAGGTAGTCTTGCTCACATTAGTGTTGAGAGGAGACCATTGATCCAGGAGTTGCATCTGTTGGTGGATCAAGGTCTGATGATGAAGATTAGTATATCAGGTGGACTGCTAGCTCAGTTTAAAGTGCGATCTGTACTGAGGGATAGGACTAAAGCAGCTCAGAGCCAAGATCCTATTCTGGAAGAGCTTGCAGGGAATGTCAGAGCAGGGAAGTTCACTGATTTCACACTTGATGATGATGTTGTGTTGTGGATCAGTGGTAGACTGTGTGTTCCTGATGTGGATGATTTGAGACAAGAGATCCTAGAGGAAGCGCATTCTACAGCTTACAGTGTTCATCCAGGTGTTACTAAGATGTACCACAGTATTAGAGATTTATACTGGTGGGACGGATTGAAGAAAGATGTTGCTGATTATGTTGCTTAGTGTTTGACGTGTCAGCAAGTGAAAGCCGAACATCATAAGCCTTCTGGGAAGCTTCAACCTCTTCCTATTCCGTGTTTTTAAAATATTTTTATACTGTACCGGGATATGCAGTGTCAATAATTTTTGTATATATATTACGATATTTTTACGAGTTGATATGTATTTAAAACCTATTTTAATTACTGTGTATTATTTACAGTGTTTTACGTAAAATTTTCCCGGGACTTGCATTTTCAGGGAAATTTTCACGTAAATAATTTACTATTAATTATTTTAAATATATTTTTGGACTTGCATGAACTCATACGTATTTTTAAAATACTAAATAAAGTCTATGTGTGTGTATATTTATTTAATTAGGGTTTAGTATTACCCTAATATTTTATTAATTATTTATTTATTTTATTGTTATTTAATTAATTTTATTTAGTATAAATTATTAAAATATTAAATTTTATGTGTGTGGTGTATATTTAATGTGTGTAATTTAATATTATTTTATTATATAGTGTAAAGTATATATATATACATATATACATTAAAAATTGTCAAAATTATAAAGTTTGATTTATTTACGAAACTGCCACCCGAACCTCTTCTCCCTCCCGACCGTTTCCCTCACCGTCCGGTCGCTGCTACTGTCGATTTCTCACCATTGGTGTGCCGTCCGGTGTGCCATCACCTTCCCCTAGCCGTTCCGCCACCTGCAGAGCTCATTTCCGGCGTCAGGGAAGCTTGATATCGCCGGAAATCGAGAGTTTGCATTTTCTTCTTCCCTCGCGATTCCGGCCACCGCTTTTGACACCGTCGATCTTCATCGACTCCTTGAGCTCCGGTGAGTGTGATTCTAGCTTTGGTTTGAGCTAAAATGGTCTAGAATTGCTTAGGCTTCGAATTTTCAATTTCAGCCTATTAGGGTTTTTGATTTTTTTGAGCTTCGAATTGATTGATTCATGAAAACTCCCTTCACAAATGTTGATCCTAGTAGCTCAATATACATGTATGAATTTTTGTGGAATTTTTGGAGATTTTTTGGATTTTTGGGTATTTTTGAATATTTTAATATTATTTTCTAATTTTTGGAAATAAATTATTTAAATTATGAAATTGGTGTTTATGGTTAAATTAGATGTTGAAATGAATTATAGGAATTTATTTGGAATTTTTATGAATTTCTAAGTATTTATTTTGAATTATTTGAGTTTATGTAATTTTGGAAAATTAGGTTAAATATGTTTTTAATTGAATTTAGCTGGTTAATTGAGTTTAATTATTGATATTATTGATAAATATGTTGAGAAAATTAATTTTGGATAATTGTATAATTTTTGGTGAATTTTTGAAGTAATTTTAGTATATTTATATATATAGGGGTATTTTGGTAATTTTACCCTAAATTGGCTAAAAATGTAATTTAATTGGTTTTAATAGTTATTTAAGGTATAAAAATGATTTCTACAAATTATTTGATATTTTTAACTAAGTAAAACTATTTTTCATGAATTATTTTCAATTATATATATAATATACGGTTTTTCAAATAAAATGAGTTTTTATCGGTTTTTACTGTGTTTAAAGGTTAATTATGTAATTTCTACCTATAAAATGTATTTCTATGCTATAAGGATATTTTTGGTATTTTTAAAATTTTTCTGTGTTTGTGGACCCCGGTCGGTAGATTGTAGTCTGGAGTCCGACCGAGGGGTTGTGGATTTGTGTTGAGCTTATTTTTCGAAGTGTGTTTCTTTACAGGGTCGGCTCTACTCTTTTGAGTAGAGAGATGTCCGTTTTACAGGGGAGGTTCTATCGAATTTTTGGTAGAATTCTCGTAAAACGTGATATCCAGTCGAACCCTAATTCTGTTTTCGTATTTAAATACTCTAGATCGAATTCTAGGATTTCTGTTAGGGTTATTCTGATGTCGATTATTTATTTCTTGTTTAGTTGTGCCGAGATCGAGGGCTAGTGGACCAAGCCCGTCGGACCCGTCTCGTGGAGCGCACTAGGTGAGTTACTATACTATATATATATGCTTAGGATGCATGATTTAGAAATATATAATTTATTCCGACTAAAATGCATAAATAATATGATTTGTATTTAAGTATATTTTTGGTTTATTTTTGGTATATATTAAATTATATGCATGTTTTGTAAATAAAATATATTTAAAATGTTTTTAAATATATTTCCAACTTAATTTATAATTTGATTGAATTCATTTGACGTATATATACTCGAAATATACCTGGTTTACTTTTGGTATATTTCTGGTATATATATGGATTATATTGTTATTTCATTTACATTCATGCATCATTTATTTTTATGGATGAATGATTTATATTATTAATGAAGGATATCGATAAAACGTGCTTCCTAGTGGGCAGCACTAGGACTGAGTACGTACCGGTACACCTATAGTATTTAGGCTATAATACTAACTTATTTGTGGATATTCATTTGATGTGATTATTGATATGTGTGAGATATGGTTGGAGGTGTGATTGCTGGAGCTCGATTGACCAAGTGTCTCGAGGCCAATCACATTGGTAGTCAGACTGCTGGAGCTCGGTTGACTTAGTGTCTCGGGGCCAGTCTACTGTCCAAATGGATTAAGTGGATATATTTGGAAAAAGTGAGCCTGTATGGCTAGAGTGTTGTCTAACACTATTTCCGAGGTTGCGATATTCTAGGGTTCTATGTGATCCTTCATAAAAGATGATTTTCAGATAAAATATATAAAAATGATTTTTACTGCATCTGTGTGTATTTGCTAGTATATATACATATTAGATATATATCGTTGACTGTATGCATTGTCATTTAGTATGCATGTATATATATTATAGTAATTCACTCAGTGAGGTCTGACTCCCCTCTGTTGACTATTTTTCAGGAGAGTCAACATCCTCAGACCTCAGTAGCAGGTTGATACGCCGGATTTCTTCCGCCCCGGCTTCTTTGTGTAAATTATCTACTTGAGTCTTATTTATTTTATCTAGACACTGCAGTAGTTGTGAATTAAAGTATTGGATTTCATGTATTTTATTTAAAGAGTTGTATTATATTGAAACTGGATTTGTATTAAAAGATTTATGTATCTATGAGATGAGATTTAACTTAAATCCAATTGATGAAACTGTTATTATTATATTTATGATTTTTATATCCGCTGCATATTATATGATTATTGTTATTATTGCATGATTTATTTTATTTTTAGGCTTGCTACGGGTTCCGGATTCGAAAGAATTCCCGTTCCCTAGCGCCGGTCATGGCCCTTGTTTTGGGTCGTGACAGGCAGTTTCGTAAATATTTCAAACTTTCATTTATATATATATATATATATATATATATATATATATATATATATATATATATATATATATATATATATATATATATAGGTAACTTTAATTATTATAATATCTTATTATTATATTCAAAATATTTATACACCACACATATTAAAATAACAATATCTATATACATATACATATATATAACACACATTAATTATTAAAACTATGTAATATAGATTTAATTAAAAATAAGCCTTAATTTATTAAATGTGTATGTATATGCATGTATATGTATGTATATTAATACGACAATTAAAATCGTGCATGGACTCATGCAAATTCGCAAAACCATCTAAAATAATTAATATTTATTTATTTGTATTTCAATTTCCCCGAAAATAAAACTCTCGGGAAAATTTTACGTAAAAGACTTAAAATAATTAAAAATGACTTTAATAAATAACAAACTAGTTAAATATATATATATATATATATATAAATTATTAACCTTGCATATCCCGATGCAGTTTAAAATTATTTAAAAATTCGGGATATTACAGTCGGCTCTACTTTCTGAGTAGAGAGATGTCTGTTTTACAAAGGAGGATTCGCTGAATTTTCAGTAGAATTCTCGTAAAATGTGACATTCGATCAAACTCTTATTCCTTATCTATGTCTAGAATTCCAGATGGAGTCCCTAGGAATTTCATTAGATTTATTCTGATGTCTGTTGTCGTTTGTTTATTTAGTTATGCCGAGACCAAGGCCTAATGGACCAAGCACGTTGGACCCATCTCGAGAAGCGTAATAAATAGTGAGTTTTTATTTTATATATATGTGTTTTAGGGTGCATATTTTAGAAATGTATGGTTTATTTTGATAGAATATGCATAAATGATTTAATTAGTACTTAGGTTTATTTTCGGTATATTTTTAATATATTTTAAATTATATGCAAGCTTTATTAAACATTTTGTCACGACCCGAAACAGGGGCCATGACCGGCGCTAGGGAACGGGAATTCTTTCGAATCCGGAACCCGTAGCAAGCCTAAAAATTAAATAAAACAAAACTTGCAATAATAATATTAACAATATTATATGATGCAGCGGAAATAAATATCATAAATATCATAAATAATAATCCATCAACTTCATTTAAATCAAAACCTCATCATTCACATATATATATTAAACTCTTTCAATACAATCCAGTTCAAATTCTTAAAATACATCTCGCATAAATAAAATACATAATATCTCATAATTAATTTACAACTACTGCAGTGTCTAGATTATAAAAATAAGACTCAAGTAAGCAGTTTACATAAAGAAGCCGGGGTGGAAGAAATCCGACGTATAGGCCTGCTACTGAGGTCTGAAGATGTTGACTCTCCTAAAAAATAGTCAACGGAGGGGAGTCAGACCTCACTGAGTGAATTACTATAATATATATACATGCATACTAAATGACAATGCATACAGTCAATAATATATATCTAATATGTATATATACAGACAAATACACACAGATGCAATAAAATCATTTTATATATTTTTATTAAAATCATCGTTTATGAAGGATCAAATAGAACCCTATGATATCGAAACCTCAATCAGTGTTAGACAACACTCTAGCCATGCAGGCTCACTTATTCCAAAATATATCCACTTAATCCATTTAGACAGTAGACTGGCCCCGAGACACTAAGTCAACCGATCTCCAGCAGTCTGACTGCCAGTGTGATTGGCCCCGAGACACTTGGTCAACCGAGCTCCAGCAATCACACCTCCAAACCATATCTCACACATCAAATAAATCAATTCCAATCAATATCCACAAATGGTTAGTAATATAGCCTAAATTCTATAAGCGCATCGGTACGTACTCGGTCATAGTGCTGCCCACTAGGTAGCACGTTCTATCGATATCCTTCATTAATAAATATAAAACATTCATTCACAAATAAATGATGCATGAATTTGAAATAAATAGTAACATAAACCATATATATACTGGAAATATACCAAAAGTAAACCAGATATATTTCGAGTATATATACGTCAAATAAATCCAATCAAATTATAAATTAAGCTATAAATATATTTAAAAACATTTAAATATAATCTATTAATAAAACATGCATATAATTTAATATATACCAAAAGTAAACCAAAAATAAACTAAGGATATACTTAAATAAAAATCACATTATTTATGCATTTTAATCAAAATAAAACATATATTTCTAAATTATGCATCCTAAAGCATATATATATAGCATAGTAACTCACACTTAGTGCGCTCCACGAGATGGGTCCGACGGGCCTGGTCCACTAGGCCTCGGTCTCGGCGCAACTAGACAAACAATAAATAATAGACATCAGAATAAATCTAACAAAAAATCCTAGAACTCGATCTAGAATATTAATCACAGAAACAGGATTAGGGATCGACCGGACATCACGTTTTATGAGAATTCTACTGAAAATTTGGTAGAACCTCCCCTATAAAACAGACATCTCTCTACTCAAAGAGTAGAGCCGACCCAGTAAGGAAATACACTTCGAAAAACTACACAGAGCACAATCAAAATCCCACGGTCGGACTCCAAACTACAGTCCACCGACCGGGGTCCACAATTCACAGAATAATTATGAAAATACCAAAAATACCCTTAAATAATAGAAATTCATTTTATACGTAGAATTTACATAATTAACCTTTAAACACATTAAAAATCGATAAAAACTCATTTTATTAGAAAAACCGTATATTATATATATAATTGAAAATAATTCACGAAAACTAGTTTTAATTAGTTAAAAATACTAAATAATTTGTAGAAATCATTTTTATACCCTAAATAACTATTAAAACCAATTGAATTACATTTTTAGCCAATTTAGGGTAAAATTACCAAAATACCCCTATATATATAAATATACTTAAATTACTTCAAAAATTCACCAAAAATAGTATAATTATCCAAAAATTAATTTTCTCAATATATTTATCAATAATATCAATAATTAAACTCAATTATCCAATTAATTTCAATTAAAAATACAATTAACCCTAATTTCCCAAAATTACATAAACTTCAATAATTCAAAATAAATACATAAAAATTCATAAAAGTTCTAAATAAATTCCTATAATTCATTTCAACACCTAATTTAACCATAAAACACAATTTCATAATTTATTTAATTAATTTTCGAAAATTAGAAAATAATCAAAAATCCAAAAAATCTCCAAAAATTCCACAAAAATTCATACATGTAGACTAAGCTACTAGGATCAACATTTGTGAAGGGATTTTTCATGAATCAAACAATTCGAAGTTCAAAAAAATCAAAAACCCTAATATGGCCGAAATTGAAAATTTGAAACCTAAGCAAATCAAGACCATTTAAGCTCAAACCAAAGCTAGAATCATACTCACCGGAGCTCAAGGAGAAGAAAGAGACCGGCGGGGTGTCGAAAATGGTGGCCGAAATCGCGAGGTGTGAAGAAATGAAGCTTTCGGTCGGAAATGGAGGAAAGAAGCTAGCCGGCGCCGGGGAAGGAGGCTAGGGGCGACGGCTGGCTGGGGAGGGTGGAGCTGCTGGTGGCACACCGACGGTAGGTGGTCGGGATTTGCAGCGGGAGGGGGAGAAGGGACGGGCTCGGGAAGAAGAAGGAAGAAGAAGAAGAAGAGAAAAGAAAAAGAAAAAGAAAAGAAAAAAGAAAAAGAAAAAAAATTTAATAAAATATTTGGGAAAAATCACACACCACACACTTATTATAATAATTTAAAATTTAATAATAAATAAAATAATTAAATAACAATAAAATTAATAAACAAATAATAAAATATTAGGATAATATATTAAACCCTAATTAAATAATTAATTACATGTATACACGGTGTTTAATATTTTAAAATATGTATGAGTTCATGCAAGTCTGTAAATATATTTAAAATAATTGATAATAAATTATTTACATGAAAATTTCTCCGAAAATAAAAATCTCGAGAAAATTTTACGTAAAACACTGTAAATAATACATAAGAATTAAAATAGATTTTAAATACTTATCAACTCGTAAAAATATCATAATATATATATATAAATTATTAACACTGCATATCCCGATGCAGTATTAAAATATTTAAAAACACGGGATATTACAGTCTTCCCCCATTACAAGAATTCGTCCCCGAATTCCAGAAAACAGGATCAAGAAGGAAAGAGATACGGGTAAGAAGCTCGCATCTCAGCTTCAGTCTCCCACGTATGCTCCTCAACTCTATTGCTACGCCACAGAACCTTGACCATCGGAATCTGCTTTGAACGCAACTGTCGAACTTGATAATCAATGATCGCCACAGGTTCTTCCACAAACGTCAAATCTTCACTCACTTCTACACTGTCAGGCTGCAACACGTGTGAAGGGTCTGAGATATACATCCTCAACATCGAGATATGAAATACTGGATGCATTTGTGACATACTCGGAGGTAAATCCAACCGATATGCAACAGTGCCAACTCTCCAGAATCTCAAACGGTTCGATATATCTCGGTGCTAACTTACCCTTCTTACCAAATCTCATCACACCCTTCATCGGAGATACTTTCAGAAAAATAAAATCTCCAACCTGAAACTCCATATCTCTACGCCTAGGATCCGTATAACTCTTCTGTCTACTAACTGCGGTCTCTAATCTCCGCTTAATCACGACGATTTTCTCTGCAGCATCCTGAACCATCTCAGGTCCAATCAAAGCTCTCTTACCAATCTCATCCCAACTCAACGGGGATCTACACTTCCTTCCATATAACGCCTCGTATGGTGCCATACCAATACTGCTATGGTAGTTGTTATTATATGCAAACTCAATAAGTGACAAATGATCATCCTAGCTACCTCCCAAATCCAGGACACACATCCTCAACATATCTTCCAGTGTCTGGATTGTCCTCTCAGACTGACCATCTGTCTAAGGATGAAAAGCAGTACTAAAATCCAACCTAATGCCCATCGCTTCCTGCAACTTCTGCCAAAAATGAGAGGTAAACACCAAACCTCTATCTGACACAATGGACACAGGTACCCCATGAAGGCATACGATATGCTTCACATACAGCTTCGCCAATCTAGCAACTGAATAAATGGCTTTAACAGGCAAGAAATGTGCAGACTTCGTCAACCTGTCTACAATCACCCAGATGGAATCGTATCCATCCTTCGAACAAGGTAAACCAACCACAAAATCCATAGCTATCCTTTCCCACTTCCTGTCACGACCCAAAACAGGGGCCATGACCGGCGCTAGGGAACGGGAATTCTTTCGAATCCGGAACCCGTAGCAAGCCTAAAAATAAAATAAATCATGCAATAATAACAATAATCATATAATATGCAGCGGAAATAAAAATCATAATATCATAATATTATTCACATCAACTGGATTTAAATCAAATCTCATCTCATAGATATATAATCTTTAATACAAATCCAGTTTCAATTATATAATACATCTCCTTTAAAATAAAATACATGTAATCCAATACTTTAATTCACAACTACTGCAGTGTCTAGATAAAGTAAATAAGACTCAAGTAGATAATTTACACAAAGAAGCCGGGGCGGAAGAAATCCGGCGTATCGACCTGCTACTGAGGTCTGAGGATGTTGACTCTCCTGAAAAATAGTCAACGGAGGGGAGTCAGACCTCACCGAGTGAATTACTATAATATATATACATACATACTAAATGATAATGCATACAGTCAACAGTATATATCCAATATATATATATACAGGCAATTACATACAGATGTAATAAAAATCATTTTTATATACTTTTATTTAGAATCATGATTTATGAAGGATCACATAGAACCCTAGAATATCGCAACCTCGGAAATAGTGTTAGACAACACTCTAGCCATACAGGCTCACTTATCCAAATATATCCACTTAATCCATTTAGACAGTAGACTGGCCCCAAGACACTAAGTCAACCGAGCTCCAGCAGTCTGACTGCCAGTGTGATTGGCCCCGAGACACTTGGTCAACCGAGCTCCAACAATCACACCCAAATCACATCTCACACATCAAATAATCATAATCAAATCAATATCCACAAATAAGTTAGTATTATAGCCTAAATACTATAGGCGTATCGGTACGTACTCGGTCCTAGTGCTGCCCACTAGGTAGCACGTTCTATTGATATCCTTCATTAATAATATAAATCATTCATCCATAAAAATAAATGATGCATGAAGTTCAATAAAATACAACATAAACCATATATATACCGGAAATATACCAAAAGTAAACCAGGTATATTTTGAGTATATATATGTCAAATAAATCCAATCAAATCATAAATTAAATTAAAAATATATTTAAAAACATTTTAAATATATTTTATTAATAAAACATGTATATAATTTATTATATACCAAAAATAAACCAAAAATATACTTAAATACAAATCACCTTATTTATGCATTTTAATCAAAGTAAAACATATATTTCTAAATCATGCATCCTAAGCATATATATATATATAGTATAGTAACCCACCTAGTGCGCTCGACGAGACGGGTCCGACGGGCCTGGTCCACTAGCCCTCGGTCTCGGCGCAACTAAACAAGAAATAAATAATCGACATCAGAATAACTCTAATAGAAATCCTAGAATTCGATCTAGAGTATTAAACACAGAATCAGAAATTAGAGTTCGACTGGATATCACGTTTTACGAGAATTCTACCGAAAATTCGGTAGAACCTCCCCTGTAAAACGGACATCTCTCTACTCAAAAGAGTAGAGCCGACCCTGCAAAGAAACACACTTCGAAAATAAACACTACATCTCATTCATAACCCCTCGGTCGGACTCCAGACTACAATCTACCGACCGGGGTCCACAAACACAGAACAATTCAGAAATACCAAAAATATCCTTACAACATAGAAATTCATTTTATAGGTAAAAATTACCTAATTAGCCTTAAAACACAATAAAAACCGATAAAAACTCATTTTATTTGAAAAACCGTATATTATATATATAATTGAAAATAATTTACGAAAAATAGTTTTAATTAGTTAAAAATACCAAATAATTTGTAGAAACCATTTTTATACCTTAAATAACTATTAAAACCAATTAAATTACATTTTTAGCCAATTTAGGGTAAAATTACCAAAATACCCCTATATATAAATATACTTAAATTACTTCAAAAATTCACCAAAAATCATACAATTATCCAAAAATTAATTTTATCAACATATTTATCAATAATATCAATAATTAAACTCAATTAACCAATTAATTTCAAATAAAAACACATTTAACCTAATTTTCCCAAAATTACATAAACTCAAATAATTCAAAATAAATACTTAGAAATTCATAAAAATTCCAAATAAATTCCTATAATTCATTTCAACACCTAATTTAACCATAAATCCCAATTTCATAATTTAAATAATTAATTTCCGAAAATTAGAAAATAATATTAAAATATTCAAAAATACGCAAAAATCCAAAAAATCTCCAAAAATTCCAAAAAAATTCATACATGTAGATTGAGCTACTAGGATCAACATTTGTGAAGGGAGTTTTCATGAATCAATCAATTCGAAGCTCAAAAAAATCAAAAACCCTAATAGGCCGAAATTGAAAATTCGAAACCTAAGCAATTCTAGACCATTTAAGCTCAAACCAAAGCTAGAATCACAATCACCGGAGCTCAAGGAGAAGAAAGAGACTGGCGGTGTCGAAAATGGTGGCCGGAATCGGCGTGATCGACGATGGCCAAAGTTTCGGCCTCTCCGGCCAAAACCGACTTCCAGACGCTAGAAACGGCTACCACAGGCGGCGAGGAAGGCTGAGGAAGGTGGTGGCACACCGGACGGCACACCCATGGTGAAGAAATGGCACGGCAGGCATCCAGACGGCGAAGGGAGGGTGATCGGGGAAGAAGGAGGCTCGGGGGTAGTTTTGTAATTTTCCAAACTTTTGTAATTTTGACAAATTTTAATGTATATATATATATATATATACTTTACACTATATAATAAAATAATATTAAATCACACACATTAAATATACACCACACACATAAAATTTAATATTTTAATAATTTATACTAAATAAAAATAATTAAATAACAATAAAACTAATAAATAATTAATAAAACATTAGGGTAATACTAAACCCTAATTAAATAAATATACACACACATAGGCTTTATTTAGTATTTTAAAAATACGTATGAGTCCATGCAAGTCCGAAAATATATTTAAAATAATTAATATTAAAATATTTACGTGAAAATTTCCCCGAAAATGCAAGTCCCGGGAAAATTTTACGTAAAACACTGTAGATAAAACACAGTATCTAAAAATAGGTTTTAAATACATATTAACTCGTAAAAATATCATAAGATATATATATATATACAAAATTATTAACACTGCATATCCCGATACAGTGTAAAAATACTTAAAAACACGGGATATTACAGTCTCCCCCCCTTACAAGAATTCGTCCCCGAATTCCGGAAAACAAGATGAAGAAGGAAAGAGATACGGGTAAGAAGCTCGCATCTCAGCTTCAGTCTCCCACGTATGCTCTTCAACTCTATCGCTACGCCACAGAACCTTGACCATCGAAATCTGCTTCGATCGCAACTGTCGAACTTGATAATCAACGATCGCCACAGGTTCTTCCACAAACGTCAAATCTTCACTCACTTCTACACTGTCAGGCTGCAACACATGTGAAGGGTCTGAGATATACTTCCTCAACATCGAGATATGAAATACTGGATGCACCTGTGACATACTCGGAGGCAAATCCAACCGATATGCAACAGTGCCAACTCTCTCCAGAATCTCAAACTGTCCAATGTATCTCGGTGCTAACTTACCCTTCCTGCCAAATCTCATAACACCCTTCATCGAAGATACCTTCAGAAAAATAAAATCTCCAACCTAAAACTCCACATCTCTACGCCTAGGATCCACATAACTCTTCTGTCTGCTTACTGCGGTCTCTAATCTTCGCTTAATCAAGGCAACTTTCTCTGCAGCATCCTGAACCATCTCAGGTCCAGTCAAAGCTCTCTCACCAATCTCATCCCAACTCAACGGGGATCTACACTTCCTTCCATACAAAGCCTCATACGGTGCCATGCCAATACTACTATGGTAGCTGTTATTATATGCAAACTCAACAAGCGACAAATGATCATCCTAGCTACCTCCCAAATCCAAGACACACATCCTCAACATATCTTCCAGTGTCTGGATCGTCCTCTCAGATGGCCATCTGTCTGAGGATGAAAAGCAGTACTGAAATCCAACCTAGTGCCTATCGCTTCCTGCAACTTCTGCCAAAAACGAGAAGTAAACACCGAACCTCTATCTGACACAATGGACACAGGTACTCCATGAAGGCACACAATATGCTTCACATACAACTTCGCCAATCTGTCTACAATCACCCAGATGGAATCGTATCCATCCTTCGAACGAGGTAAACCGACCACAAAATCCATAGCTATCCTTTCCCACTTCCACTTGGGAATAGGAAGAGGCTGAAGCTTCCCAGAAGGCTTTTGATGTTCGGCTTTCACTTGCTGACACGTCAAGCACTTAGCAACATAATCAGCGACATCCTTCTTCAATCCATCCCACCAGTATAAATCTCTAATACTGTGCTACATCTTAGTGACACCTAAATGAACGCTGTAAGCTATAGAATGTGCTTCCTCTAAAATCTCCTCTCTCAAATCATCTACATCAGGAACACACAGTCTACCACTGATCCATAACACATCATCATCATCAAGTGTGAAATCAGTGAACTTCCCTGCTCGAACATTCTCTGCAAGCTCTTCCAGAATAGGATCTCGGCTCTGAGCTGCTTTAATCCTATCCCTCAGTACAGATCGTACTTTAAACTGAGCTAGCAGTCCACCTGATCTACTAATCTTCATCATCAGACCTTAATCCACCATCAGATGCAATTCCTGGATCAATGGTCTCCTCTCAACACTGATGTGAGCAAGACTGCCTGAGGACTTCCTACTCAAGGCATCTGCTACAACATTAGCTTTACCCGGATGATATAAGATCTCGCAATCATAATCCTTCAACAATTCCAACCATCTTCTCTGCCTCAAATTCAAATCTCGCTGCTGAAAAATGTACTTAAGGCTCTTGTGATCAGTAAATATCTCACAAGTCACCCCGTACAAATAATGTCTCCAGATCTTCAAAGCAAAGATCACTGCAGCCATCTCAAGATCATGTGTAGGATAGTTCTGCTCATGCTTCTTCAACTGCCTCGAAGCATAGGCTATCACCCTTCCATTCTGCATCAACACACAACCAAGACCAATTCTAGAGGCATCACAGTAAACTGTGAACTTATCCACACTATTAGGCAAAGCTAATACTGGCGCTGTGGTCAACTTCTCCTTCAACAACTGAAAACTGTTCTCACAAGCTTCTGACCACTCGAATCTAACATTCTTCTGAGTCAAGCAAGTCATAGGGGCTGTAATTTTGGAAAAATCCTGCACAAACCACCTATAATACCCGGCTAAACCCAGAAAACTCTGAATCTCCATAACAGAAGTAGGTCTAGGCCATTCAGACACTGCCTTAATCTTTTGTGGATCAACCTGAATACCTTCTTTAGACACTACGTGTCCAAGAAAAGAAACACTCTCCATCCAGAAATCACACTTCGAGAATTTAGCATAAAGCTGATGATCTCTCAATGTCTGTAGTACAATCCTCAAGTGATATACATGCTCTTCCATACTCCTAGAATATACCAGTATATCATCAATGAAGACTACTACAAACTGATCCACATACGGTCTGAATACTCTGTTCATCAGATCCATAAAAGCTGCTGGTGCATTAGTCAAACCAAAAGACATCACCAGAAACTCATAATGGCCATATCGAGTGCGGAAAGCTGTCTTAGGAATATCAGCTTCACTAATCCGCAGCTGATGATAGCCTGACCTCAAGTCAACCTTGGAAAAGAACTGTGCACCCTGTAGCTGATCAAACAAATCATCTATCCTCGAGAGAGGATACTTGTTCTTCACTGTCACCTTATTCAGCTCTCTATAGTCAATGCACAGTCTCAAGGTACCATCCTTCTTCTTCACAAACAAGACTGGTGCACCCCAAGGAGAAACACTAGGTCTAATGAAACCTTTATCCAACAACTCTTGCAACTGCTCCTTCAACTCTTTCAACTCTGCAGGAGCCATTTGATAAGGTGGCATAGATATAGGAGTAGTACCTGGAACCACATCTATACATAACTCAATCTCCCTATGAGGTGGTAAACCTGGCAACTCCTCGGGAAAAACATCAAGAAACTCACAAGCAACAGGAATATCTGTGAGTGACAACTTCTCCACTGACGTATCCCTGACCAATGCAAAATATCCCTGACAACCTTTCCTCAATAACTTCCTAGCCGTAATAACAGAAATAAGATTCTGAGGTGCTGAACTCCTATCACCAACAAACTTAAAATCTTCTTCACCAGGAATTCTAAAAGTCACCTCCTTATTCCTACAATCTACCACGGCAAAGTCCTGAGACAACCAATCCATTCCCAAAATAACATCAAACTCCATCACATCCAACAAAATCAAATCAGCGGGTAATTCTCTATCTCCCACGAGAACTGGACAACCAGAAAGAACAATATCGGTGTCCAAAGAATCGCTCAGAGGAGTGGCAACAGATAAAGGAAAAGCCATTCTCGAAGCTTGCCAATAAGATTTAGAAGCAAAAACAGGAGAAATGAATGAATGTGTGGCACCCGGATCAAACAAAACCCAAGCATCCAGGTAACAAACAGAAACAATACCTGCCACGATTGCATTAGATGCCTGAGCATCCTGCTGAGTCAGATGGAAGACTCTGGCCTGACCTCGACCTCCCTGCTGACTGGTAGAAGCCTGGCCAACACCTCTGGCACCTCCTCTAGTACCTCTACCACGACTCTGTTGTGGAACAAACTGAGTAGAACTCTGATGCTGGGCTGGTGGCAACTGAAATGGCACGGGTGCTGCACTAGCAATCGACTGCTGTGGGAATCACAGAATCTGCTGCTGCTGATACCTGGAATAAGGAGATGATCTAGCAAAATGTCCTTTCTGCCCGCATCTGAAGCATGTCAGTGGTGTCAGATAACACGGTCCCTGATGGACTCTACCACAAGTCTGACAAACACTGGCCGCTGATCCAGAACTACGACCACTGCTGCTGCTCGAAGCACCTGATCCAAATCTGAACGATCTACGCTGACCTCCACGGCCATGTCTACTGCTCCGATGCACTCGCTGCTGCTGTCTCTGACTCTGTTGAGTCGGACCTCGTTGCTGACTACTCGATCCAACATGAAAACTCGAATACGGAGTAGCCTGCAATCCACTCGACTGAACTCCCAGCTGGTATTAATCAGGCATCGCTCCCTGCCTAACTAACCTCAGCTCAATCTCCTTGGCCAACTCAATCACAGACTCCAGAGTAAGACCTGATGTAGGCATACCAGCAAAAGCTGAACCCAAACCAGTAACATACGTAGTAACCGTAAAATACTGATCTTCCATCAGATCCTCAGCATATCTACCCAGACGAAGAAACTCTCGGGTATAGTCCTCTACAGATCGATCTCCACGAGAAATACTGGTCAAACGGAGATGATAGCTCAAACGAAGAGGCTCTGGACAGAATCTCCTCATGAACCGCTCTCGAAACTGAGCCCAGGTCATCATCATCATATAAGGCTGGATCATCTGAATGAACCAATCTAGAGCTGGTCCATCAATAGACAACTCAACAATCATGATCTGCTGGTACTCAGTATGAGCAGTCCGAGTCCTAATCTCAATCGCATGCAGAAAATCTAAAGGATCAGAAGTACCATCGAAAGCAATCCTGCCGACTCGGGCATAGAACAAAGCTGCCTCAGGGTCAAACATACCCTGCTGATAGGCAGGCTGAACAGGCTGAACAACTGGAGGAACAGGAACATCAAATTCAGGCTCAACAGGCTCCTCATCCTGTAACTCTCTCTGCCTACGGCAACCTACCGCTCCTCGAGGTCTACCTCTGCCACGACCTCTACATCTAACTGGCGGCTCAGGAGGTAAAACCTCATCCTGAAAAGACTCATCATCCTCGGCCTCAACGATCGATGGAGCGACACGCGCTCGCCTCCTCATACTGAAAAGACAAATGAAAAGATTCAAACAAAACAAACAACGGAGGAATAACGCAGAAAACTAAGCAAGGAATACTTATCAAGACATACTCGAACCTAATACACTGCAGTAGTTCAACAGAAAGCACAACTCGAAAACTAGGGCCACAACTCACATAACTAAGCCCTGACACAGAACTCCGCTTTGATACCAACTTTGTCACGACCCAAAACAGGGGCCATGACCGGCGCTAGGGAACGGGAATTCTTTCGAATCCGGAACCCGTAGTAAGCCTAAAAATAAAATAAATAACAATAATCATATAATATGCAGCGGAAATAAAAATCATAATATCATAATATTATTCACATCAACTGGATTTAAATCAAATCTCATCTCATAGATATATAATCTTTAATACAAATCCAGTTTCAATATATATAATACATCTCCTTTAAAATAAAATACATGTAATCCAATACTTTAATTCATAACTACTGCAGTGTCTAGATAAAGTAAATAAGACTCAAGTAGATAATTTACACAAAGAAGCCGAGGCGGAAGAAATCCGGCGTATCGACCTGCTACTGAGGTCTGAGGATGTTGACTCTCCTGAAAAATAGACAACGGAGGGGAGTCAGACCTCTCTGAGTGAATTACTATAATATATATACATACACACTAAATGATAATGCATACAGTCAACAGTATATATCCAATATATATATATATACAGGCAATTACATACAGATGCAATAAAAATCATTTTTATATACTTTTATTTAGAATCATGATTTATGAAGGATCACATAGAACCCTAGAATATCGCAACCTCGAAAATAGTATTAGACAACACTCTAGCCATACAGGCTCACTTATCCAAATATATCCACTTAATCCATTTAGACAGTAGACTGGCCCCGAGACACTAAGTCAACCGAGCTCCAGCAGTCTGACTGCCAGTGTGATTGGCCCCGAGACACTTGGTCAACCGAGCTCCAACAATCACACCCAAATCACATCTCACACATCAAATAATCATAATCAAATCAATATCCAAAAATAAGTTAGTATTATAGCCTAAATACTATAGGTGTATCGGTACGTACTCGGTCCTAGTGCTGCCCACTAGGTAGCACGTTCTATTGATATCCTTCATTAATAATATAAATCATTCATCCATAAAAATAAATGATGCATGAAGTTCAATAAAATACAACATAAACCATATATATACCGGAAATATACCAAAAGTAAATCAGGTATATTTTGAGTATATATATGTCAAATAAATCCAATCAAATCATAAATTAAATTAAAAATATATTTAAAAACATTTTAAATATATTTTATTAATAAAACATGTATATAATTTATTATATACCAAAAATATACTTAAATACAAATCACCTTATTTATGCATTTTAATCAAAGTAAAACATATATTTCTAAATCATGCATCCTAAGCATATATATATAGTATAGTAACTCACCTAGTGCGCTCCACGAGACGGGTCCGACGGGCCTGGTCCATTAGCCCTCGGTCTCGGCGCAACTAAACAAGAAATAAATAATCGACATCAGAATAACCCTAACAGAAATCCTAGAATTCGATCTAGAGTATTAAACACAGAATCAGAAATTAGGGTTCGACTGGATATCACGTTTTACGAGAATTCTATCAAAAATTCGGTAGAACCTCCCCTGTAAAATGGAAATCTCTCTACTCAAAAGAGTAGAGCCGACCCTGCAAAGAAACACACTTCGAAAATAAACATTACATCTCATTCACAACCCCTCGATCGGAATCCAGACTACAATCTACCGATCAGGGTCCACAAACACAGAACAATTCAGAAATACCAAAAATATCCTTACAACATAGAAATTCATTTTATAGGTAAAAATTACCTAATTAGCCTTAAAACACAGTAAAAACCGATAAAAACTCATTTTATTTGAAAAACCGTATATTATATATATAATTGAAAATAATTTACGAAAAATAGTTTTAATTAGTTAAAAATACCAAATAATTTGTAGAAATCATTTTTATACCTTAAATAACTATTAAAACCAATTAAATTACATTTTTAGCCAATTTAGGGTAAAATTACCAAAATACCCCTATATATATAAATATACTTAAATTACTTCAAAAATTCACCAAAAATCATACAATTATCCAAAAATTAATTTTCTCAACATATTTATCAATAATATCAATAATTAAACTCAATTAACCAATTAATTTCAAATAAAAACACATTTAACCTAATTTTCCCAAAATTACATAAAATCAAATAATTCAAAATAAATACTTAGAAATTCATAAAAATTCCAAATAAATTCCTATAATTCATTTCAACACCTAATTTAACCATAAATCCCAATTTCATAATTTAAATAATTAATTTCCGAAAATTAGAAAATAATATTAAAATATTCAAAAATACGCAAAAATCCAAAAAATCTCCAAAAATTCCAAAAAAATTCATACATGTAGATTGAGCTACTAGGATCAACATTTGTGAAGGGAGTTTTCATGAATCAATCAATTCAAAGCTCAAAAAAATCAAAAACCCTAATAGGCCGAAATTGAAAATTCGAAACCTAAGCAATTCTAGACCATTTAAGCTCAAACCAAAGCTAGAATCACACTCACCGGAGCTCAAGGAGAAGAAAGAGACTGGCGGTGTTGAAAATGGTGGCCGGAATCGACGTGATCGACGGTGGCCAAAGTTTCGGCCTCTCCGTTCAAAATCGACTTCCAGACATCGGAAATGGCTACCACAGGCGACGAGGAAGGCTGAGGAAGGTGGTGGCACACTGGACGGCACACCCATGGTGAAGAAACGGCACGGCAGGCATCCGGACAGCGAAGGGAGGGTGATCGGGGAAGAAGGAGGCTCGGGGGCAGTTTTGTAATTTTCCAAACTTTTGTAATTTTGACAAATTTTAATGTATATATGTATATATATATATACTTTACACTATATAATAAAATAATATTAAATCACACACATTAAATATACACCACACACATAAAATTTAATATTTTAATAATTTATACTAAATAAAAATAATTAAATAACAATAAAACTAATAAATAATTAATAAAACATTAGGGTAATACTAAACCCTAATTAAATAAATATACACACATGTAGGCTTTATTTAGTATTTTAAAAATACGTATGAGTCCATGCAAGTCCAAGAATATATTTAAAATAATTAATATTAAAATATTTACGTGAAAATTTCCCCGAAAATGCAAGTCCCGGGAAAATTTTACGTAAAACACTGTAGATAAAACACAGTATCTAAAAATAGGTTTTAAATACATATTAACTCGTAAAAATATCATAAGATATATATATATGTACAAAATTATTAACACTGCATATCCCGATACAGTGTAAAAATATTTAAAAACACGGGATATTACACTTCCACTCGGGAATAGGAAGAGGCTGAAGCTTCCCATAAGGCTTCTGATGTTCGACTTTCACTTGCTGACACGTCAGACACTTAGCAACATAATCGGCGACATGTTTCTTCAATCCATCCCACCAGTATAAATCTCTGATACTGTGGTACATCTTAGTGACACCCGGATGAACGCTGTAGGCTGTAGAATGTGCTTCCTCTAGGATCTCTTCTCTCAAATCATCCACATCAGTAACACACAATCTACCACTGATCCACAACACACCATAATCATTGAGTGTGAAATCAGTGAACTTCCCTGCTCGATCATTCTCTATAAGCTCTTTCAGAAGAGGATCTCGGCTCTGAGCTGCTTTAATCCTATCCCTCAGTACAGATCATACTTTAAACTGAGCTAGCAGTCCACCTGATCTACTGATCTTCATCATCAGACCTTGATCCACCAACAAATGCAATTCCTGGATTAATGGTCTCCTCTCAATACCGATGTGAGCAAGACTGCCTGAGGACTTCCTACTCAAGGCATCTGCTACAACATTAGCCTTGCCCAGATGATATAGAATCTCACAGTCATAATCCTTCAACAATTCCAACCATCTTCTCTGCCTCAAATTCAAATCTCTCTGCTGGAAAATGTACTTAAGGCTCTTGTGATCAGTAAATATCTCACAAGTCACCCCGTACAAATAATGTCTCCAAATCTTCAAAGCAAAGATCACTGTAGCCATCTCAAGGTCATGTGTAGGATAGTTCTGCTCATGCTTCTTCAACTACCTCGAAGCATAGGCTATCACCCTTCCATTCTGCATCAACACACAACCAAGGCCAATTCTAGAGGCATCACAGTAAACTGTGAACTTATCCACACTATTAGGCAAAGCTAATACTGGCGCTGTGGTCAACTTCTCCTTCAATAACTGGAAACTATTCTCACAAGGTTCTGACCACTCGAATCTAACATTCTTCCGAGTCAAGCGAGTCATAGGGGCTGTAATTCTGGAAAAATCCTACACAAACCACCTATAATACCCGGCTAAACCTAGAAAACTCTGAATCTCTGTAACAGAAGTCGGTCTAGGCCACTCAGACACTGCCTCAATCTTCTGTGGATCAACCTGAATACCTTCTTTAGACACTACATGTCCAAGAAAAGAAACACTCTCCATCCAGAAATCACACTTCGAGAATTTAGCATAAAGTTGATGATCTCTCAGTGTCTGTAGTACAATCCTCAAATGATATACATGCTCCTCCATACTCCTTGAATATACCAGTATATCATCAATGAAGACTACCACAAACTGATCCACATACGGTCTGAATACCCTATTCATCAGGTCCATAAAAGCTGCTGGTGCATTAGTCAAACCAAAGGACATCACCAGGAACTCATAATGGCCATATCTAGTGCTGAATGCTGTCTTAGGAATATCAGCTTCACTGATCCGCAGCTGATGATAACCCGACCTCAAATCAATCTTAGAAAAGAACTGTGCACTTTGTAGCTGGTCAAATAAGTCATCTATCCTTGGGAGAGGATACTTGTTCTTCACTGTCACCTTATTCAGCTCTCTATAGTCAATGCACAGTCTCAGGGTACCATCCTTCTTCTTCACAAACAGGATTGATGCACCCCAAGGAGAAACACTAGGTCTGATGAAACCTTTATCCAACAACTGTTGCAACTGCTCCTTCAACTCTTTCAACTCTGCAGGAGTCATTCTGTAGGGTGGCATAGATATAGGAGTAGTACCTGGTACCATATCTATACAAAACTCAATTTCTCTATAAGGTGGTAAACTTGGCAACTCCTCGGGAAAAACATCAGGAAACTCACAAGCAACAGGAACATCTGTGAGTGACAACTTCTCCACTGAAGTATCCCTGACCAATGCCAAATATCCCTGACAACCTTTCCTCAACAACTTCCTAGTCGTAATAGCAGAAATAAGATTATGAGGTGCTGAACTCTTATTACTGTAATATCCCGTGTTTTTTAAAATATTTTTACACTGTACCGGGATATGCAGTGTTAATAATTTTTGTATATATTACGATATTTTCATGAGTTGATATGTATTTAAAACCTATTTTAATTATTGTGTATTATTTACAGTACTTTACGTAAAATTTTCCCAGGACTTGCATTTTCGGGGAAATTTTCACGTAAATAATTTATTATTAATTATATTAAATATATTTTTGGACTTGCATGAACTCATACGTATTTTTAAAATACTAAATAAAGCCTATGCGTGTAAATATATATTTAATTAGGGTTTAATATATTACCCTAATATTTTACTAAATAATTAATTATTTTATTGTTATTTAATTATTTTTTTAATTAATATTAAATTTTAAAATATTAAATATTAAGTGTGTGGTGTATATTTAATCTGTGTAATTTAATATTATTTTAATATATAGTATAAAGTATATATATATATACATATATACACTTAATATAAACAAAAAAATAAAGTTTGGAATAATTATGAAACTGCCCCTCCCTTCTTTTCTTCTTCTCCGGACGCGACCCTCACCTTCACCGTCTGTAACTTCCGTTCACCACCGTTCAGTGTGCCTCTCGGGTTGCCACCTTCGTCCTCAGCCATTCCCCGCTGCCAGCAGCTCCCTTTCCCGTCGAGTTTGGCCAGAAATAGCTTGGGTTGCTGAAACTCAAGCTTCACGCCATCGACCACGATTCCGGCCACCGTTTTCAACACCGCCAGTCTCTTTCTTCTCCTTAAGCTCTGGTGAGTGTGATTCTAGCTTTGTTTTGAGCTTAAATGGTCTTGATTTGCTTAGGTTTCGAATTTTCCATTTCGGCTTTTGATTTTTTTGAACTTCGAATTGATTGATTCATGAAAAATACCTTCACAAATGTTTATCCTAGTAGCTTAATCTACATGTGTGAATTTTTATGGAATTTTTGGAGATTAATTTGATTTTTGGGTATTTTTGTATATTTTAATATTATTTTCTAATTTTCGGAAATTAATTAAATAAATTATTAAATTGTGTTTTATGGTTAAATTAGGTGTTGAAATGAATTATAGGAATTTATTTGGAATTTTTATGAATTTCTATGTATTTGTTTTGAATTATTGAAGTTTATGTAATTTTGGGAAATTAGGGTTAATTATGTTTTTAATTGAATTTAATTGGTTAATTGAGTTTAATTATTGATATTATTGATAAATATGTTGAGAAAATTAATTTTGGATAATTATACTATTTTTGGTGAATTTTTGAAGTAATTTTAGTATATTTATATATATATAAGGGCATTTTGGTAATTTTACACAAAATTGGCTAAAAATGTAATTTAATTAGTTTTAATAGTTATTTAAGGTATAAAAATGATTTTTACAAATTATTTGGTATTTTTAACTAATTAAAACTATTTTTCGTGAATTATTTTCAATTATATATATATAATATACGATTTTACTAATAAAATGAGTTTTTATCGGTTTTTACTGTGTTTAAAGGTTAATTATGTAAATTCTATTTATAAAATGTATTTCTATGTTATAAGGATATTTTTTGTATTATCAAAATTGTTCTGTGTTTGTGGACCCCGATCGATAGATTGTAGTCTGGAGTCCGACCGAGGGGTTGTGGATTTGTTGTTGTGACTATTTTTCGAAGTGTGTTTCTTTGCAGGGTCGGCTCTACTCTTTGAGTAGAGAGATGTCCGTTTTACAGGGGAGGTTCTGTCGAATTTTCGATAGAATTCTCGTAAAACGTGATATCCAGTCTAACCCTAATATCAATTCTGTGTTTAATACTCTAGATCAAATTCTAGGACTTCTGTTAGGTTTATTCTAATGTCGGTTAATTATTGTTTGTTTAGTTGCACCGAGACCGAGGGCTAGTGGACGGATCCATCTCGTGGAGCGCACTAATTTGTGAGTTACTATACTATATATATATGCTTTAGGATGCATGATTTAGAAATATATGTTTTATTTTGATTAAAATGCATACATAATGTGATTTGTATTTAAGTATATTTTTGGTTTATTTTTGGTATATATTAAATTATATGCATGTTTTATTAATGAACTGTGTTTAAAATGTTTTTAAATGTATCTTTAGTTTATTTTGTAATTTGACTGGATTTATTTGACGTATATATACTCGAAATATACCTGGTTTACTTTTGGTATATTTCCGGTATATATATGGTTTATATTGTTATTTCATTTAAATTCATGCATCATTTATTTGTGAATGAATGTTTTATATTTATTAATGAAGGATATCGATAGAACGTGCTACCTAGTGGGCAGCACTAGGACCGAGTACGTACCGGTACGCCTATAGTATTTAGGCTATATTACTAACCATTTGTGGATATTGATTGGAATTGATTTATTTGATGTGTGAGATATGGTTTGGAGGTGTGATTGTTGGAGCTCAGTTGACCAAGTGTCTCGGGGCCAATCACACTGGCAGTCAGACTACTGGAGCTCGGTTGACTTAGTGTCTCGGGGCCAGTCTACTGTCTAAATGGATTAAGTGGATATATTTGGATTAAGTGAGCCTGTGTGGCTAGAGTGTTGTCTAACACTGTTTGAGGTTTCAATATAATAGGGTTCTATTTGATCCTTCACAAACGATGATTTTAATAAAAATATATAAAATGATTTTACTGCATCTGTGTGTATTGCCTGTATATATACATATTAGATATATACTGTTGATTGTATGCATTTTCATTTAGTATGCATGTATATATATTATAGTAATTCACTCAGTGAGGTCTAACTCCCCTCCGTTGATAATTTTTCAGGAGAGTCAACATCTTAAGACCTCAGTAGCAGGCCTATACGCCGGATTTCTTTCGCCCCGGCTTCCTTGTGTAAACTGCTTACTTGAGTCTTATTTTTATAATCTAGACACTGCAGTAGTTGTAAATTAATTTGTGGGATTTTATGTATTTTATTTATGTGAGATATTGTATTATGTGAACTGGATTTGTATTAAAAGATTTATA
The DNA here is from genome assembly GCA_947683625.1 of Mallotus nudiflorus. Taxonomy (NCBI): domain Eukaryota; kingdom Viridiplantae; phylum Streptophyta; class Magnoliopsida; order Malpighiales; family Euphorbiaceae; genus Mallotus; species Mallotus nudiflorus. Next base: position 123,841 of record CANTUR010001025.1, read on the forward strand.
TATCTATGAGATGAGATTTAACTTAAATCTAGTTGGTGAATATACTATTATGATATTTATGATTTTTATTTCCACTGCATTATATAATGTTATTACTATTGCATGTTTATTTTATTTTTAGGCTTGCTACGGGTTCCGGATTCGAAAGAATTCCCATTCCCTAGCGCCGGTCATGGCCCCTGTTTTGGGTCGTGACAATCACCCACAAACTTAAACTCTTCTTCACCAGGAATTCTGAAAGTCACCTCTTTATTCCTACAATCTACCATGGTATAGTGCTGAGATAACCAATCCATTCCCAAAATAACATCAAACTCCATCACATCCAACAAAATCAAATCAGCAGGTAATTCTCTACCTCCCACGAGAACTGGACAACCAGAAAGAACAATATCGGTGTCCAAGGAATCGCTCAGAGGAGTGGCAACGAACAAAGGAAAAGCCATCCTCGAAGCTTACCAATAAGATTTGGAAGCAAAAACAGGAGAAAAAAATGAATGCATGGCACCCGGATCAAACAAAACCCATGCATCCAGGTAACAAACAGAAATAATACCTGCCATGACTGCATTAGATGCCTGAGCATCCTACTGAGTGAGATGAAAGACTCTGGCCTGACCTCGACCTCCCTGCTGACTAGTAGAAGCCTGGCCAACACCTCTGGCACCTCCTCTAGTACCTCTACCATGACTCTGCTGTGGAACAAGTTGAGTGGAACTCTGATGCTGAGCTGGTGGTAACTGAAATGGCACAGGAGCAGCACTAGCAATCGACTGCTGTGGGAATCATGGAATCTGCGACTGTTGATACCCCGAGTAAGGACACAATCTGGTAAAATGTTATGTCTGCCCACATCTGAAGCATGTCAGTGGTGTCAGATAACACGGTCCCTGATGGACTCTACCACAAGTCTGACATACACTGGCCACTGATCCAGAACTGCGACCACTGCTGCTGCTCGAAGCACCTGACCCGAATCTAAATGATCTACACTGACCTCCACAGCCATGTCTACTGCTCCGATGCACTCGCTGCTGCTGAGTCAGACCTCGCTGTTGACTACTCGATCCAACATGAAAACTCGAATACGGAGTAGCCTGCAATCCACTCGACTGAACTCCTAGCTGGTAATAATTAGGCATCGCTCCCTGCCTAACTAGCCTCAGCTCAATCTCCTTGGCTAACTCAATCACAGACTCGAGAGTAAGGCCTGCTGTAGGCATACCAGCAAAAGCTGAACCCAAACCAGTAACATAGGTAGTGACCGCAAAATACTGATCTCGCATCAGATCCTCAGCATATCTACCCAGACGAAGAAACTCTTGGGTATACTCCTCTACAGATCGATCTCCACGAGAAATACTGGTCAGTCGAAGACGATAACTCATACGGAGAGGCTCTGGACAGAATCTCCTCATAAATCGCTCTCGAAACTAAGCCCAGGTCATCGTCATCATATAAGGCTGGATCATCTGAATGAACCAATCTAGGGCTGGTCCCTCAACAGACAACTCAACGATCATGATCCGCTGGTACTCGGTATGAAGTCCAAGTCCAAGTCTCGATCGCGTGCAGGAAATCTAACGGATCGAAAGTACCATCGAAAGTAATCCTGCCAACTCGGGCATAGAACAAAGCTGCCTCAGGGTCAGACATACCCTGCTAATAGGCAGGCTGAACAACTGGAGGAACAGGAACATCAAATTCAGGCTCAACAGGCTCCTCGTCCTGTAACTCTCTTTTCCTACGGCGACCTACCGCTCCTCGAGGTCTACCTCTGCCACGACCTCTACGTCTAATTGGCTGCTCAAGAGGTAAAACCTCATCCTGGAAAGACTCATCATCCTCGGCCTCAACGACCGGTGGAGCGACACGCGCTCGCCTCCTCATACTGAAAAGACAAACGGAAAGATTCAGACAAAACAGACAACGGAGGAATAATGCAGAAAACTAAGCAAGGAATACTTATCAAGACATACTCGAACCTAATTCACTGCAGTAGTCCAACAGAAAACACAACTCTGAAAACTAGGGCCACTACTCACACAACTAAGCCCTGACACAGAACTCCGCTCTGATACTAACTTTGTCACGACCCGAAACAGGGGCCATGACCAGCGCTAGGGAACGGGAATTCTTTAGAATCCGGAACCCGTAGCAAGCCTAAAAATTAAATAAAACAAAACTTGCAATAATAATATTAACAATATTATATGATGCAACGGAAATAAAAATCATAAATATCATAAATAATAATCCATCAACTTCATTTAAATCAAAACCTCATCATTCACATATATATATTAAACTCTTTCAATACAATCCAGTTCAAATTCTTAAAATACATCTCGCATAAATAAAATACATAATATCTCATAATTAATTTACAACTAATGCAGTGCCTAGATTATAAAAATAAGACTCAAGTAAGCAGTTTACATAAAGAAGCCGGGGCGGAAGAAATCAGGCGTATAGGCCTGCTACTGAGGTCTTAAGATGTTGACTCTCCTGAAAAATAGTCAACGGAGGGGAGTCAGACCTCACTGAGTGAATTAATATAATATATATACATGCATACTAAATGACAATGCATACAATCAACAGTATATATCTAATATGTATATATACAGGCAAATACACACAGATGCAGTAAAATCATTTTATATATTTCTATTAAAATCATCATTTATGAAGGATCAAATAGAACCCTATGATATCGAAACCTCAATCAGTGTTAGACAACACTCTAGCCATGCAGGCTCACTTATTCCAAAATATATCCACTTAATCCATTTAGACAGTAGACTGGCCCCGAGACACTAAGTCAACCGAGCTCCAGCAGTCTGACTGCCAGTGTGATTGGCCCCGAAACACTTGGTCAACCGAGCTCCAACAATCACACCTCCAAACCATATCTCACACATCAAATAAATCAATTCCAATCAATATCCACAAATGGTTAGTAATATAGCCTAAATGCTATAAGCGCACCGGTACGTACTCGGTCCTAGTGCTGCCCACTAGGTAGCACGTTCTATCGATATCCTTCATTAATAAATATAAAACATTCATTCACAAATAAATGATGCATGAATTTGAAATAAATAGTAACATAAACCATATATATACTGGAAATATACCAAAAGTAAACCAGGTATATTTCGAGTATATATACGTCAAATAAATCCAATCAAATTATAAATTAAGCTAGAAATATATTTAAAAACATTTAAATATAATCTATTAGTAAAACATGCATATAATTTAATATATACCAAAAGTAAACCAAAAATAAACTAAGGATATACTTAAATACAAATCACATTATTTATGCATTTTAATCAAAATAAAACATATATTTCTAAATTATACATCCTAAAGCATGTATATATAGTATAGTAACTCACACTTAGTGCGCTCCACGAGATGGGTCCGACGGGCCTGGTCCACTAGGCCTCGGTCTTGGTGCAACTAGACAAACAATAAATAATAGACATCAGAATAAATCTAACAGAAAATCCTAGAACTCGATCTAGAATATTAATCACAGAAATAGGATTAGGGATCGACAGGACATCACGTTTTACGAGAATTCTATCAAAAATTTGGCAGAACCTCCCCTGTAAAATGGACATCTCTCTACTCAAAGAGTAGAGCCGACCCTGCAAGGAAATACACTTCGAAAAACTACACAGAGTACAATCAAAATCCCACGGTCGGACTCCAAACTACAGTCCACCGACCGTGGTCTACAATTCACAGAATAATTATGAAAATGCCAAAAATACCCTTAAATAATAGAAATTCATTTTATACGTAGAATTTACATAATTAACCTTTAAACACATTAAAAACCGATAAAAACTCATTTTATTAGAAAAATCGTATATTATATATATAATTGAAAATAATTCACGAAAAATAGTTTTAATTAGTTAAAAATACTAAATAATTTGTAGAAATAATTTTTATACCCTAAATAACTATTAAAACCAATTGAATTACATTTTTAGCCAATTTAGGGTAAAATTACCAAAATACCCCTATATATATAAATATATTTAAATTACTTCAAAAATTCACCAAAAATAGTATAATTATCCAAAAATTAATTTTCTCAATATATTTATCAATAATTAAACTCAATTATCCAATTAATTTCAATTAAAAACACAATTAACCCTAATTTCCCAAAATTACATAAACTTCAATAATTCAAAATAAATACATAAAAATTCATAAAAATTCTAAATAAATTCCTATAATTCATTTCAACACCTAATTTAACCATAAAACACAATTTCATAATTTATTTAATTAATTTTCGAAAATTAGAAAATAATAATAAAATAATCAAAAATACCCAAAAATCCAAAAAATCTCCAAAAATTCCAAAAAACTTCATCCATGTATATTAAGCTACTAGGATCAACATTTGTGAAGGGAGTTTTCATGAATCAAACAATTCGAAGTTCAAAAAAATCAAAAACCCTAATATGGCCGAAATTGAAAATTTGAAACCTAAGCAAATCAAGACCATTTCAGCTCAAACCAAAGCTAGAATCACACTCACCGGAGCTCAAGGAGAAGAAAGAGACCGGCAGTGTCGAAAATGGTGGCCGGAATCGCGAGGTGTGAAGAAATGAAGCTTTCGGTCGGAAATGGAGGAAAGAAGCTAGCCGGCGCCGGGGAAGGAGGCTAGGGGCGGTGGAGCAGCTGGCCGGGGAGGGTGGAGCTGCTGGTGGCACACCGACGGTAGGTGGTCGGGATTTGCAGCGGGAGGGGGAGAAGGGACGGGCTCGAGAAGAAGAAGGAAGAAAAAGAAGAAGAGAAAAGAAAAAGAAAAGAAAAAAGAAAAAGAAAAAAAGAAAAAAAATTAATAAAATATTTGGGAAAAATCACACACCACACACTTATTATAATAATTTAAAATTTAATAATAAATAAAATAATTAAATAACAATAAAATTAATAAACAAATAATAAAATATTAGGGTAATATATTAACCCTAATTAAATAATTAATTACATGTATACACAGTGTTTAATATTCTAAAATATGTATGAGTTCATGCAAGTCCGTAAATATATTTAAAATAATTGATAATAAATTATTTACGTGAAAATTTCTCCAAAAATAAAAATCTCAGGAAAATTTTACGTAAAGCACTGTAAATAATACACAATAATTAAAATAGGTTTTAAATACATATCAACTCATAAAAATATCATAATATATATACAAAAATTATTAACACTGCATATCCCGATGCAGTATTAAAATATTTAAAAACACGGGATATTACACATTTATACTTAAAATATTTTTAAATATATTTTTAGTTTATTTTACAATTATATTGGATTTATTTGACGTATATATACTCGAAATATACTTGGTTTATTTTTGGTATATTTCTAGTATATATATGGTTTATGTTGCTATTTATTTCAAATTCATGCATCATTTATTTTTATGAATGTATGTTTTATATATTAATGAAGGATATCAATAGAACATGCTACCTAGTGGGCAGCACTAGGACCGAGTACGTACCGGTGCCCTGATAGCATTTAGGCTATATCACTAACCTATTTGTGGATATTAATTGGATTTGATTAATTGATGTGTGAGATATGATTTGGGAGTGTGACTGCTGGAGCTCGGTTGACCAAGTGTCTTAGGGCCAATCACATTAACAGTCAGACTGCTGGAACTCGGTTGACTTAATGTCTCGGGGCCAGTCTACTGTCCAAATAGAATAAGTGAATTTATTTGGAATAAGTGAGTCTGCATGGCTAGAGTGTTATCTAACACTATTTTGAGGTTGCGATTTTCTAGGGTTCTATTTGATCCTTCATAAACAGTGATTTTTAGTAAAATATATAAAAATGATTTTGATGCATCTGTGTGTAATTGCCTGTATATATATTTATTGCATACACTATTGATTGTGTGCATTGCCATTTAATTATGCATGTATATATAATATAACAATTCACTCAGTGAGGTTTGACTCCCCTCCGTTGACTATTTTTCAGGAGAGTCATCGTCTTCAGACCTCAGTAGTAGACCCGTACACCGGATTTCTTCTGCCCCAGCTTCATTACGTAAACTGCTTATCTGAGTTTCATTTTATGATCTAAACACTGCAGTAGTTATAAAATTGTTAAAGGGTGTTATACTATATTTGTGTGAGTTGTGTATTTTAAGGATTTGAACTGGATTTGTATTAAGAGATTACTTATATATGAGATGAGATTGTTCGTTTTAATTATTTTTGGTGGATTATTTTTTTTTAATATTTATGATTTATTTCCATTGCAGAGTATTTTAATTATGTTATTATTATTATTATTGGATGCTTTATTTTATTTTAAGGCTTGCTACGGGTTCCGGATTTGAAAGAATTCTCGTTCCCTAGCGTCAATCATGACCCCTGTTTTGGTTCATGACATATAATAATAATAATAATAATAATAATAATAATAATAATAATAACAACAACTTTAATTCAATTAAATCTCTATCACTCATAAATAATAAAATAAAATAAAAATATCCCACTCATTTAAATATACATATATATGTGTTATAATATAATTTAACTGTAGTCTAAATAAATCTCCACCACTTATTTTAATCCATATATATATATATATAGGTATACACATCAACATTAATATACACAATATTAAATTAACAACAATTAAAATTAATACTATTAATAAAATAATTGAATAATAGTATTAAACAATAAAAATAATACTATTGATAATAATAATGAAATATTAATCACGATAATAATAATACACAACACAATTAAAAATAACTATAATATAAACAATTTTTATGAAATAATTTAATAATGCAATAATGTCAACCAATAATAATAATAATAATAATAATAATAATAATAATAATAATGTGCTTAAAAAAGAATATTAAAATAACCATGCACTAAATTAATGTTATTAAATAATAGTATTCGAAAATAATAAATATATACACAATGAAATTTAAACGTCCAAAATAATAAGTTCCAAATTAATATTTTTACGTAGAAAATTCAATTAAACATAAAATAATAATAATTAATCACAAAATAGTAAAATAATTAAATTTAACTTTTAAATTTTTATCAACACTGCATATCTCATTATTTAATAAAATAATTTAAAACTAGGGTTATCACATTATTATTATTATTATTATTATTATTATTATTATTATTATTATTATTATTATTATCATCATCATCATCATCATTATTATTATTATCATTATCATTATCATTATCATTAATAACAAGTAAAATTATGAAATGTCCATTATATTTCAGTTTAAACTAAAAATATGCAAATAAGAAAATTAAAATTGTATAATTTCAAATTTTATAATTCTTTATTAAAATATATTGTTATTATCATATTTGATAACTTATTAGTTATTATTTTTAGTAAGTAATATAATCTTATTGATTTTATTTAAAATTAATGAGCTAAATAATATTATTATATTTAATAACTTATTGATTATTATTGTTATTAATTAAGTAATATAATCTTATTGATATTATTTAAAATTAATGCACTAAATAATATTATTATAATTATTATTTACTACATAATAATATATGGACATATATAAAGATAACCAAAGCGACGTAATTTTGCCCAATATTTCATCGTTTTGATTAAAATAAGTAGTGATCTTATAAATAAAAATAAGATAAGATAAGTTATTATTATTAATTAAAATATATTGCTATTATTATATTTAATAATTTATTATGTGTGTATATATATACATATTATAACCAAAACGATATATTTTTATCCAAAATTATATCGTTTTGATTTTTGGATAATAAATATAATTTTAATTTTTTTGTAGATAATAAATATAATTTTAATTAATACTATAAATTTATCTATTACATAAATATAATAAAATCAAATCTCTGTACTGAACTATCCCAAAAAATAGGGTGATATTGATATGGATATTTTTAAATTAGATACCGATATTGAAAGTTTTATTTTTAAAATTTTTAAAATATGGTATGATTATGGAGATTTTAAATTTCCAAATTTTTTCAAGTAGTACTCACCCCTATTCACTTCCAATTGTTATATCATGGATCTCTGTGCATATTGCAATATGGACTTACAAGTGTGAGACAAAAAGAAACATGCTTTTTTTTTTTTTTCAAACATCTTTTTTTCCACGTAGATTCATTAATTTTCATTTGTAAATTCAATGAACCTGGAGATAAAGGTCTATGAACCCTGCAGCAGGCTTATTAATTTTTACCTACATATTTATGAACCTTCATCTGTAAATCCATTAATTTTTATTTACATATTCACGTTATTTTTTATTTTCCATTCACTACTTTTTCCAATTTTATGTACACTATTATTCATTAATTTTACCGTTTGACGAAACAGAAACCCAGACTTAAACTTTTTTTTTTATTATTAAATAGAGCAAGGTTATTAACCTGAAGAAGTACTTTAGCAGGCTTGAAAGGGATTTCAACTTGTTGAGGAGCAGTATTCTCCCAATCAATGATCCCACTAGCTGCATGGTTTATGGATTCACGAACTTGAACTAAAGGGTGGTCATAGGTTTGAACCGTGGTTACAGCTTGACACGGTGAACATCTCATGGATTGACCTTCTGGTGGTACTAGTAGCTGCACACTGCACCAGCTGCATCTTTCTATTCTATTTGCCATTGTTGGATACTTGAGGCTGGTCCAAGATTTTCTTTTTCTTTTTCTTTTACTCGATGAATCTTTTGCACCAATATTATCTTCAGGTTCCTTTGATTTTTTAGTTCCTCATCTATTTCTCTTTTTTCTCTTTGTATTCAGTAAAGTAGCTCCGCTGCTTGTTAATGGAGTAGCTGGACTGTTTGTGACAAAAATGTCCCCTGGAACTGCCTCGTCTTTGCTTGTAGTAATTTTGTCCAAGCTCACGATAGCGTCCTCCTTAAAAGGTTTTGACTTGGCACTTGCAACTAGCTTTTGCTTTGAGGGAGATGGGCGTATTTCTTTAATATAACCCTTTGGAGTTCCTCTCTTCAGGTTACTGTGCAAAAAAAAGTGGCACTTGTAAACCAAGTTATTCTGCATGGAAGTATATATATATATAAAAGATGGATTTATTTTGTTTTTTTATCTGAAGTATATAGTTAATAAATCTGTATTCAATAAATTTATAGTTTTTTTATTGATAAACCTATAAAATTTATAATTGATAATTAATAAATTATTATGAGTTAATTAATAAACTTATATTATTTGACCAATTAATCTATTAATTTTTATAATATTAATATTAATGTTTAATTAATAAATTTATATTATTTGATCAATTAATCTATTAATTTTTATAATATTAATATTAATGTTTACTTAATATTAATAATTTAATAAATTAATATTAAGTAAATATTAATATTATAAAAATTAATATTAATATTAATAGAATTAAAAGATATAAATATAAATTAATATAAACAGATTAATATTTAATGAAATATAAATTAACATCTATATTTATATTTAATAAATATAAACATGTAAAATTAACATAAATATGTAACATATTCTTCATTTTGTTGATGTAGGAGTGAATCTTCTTTTCAAATAGAATTTGAAAAGAAAGAGAACTTTCACAAGAGAAACTTTGGCTTTGCTTCTCGAAAGAAGTTTGACCGCGATTGAAATTGTCTCCTTATTAGGTGACCCATGCCTGTCTCTTTAAAAACTTGTGGACACTGAAGAAAATTAAGAAAAGCATAGGCAAAATCTCATTAAAACCCATAAATATAACCATGGGCTTTGACTAGGATTCAAAAGCCTAGTATTGTCCCATACCAATTTTCCGAGAAGACATACCCATTTTCTATTATTTTCTAATTGAATTTCTGTAAACAAAGTAACAAAAAGCAAAGATGGTTTGAGGTTGCTTGTAAATAATACGAATAAATTTTTTTTATTTTATTTTTTTATTTTTATAAGCCAGGACCACCAAATAATTGCATACGCTCCACATGATAATGATAATGACGGGAATAGATAAAGTTTGTTTAGTGTTTTTTAATAATTGGTTAATGAAATTGTGAAATTGTAATTTTTTACAATATCAATGGTAAATAGTAAAAATATCTCTCCACATCAGCCTATCTATTTCCATTTCACGAGAAATTTAATAATAATTCAGAGATTTGATGACTTAAAAAATTTAAGTAAAAAATATAAAATTATCTAGAATTGACTCATATACTAAGTTTTAGTGTTTAAAAGATGGACATCTTGATTTGCCATATTACAGGGTGCGTGCTGACAAAATACTTTTTGGTGGAATTTCATTTTTGCCCCTAATATTAATTAATAGGAATAATTACAATCACTATGGTTCTAAAATTTTGTCAAATTCACTAGTTCGTTTTTACATTTTTTAAAAGTCAACTCATAGTTACCTTAAGTATAATTTTATTAAATATTTTCCCTTTTTACTAACTAACTACCTCCTCATGTTTGATATTTTTATTGTAAATCAAAAAAGAAAAATTATTAATAAAATCAAACTTGATAAAGTATTTAGTTGACTTTTGAAAATGTATAGATGAACTAGTAAATTAGAACAAATCTCAAGGGGGTGATCATAATTTATCCTCATTAATATTTATATTTTTCAAATTTTAATTAATTTATTTTTTTAATAAAAAATTTAAATTATATATAGATGAATCTGTCGTTTAAAGATTTAAATATTGATAGCCTATAAATAATTTTTTTAAAAATGTAAATAAACAAAATGTCCAATGGCATAAAAGGGATTGTTGCACCTCACAACATCAACGTGGACTTCGTGAGGTGTGACATCCAACATTTCCCTTAGTTTTTATCACTTTCATTAAATATTAAATTTTTATTGATTTAACTTTTTAAATCATTAAAATACAATATTATTGTATAATGTCTCTCATTTCCAATGCTTTATTTTATTTTATTTTATTTACAACAGCAATGCCTATTTTTCATGCCTTTATATCATGTGTTTTAAAGGAGAAAAAGACCTAAAATAAAAGTTTTAAAGTTTTTAAAATTGAAATGTAAAAGAAAATTTAATTTTAAGGGTTGACAAATAGAAAATTGATTTGACTAATCAATAAAACTAATGAAAAGATCTTTTAAAATTTATAGAACTTTATTCTAAAAAGAAATATTTATAGGATTTAATTAAAAAATGATATAAATTATGGGATAAAAAATATTGTTATCCTTAAAATAAATGTTGGGGGGTGCAAAGTTTAAGGGTGAAAGTATAATTTGGAGACTGAAGTATAGGCGTTAACATAGTTCTATGCATAATATATTTGCAAACACCTATATTTACATTAATTTATCATTTTGCTTCCTATACTTTCAATTTTGTCAAATTAATGTCTCAATTCGTTCATAATCTATTATATATAAACATTTGTAGTTGCAAGAAATTGCCACTTTACCCCATGTACTTGCATAAATTTATTTTTTTACCATTGAGTATGTTGACTTGTCATTCCACTTGTCTTGCCAACAATATATTAGGTGTTTATATAATAGGGTTATAGACTAAGGTATTAACTTGATAAAACTGAAAATATAAGGGGGTAAAATAATAAATTCATATAAGTACAGTGGACTACAACATAATATGCCTATGTTATTATTACATTTCGCATGGCTCAACCTCATCGTATTCATAAAACTATGGCCATATGCATTTTGATTACATTTTGCAACATCAATCTTTATTTTTACAGACAATGATGGTTATCATTAATAACAACATCTATGGTTCACAAAAGGACAATTTTTTTTGAAAGAAAATTAGGATAATATATCATGTCGTTAGCACGGAAGCATTAAATTAACAGGGTGAAAACCCAAAAAAAAAAATTACACTAAAATTTAGGCTCAAGCGCCACAGTATCATCGGCCTAAAATTTATACTTTTATCTCTTTGTAATTTTTTTTTTTACCCATAGTATAGTATAGGGGCATATAAATTGAGTCTTTTTAATAAATGCCTCGGACTATTGATATTGCTACTAGTTACGTCAATCTTTATTCTTACATAAAACATTAACTGTTATTTATATCTATGGCTCCACTATAATCTTCCCAGTAGCATGGCCATCAATGCTCTTATCCCAGCCATCTTCAGCCTTGCTCAGTGGAAGCTTCGAGTCAATAACAGCCTTAACCTTCCCTTGCTTCACCAGTTTCACAACATACTCCAGGTTCTCAGCTTTGGGCGTTGAGATCAATGGCACTAGCTGCTTCTTGGAGCATGTAAGTTTCTTTAGAGCAAAAATCATCATTGCTATTGGATTAGGCGTGAGATCTATCACCTTCCCTTTTTCACTCAAGTTAGGCTCAAACGTGCTCCAAGCAATTCCTGTCGCACAGTGTATCACTGCATCGTACTTCCGACCAGACGGGCTCTTCAGAGCTGCCCCCTCTGGTGTCTTGTAATCGAGAACCTCATCAGCCCCTAGACTCTTCACAAATTCAACGTTCCGTGCTCCACAGGTAGCTGTCACATGCACGTTTCCAAGCTTTGCTAGCTGAACTGCGAAGTGACCAACACCGCCTGAGGCAGCAGTCACCAGAATGTTTGCCTGATCCCCACTTCCATTTCCATCAAGCTTGATCCCGGCGGACTGAGTAAGAGCCTCGTGGGCTGTGAGAGCAGCAATTGGTAATGCGGAACCTTCAGCTGCTGAAACTTCAGGAGGTCTAGCAACTGTCAGGCTCTCCTTAGCCAGAGCGAACTCAGCTAATCCACCTCCACTCTGTTACAAGATGAATTAATTAATTAGTATATCGTCGTCCATTATTCCTTGGTTCATGATCAATATGAGGACCAAAAGTGACAATTACACAAGAACATTAAGAAACGATGACCCAATAACCAAAACCCATGTAGAGGATGATTTCTGGGGTTAACAAGTCATGAACTGTCAATTCTCACTCAATTGCTTTATTTTACAGAGGAGGTCAATGATTTTCGCTGGTTTCTCTGCAATACAGATTTTAAGATCCTCAAGAATTGCTAGTCGCTAATTAGCTGTGCAAATGCAGGCCTGTATGTTTAATTGTTCTCAATTTTTTACTTTCTATATGCCCTGAACCTTCCTTTCCCTCTCTGTTTCTCGGTGACTACGCTAATTATACATGTCACTTTGACGGCGAAAACTGCAAAGGGTAGGAAACTGTGATTGAGGACTTACGGAAAGACTTAGAAACGCTACAACTTGATCACCAGTTTTGAAATTTTTGACTCCTGATCCAATCTCTACAACCTCTCCTGAAACATCAGTACCTGTTGCAAGTAAAAAATTATTAGCGAGCTCACGGCCAGATGCTTATCTCTGTTGTGTGTTTGCGTAAACTTTATTGAACATAATAAATTCGGATATAATGAATTGGAGGTCAAAATTGACTTACAAGGAATGAAAGGAAATCTGCGAGGAAGAAAAGGTCGAGCTACGCCCTTTTGAAATTTCCAATCACATGGATTTATACTAGTTGCTTCTACCTTGAGCAAAACCTCATCTTTCTTTGGTATAGGAACCGGAACTTCAACATGCTGCATGCAATGCAAGCAAACATTATATAATAAATATATATATATATATATATATATATATATATATATATATATATATATATATATATATATAATTTAATAGTTCCTCCATGTATGGACGTAGCTGAGGTGATGATGATCATAGCACAATTATTTACTAACATATATATATATATATATAGAAGAAAGTAATCAACTAAAAATGACCTTTAAGCCAGCAGCTCCTCCACCATAACCATTGTACTGAACAGCATGCATTAGCTTCCCAGCCATTTTCAGAGTAACCCACTATCCCGTTTCGTCCGAGAGATGTACACATTACATATAATATAGATTGGCTTTGTAGTCGCCAATCTTGAAAATTTGTTTACGAACATATAGCGGTAAACATTTCAACAAGTATGCGCCTAAAATGCTTGGACTGTTTATTGCCACACGTCTGATGTTGTAACCAAGCAAAGTCCACTCTTTCTTTTTTCAGCATTTTGAAATTTCTATTTTCATTGGGGAAAAGTATACTGTTGAATTAAAACCAACCTTATATGGCAATAATTATTTAATATTAATGTAATGTACGAATCAATAAAAAAATGAGTTGAATTATTAAGTTACAAAAGTTTTTTTCTTTTTTTTGTAAAGATCAGTTCCAAAAAAAGTTTTTTAAAAGATATGAAAATATTTCAAGTCTATTTTTCTTTCAGATTTGTAAATTACATAGCCATTTTCTGTTAAAAATTTTATTTTTTTTATTAATTACAGTTATTAAACTACCATTTTTTTTTTCTTCATTTTCCTTCCAAATTTATTATTTGATGTTCAAAATTTTAAAACTACTTGTAATTAAGTTTTTTTTTTTTACATTAATAAAATTAATATAGTCAATTATTTTTTTATTAGTACATTTTAAACTTTTAACTTATCTTAACCGTAAAATATGCACCAATTATAACAGATAATAAATTTTTTTATTTTTTTATGAAGCATATGCACATAATTTTATTTTTATTTTTATCATCATTTTTTTTAAAAATAATTTGAAAAATCAAATTATGTGATTAAAATATCATTATAAAAATTCAACAATAATTTATCATATAAAAAGTATTCATAGATTCAATGAATAGATCTAAAATTAATTACATGTAATTTATATCAAATATATCCCAACAAATACTTTGATTAAATTATACTGCAAAAAGTCTATTTGATAAAAAAAATATATAACACTTATTTTTCTATTATTAATATATTATAACACTTATCTTAAAAATTAAAATTACAACAAGTTTTTATGATGAATTTTTATTAAATTTTTATAATATATGTTTTTAATAATGTAATTTAATTTTTATATTCTTTTTTTTAAAATTATTATAAGAAAAATAAAATAAAATAATGTGTATATGATATAAAAAAATTATTCATAAAAAGTAAAAAAGATTGTTATTTTTTTTATAATTGGTGCAAGTTTTACAATGGTCTAAACAAATTAAAAGGTAAAGAGTGCTTATAAAAAAAATATCTATGCTAAGTTTTTTAATGCAAAAAAATGATATAAGTTCAATTACAAGAAGTTTTATAGTTTTAAACATCAAACAGTAAATTTATGTAATATCCCGTGTTTTTAAAATATTTTTACACTGTACCGGGATATGCAGTGTTAATAATTTTTGTATATATTACGATATTTTCATGAGTTGATATGTATTTAAAACCTATTTTAATTATTGTGTATTATTTACAGTGCTTTACGTAAAATTTTCCCGGGACTTACATTTTCAGGGAAATTTTCACGTAAATAATTTATTATTAATTATTTTAAATATATTTTCGGACTTGCATGAACTCATACATATTTTTAAATTACTGTCACGACCCAAAACAGGGGCCATGACCGGCGCTAGGGAACGGGAATTCTTTCGAATCCGGAACCCGTAGCAAGCTTAAAAATAAAATAAAAATGCAATAATAACCATAAAAATATAATATGCAGCGGAAAATAAAATCATAAATATTACAATATCATCCATAACAACTGGATATAATTCAAAACTCATCACATCACATATATAATCTCATAAATGTATAATCTTTATACAAATCCAGTTTTAACATAATACATCTCTTTAAAACAAATACATAAAATCCAATACTTTAATTTACAACTACTGCAGTGTCTAGATAAAATAAATAAGACTCAAGTAGACAATTTACATAAAGAAGCCGGGGCGGAAGAAATCCGGCGTATCGACCTGCTACTGAGGTCTGAGGAAGTTGACTCTCCTGAAAAATAGTCAACGGAGGGGAGTCAGACCTCACTGAGTGAATTACTATAGTATATATACATACACTCTAAGTGATAATGCATACAGTCAACAGTATATGAGTAATATGTATATATACAGGCAAGTTCATACAGATGCAGAAAAATCATTTTATATATTTTGTCTGAAAATCAACTTTTATGAAGGATCACATAGAACCCTAGAATATCGCAACCTCATAAAATAGTGTTAAACAACACTCTGGCCATACAGGCTCACTTATTCCAAATATATCCACTTAATCCATATGGACAGTAGACTGGCCCCGAGACACTAAGTCAACCGAGCTCCAGCAGTCTGACTGCCAGTGTGATTGGCCCCGAGACACTTGGTCAACCGAGCTCCAGCAATCACACCCAAACCACATCTCACATATATCAATAATCATAATCAAATCGATATCCACAAATAAGTTAGTAATAAAGCCTAAATACTATAGGCGTACCGGTACGTACTCGGTCCTAGTGCTGCCCACTAGGTAGCACGTTCTATTGATATCCTTCAGTAATAAATAACAAAACATTCATTCACAAATACATGATGCATGAATATAAATGAAATAGCAATATAAACCATATATATACCGAAAATATACCAAACATAAACCAGGTATATTTTGAGTATATATATGTCAAATAAATCTAATCAAATCATGAATTAAACTAAAAATATATTTAAAAACATTTTAAATATATTTTATTAATAAAACATGTATATAATTTATTATATACCAAAAATATACCAAAAATATACTTGAATATAAATCATGTTATTTATGCATATTTAGTCAAAATAAAACATGCATTTTCTAAATCATGCATCCTAAGCATATATATATAATATAGTAACTCACCTAATGCGCTCCACGAGACAGGTCCGACGGGCCTGGTCCACTAACCCTCGGTCTCGGCGCAACTAAACAAGAAATAATTAATCGACATCAGAATAACCCTAACAGAAATCCTAGAATTCAATCTAGAGTATTCAACACAGAATCGAAAATTAGGGTTCGATTGGATATCACGTTTTACGAGAATTCTACCGAAAATTCGGCAGAACCTCCCCTGTAAAACGGACATCTCTCTACTCAAAAGAGTAGAGCCGACCCTGCAAAGAAAATACACTTCAAAAATAAACACCACAATCAATCACAACCCTTCGGTCGGACTCCAGACTACAATCTGTCGACCGGGGTCCACAAACACAGAATATATATTCAAATATACCAAAAATATCCTTAAATCATAAAAATACATTTCATACGTAGAAATTACATAATAAATCTTGAAACACTGTAAAAATCGATTAAAATTCATTTTATTAGAAAAACCGTATATTATATATATAATTGAAAATAATTCCCGGAAAATAGTTTTAATTAGTTAAAAATACTAAATAATTTGTAGAAATCATTTTTATACCTTAAATAAATATTAAAACCAATTAAATTACATTTTTAGACAATTTAGGGTAAAATTACCAAAATACCCCTATATATATATATACCTAAATTACTTCAAAAATTCACCAAAAATCATACAATTATCCAAAATTAATTTTCTCAACATATTTATCAATAATATCAACAATTAAACTCAATTAACCAATTAAATTCAATTTAAAACACAATTAACTTAATTTTCCAAAATCACATAAACTTCAATAATTAAAAATAAATACTTAGAAATTCATAAAAATTCCAAATAAATTTCTATAATTCATTTCAACACCTAATTCAACCATAAACTCCAATTTCATAATTTAAATAATTAATTTCCGAAAATTCGAAAATAATATTAAAATATTCAAAAATACCCAAAAATCCAAACAATCTCCAAAAATTCTACAAAAATTCATACATGAAGATTAAACTACCAGGAACAACATTTGTGAAGGAAGTTTCCATGAATCATCCAAATTGAAGCTCAAAAAAATCGAAAACCAAAAGTGGCCGAAATATTCAACTCAAAACCTAAGCAATTCTAGACCATTTTAGCTCAAACAAAAGCTAGAATAACACTCACCGGAGCTCAAGGAGAAGATAGAGACCGGCGGTGTCGAAAACGGTGGCCGGAGGAGGGAGAAACGACGGTGAGGAATAGTGGTGGCGTCGGGCACCCACGGGAAGAAGAAGAAGAAGAAGAAGAAAAAGAAAAAGAAAGAAAAAGGAAAGAGAAAGGAAAAGAAAAAGAAAGAAAAAGGAAAAGAAAAAGAAAAAAAAAAGAAAAAAGAAAAAAATAATAAATTTTAATAATTTAATAATAAATAAAATAATCAAATAATAATAAATAAATAATAAAATATTAGGGTAATAATAATCCCTAATTAAATAAATATACACACACAGGCTTTATTTAATAATTTAAAAATATGTATGAGTTCATGCAAACCCGTAAATACATTTAACATAATTAATAATAAATTGTTTACGTGAAAATTTCCCCGAAAATGAAAGTCCCGGGAAAATTTTACGTAAAATACTGAAAATAATAGACAGTAATTAAAATAGGTTTAAAATACATATCAACTCATAAAAATATCACATATGTAGTCAAAATTATTGACACTGCATATCCCGATACAGTGTAAAAATATTTTTAAAAACACGGGATATTACAATTACTAAATAGAGCCTATGTATGTAATTATTTATTTAATTAGGGTTTAGTATTTTACCCTAATATTTAATTAATTAATTAATTGTTTTATTGTTATTTAATTGTTTTTAATTAATATTAAATTTTAAAATATTAAATATTAAGTGTGTGGATGTAATTTTTTTCAAATATTTTATTAAAATTATTTATTTTATTTTATTTTTCTTTTTCTTTTTCTTTTTCTTTTTTTTTTCTTTTTCTTTTCTTTTCTTTTCTTTTTCTTCTTCTTCTTCTTCTCCTTCCCTGTGCCTGACCACTCCCTCACCACCAACCACTGCTGCAACTGACGTTCCCCTACCGTCAGTGTGCCTCCCGGCTTGCCACCGTCGTCCTCAGCCGTTCCCCGCTGCCAGCAGCCTCCTTCCCCGGCGCCGGCAGCCTCTTTTCTTCCATTTTGGCCAAAATTCTTCTCCTCGCCGTCAACCACGATTTCGGCCACCGTTTTCGACACCGTCGGTCTCTTTCTTCTCCTTGAGCTCCGATGAGTGTGATTCTAGCTTTGGTTAGAGCTTAAATGGTCTTGATTTGCTTAGGTTTCAAATTTTTGAATTTGGCCATATTAGGGTTTTCGATTTTTTTGAACTTCAAATTGATTGATTCATGAAAACTCCCTTCACAAATGTTGATCCTAGTAGCTTAATCTACATGTATAAATTTTTGTGGAATTTTTGGAGATTGTTTGGATTTTTGGGTATTTTTGAATATTTTAATATTATTTTCTAATTTTCGGAAATTAATTATTTAAATTATGAAATTGTGTTTTATGGTTAAATTAGGTGTTTAAATGAACTATAGGAATTTATTTCGAATTTTTATGAATTTCTATGTATTTATTTTGAATTATTGAAGTTTATGTAATTTTGGGAAATTAGGGTTAAATGTGTTTTTAATTGAAATTAATTGGTTAATTGAGTTTAATTATTGATAAATATGTTGAGAAAATTAATTTTGGATAATTATACTATTTTTGGTGAATTTTTGAAGTAATTTTAGTATATTTATATATATAGGGGTATTTTGGTAACTTTACACAAAATTGGCTAAAAATGTAATTTAATTGGTTTTAATAGTTATTTAAGGTATAAAAATGATTTCTACAAATTATTTGGTATTTTTAACTAATTAAAACTATTTTTCGTCAATTATTTTCAATTATATATATAATATACGGTTTTTCAAATAAAATGAGTTTTTATTGGTTTTTAATATGTTTTAAGGTTAATTATGTAATTTCTACCTATAAAATGTATTTCTATTATTTAAGGGTATTTTTTGGTATTTTCAGAATTATTCTGTGATTGTGGACCCCGGTCGGTAGACTGTAGTTTGGAGTCCGACCGAGGGGTTGTGAATGTAATTTTATGTTTGAATTTTGAAGTGTGTTTCTTTGCAGGGTCGGCTCTACTCTTTGAGTAGAGAGATGTCCGTTTTACAGGGGAGGTTCTGCCGAATTTTCGGTAGAATTCTCGTAAAACATGATATCTGGTCGATCCCTAATCCTGTTTCTATAATTAATACTCTAGATCGAATTCTAGGATTTCTGTTAGGGTTATTCTGATTTCTGTCGTTATTGTTTGTTTAGTTGAGCCGAGACCGATGGCTAGTGGACCAGGCCCGTCGGATCCATCTCGTGGAGCGCACTAATTTGTGAGTTACTATACTATATATATATGCTTTAGGATGCATGATTTAGAAATATATGTTTTATTTTGATTAAATATGCATAAATAATGTGATTTGTATTTAAGTATATTTTTGGTTTATTTTTGGTATATATTAAATTATATGCATGTTTTATTAGCAAATTATATTTAAAATGTTTTTAAATATATTTCTAGCTTAATTTATAATTTGATTGGATTTATTTGACGTATATATATACTCGAAATATACCTGGTTTACTTTTGGTATATTTTCGGTATATATATGGTTTATATTGTTATTTTATTTAAATTCATGTATCATTTATTTGTGAATGAATGTTTTATATTATTAATGAAGGATATCGATAGAACGTGCTACCTAGTGGGCAGCACTAGGACCGAGTACGTACCGGTACGCCTATAGTATTTAGGCTATATTACTAACCATTTGTGGATATTGATGGAATGTGATTATTTGATGTGTGAGATATGGTTTGGGGGTGTGATTGCTGGAGCTCGGTTGACCAAGTGTCTCAGGGCCAATCACACTGGCAGTCAGACTGCTGGAGCTCGGTTGACTTAGTGTCTTGGGGCTAGTCTACTGTCTAAATGGATTAAGTGGATATATTTGGAATAAGTGAGCCTGTGTGGCTAGAGTGTTGTCTAACACTATTTCCGAGGTTGCGATATCTTAGGGTTTTATTTGATCCTTCATAAACTGTGATTTTCAATAAAAATATATAAAAAATGATTTTTCTGCATCTGTGTGAATTTGCCTGTATATATTTACATATTATATATACTGTTGCCTGTATGCATTGTCATTTAGCGTGTATGTATATATATTATAGTAATTCACTCAGTGAGGTTTGACTCCCCTCCGTTGACTATTTTTCAGGAGAGTCAACATCTTCAGACCTCAGTAGCAGGTCGATACGCCGGATTTCTTCCGCCCCGGCTTCTTTGTGTAAACTGCTTACTTGAGTCTTATTTTTATAATCTAGACACTGTAGTAGTTATGAATTAAATTATGGGATTTTATGTATTTTATTTATTTTATTTATGTGAGATATTGTATTATTTGAACTGGATTTGTATTAAGAGATTTATATATATGAGATGAGATTTAACTTAAATCCAGTGGTGAAAATGTTATTATTATATTTATGATTTGATTTATGATTTTTATTTCCGCTGTAAATTTGATATTGTTATTATTATTATTATTGCATGTTTTATTTTATTTTTAGGCTTGCTACGGGTTCCGGATTTGAAAGAATTCCCGTTCCCTAACGCTGGTCATGGCCCCTGTTTTGGGTCGTGACAAAGTTGGTATCAGAGCGGAGTTCTGTGTCAAGGCTTAGTTATGTGAGTCGTGGCCCTAGTTTTAAAGTTATGTTTTCTGTTGAACTACTGCAGTGAATTAAGTTCGAGTATGTCTTGATAAGTATTCCTTACTTTAGTTTTCTGCGTTATTCCTCCATTGTCTGTTTTGTCTGAATCTTTCCGTTTGTCTTTTCAGTATGAGGAGGCGAGCGCGTGTCGCTCCACCGGTCGTTGAGGCCGAGGATGATGAGTCTTTTCAGGATGAGGTTTTACCTCCTGAGCAGCCAATTAGATGTAGAGGTCGTGGCAGAGGTAGACCTCGAGGAGCGATAGGTCGCCGTAGGCAGAGATAGTTACAGGATGAGGAGCCTGTAGAGCCTGAGTTTGATGTTCCTATTCCTCCAGTTGTTCAGCCTGCTCAGCCTGCCTATCAGCAGGGTACGTCTGACCCTGAGGCAGCTTTGTTCTATGCCCAAGTTGGTAGGATTGCGTTTGATGGTACTTCCGATCCATTAGATTTTCAGCACGCGATTGAGACTAGGACTCAGACTGCTCATACTGAGTAACAGCGGATTACGATCGTCGAGTTGTCTGTTGAGGGACCAGCCCTAGATTGGTTCATTCAGATGATCCAGCCTTATATGATGATGATGACCTGGGCTCAGTTCCGAGAGTGGTTTATGAGGAGATTCTATCCAGAGCCTCTTCGTTTGAGTTATCATCTTCGACTGACCAGTATTTCTCGTGGTGATTGATTTGTAGAGGAGTATACCCAAGAGTTTCTTCATATGGGTAGATATGCTGAGGATCTGATGCGAGACCAGTACTTCGCTGTCACTACGTATGTTACTGGTTTAGGTTCAGCATTTGCTGGTATGCCTACAACAGGCCTTACTCTCGAGTTTGTGATTGAGTTAGCTAAGGAGATTGAGCTGAGGCTAGTTAGGCAGGGAGCGATGCCTGATTATTACCAGTTGGGAGTTCAGTCGAGTGGATTACGGGCTACTCCGTATTCGAGTTTTCATGTTGGTTCGAGTAGTCAGCAGCGAGGTTCGACTCAGCAGAGTCAAAGACAGCAGCAGCGAGTGCATCGGAGCAGTAGACATGGTTGTGGAGGTCAGCGTAGATCATTCAGATTTGGGTCAGGTGCTTTGAGCAGCAGTAATGGTCGTAGTTCTGGATCAGCGGCCAGTGTATGCCAGACTTGCGGTAGAGTCCATCAGGGACTGTGTTATCTGACACCACTAACATGCTTCAGATGCGGGCAGACAGGACATTTTGCCAGATCGTGTCCTTATTCCGGGTATCAACAGCAGCAGATTCCGTGATTCCCACAGCAGTCGATTGCTAGTGCTGCACCCGTGCCATTTCAGTTACCACCAGCTCAGCATCAGAGTTCCACTCAGTTTGTCTCACAGCAGAGTCGTGCTAGAGGTACTAGAGAAGGTGCCAGAGGTGTTGGCTAGGCTTCTACCAGTCAGCAGGGAGGTTGAGGTCAAGCCAGAGTTTTCCATCTCACTCAGCAAGATGCACAGGCATCTAATGCAGTCGTGGCAGGTATTGTTTCTGTTTGTTACCTGGATGCTTAGGTTTTGTTTGATCCGGGTGCCACGCATTCATTTGTTTCTCCTATTTTTTCTTCTAAACCTTGTTGGCAAGCTTCGAGGATGGCTTTTCCTTTGTCTGTTGCCACTCCTCTGAGCGATTCCTTGGACATCGATATTGTTCTTTCTGGTTGTCCAATTCTCGTGGGAGATAGAGAATTACCCGCTGATTTGATATTGTTGGATGTGATGGATTTTGATGTCATTCTGGGAATGGATTGGTTATCTCAGCACTTCATCGTGGTAGATTGCAGGAATAAGGAGGTGACTTTTAGAATTCCTGATGAAGTAGAGTTTAAGTTTGTGGGTGTGTAATATCCCGTGTTTTAAAAATATTTTTACACTGTACCGGGATATGCAGTGTTAATAAATTTTGAATATATATATATGATATTTTTACGAGTTGATATGTATTTAAAACCTATTTTAATTATTGAGTATTATTTACAGTGCTTTACGTAAAATTTTCCCGGGACTTACATTTTCGGGGAAATTTTCACGTAAATAATTTATTATTAATTATTTTAAATATATTTTCGGACTTGCATGAACTCATACGTATTTTTAAAATTACTAAACACCGTGTATGTGTGCGATATTTATTTAATTAGGGTTTAATATATATTACCCTAATATTTTATTATTTATTTATTAATTTATTGTTATTTAATTATTTTTATTTATTATTAAATTATTAAAATATTAAATTATATATGTGGGTGTGATTTTTTTTAAATATTTTATTAAAATTATTTTTTATTATTATTTTTTCTTTTTCTTTTCTTTCTTTTTCTTTTTCTTCTTCTTCTTCTTCTTCCTTTCCCTCCCGAGCGCCCGACCATCCCTCACCACCGTCTGTCACGCCGATGAACTACCGTCGGTGTGCCTCCCGGCTTGCCACCGTCGTTCCCAGCCGTCCCCCGCCGCCAGCAGCTTCCTTCCCCGGCACCGGCGAGCTATTTTTCCATTTTTGGCCGAAATTCTTCTCCTCGTCGTCGACGTCGATTCCGATCACCATTTTCGACACCGCTGATCTCTTTCTTCTCCTTGAGCTCCGGTGAGTGTGATTCTAGCTTTGGTTTGAGCTTAAATGGTCTAGAATTGCTTAGGTTTCGAATTTTCTAATTCGGTCACATTAGGGTTTTTGATTTTTTTGAGCTTCGAATTGATTGATTCATGAAAACTCCCTTCACAAATGTTGATCCTAGTAGCTTAATCTACATGTATGAATTTTTGTGGAATTTTTGGAGATTTTTTGGATTTTTGGGTATTTTTGATTATTTTAATATTATTTTCTAATTTTTGGAAATTAATTATTTAAATTATGAAATTATGTTTTATGGTTAAATTAGGTGTTGAAATGAATTATAGGAATTTATTTGGAATTTTTATGAATTTATTTTGAATTATTGAAGTTTATGTAATTTTGGGAAATTAGGGTTAAATTGTTTTTAATTGAAATTAATTGGATAATTGGGTTTAATTATTGATATTATTGATAAATATGTTGAGAAAATTAATTTTGGATAGTTTTATAATTTTTGGTGAATTTTTGAAGTAATTTAAGTATATTTATATATATAGGGGTATTTTGGTAATTTTACCCTAAATTGGCTAAAAATGTAATTTAAGTGGTTTTAATAGTTATTTAAGGTATAAAAATGATTTCTACAAATTATTTAGTATTTTTAACTAATTAAAACTATTTTTCGTAAATTATTTTCAATTATATATATAATATACGGTTTTTCAAATAAAATGAGTTTTATTCGGTTTTTACAGTGTTTTAAGGTTAATTATGTAATTTCTACCTATAAAATGTATTTCTATGTTATAAGGATATTTTTGGTATTTCCTGAATTATTCTGTGATTGTGGACCCCGGTCGGTAGACTATAGTTTGGAGTCCGACCGAGGGGTTGTGGTTGAGTGTTGAGCCTGTTTTTCAAAGTGTGTTTCTTTGTAGGGTCGGCTCTACTCTTTTGAGTAGAGAGATGTCCGTTTTACAGGGGAGGTTCTGCCGGATTTTCGGTAGAATTCTCATAAAACGTGATATCCGGTCGAACCCTAATTCTAATTCTGTTTTTAATACTCTAGATCGAATTCTAGGATTTCTGTTAGGTTTATTCTAATGTCTGTCATTATTTGTTTGTTTAGTTACGCCGAGACCGAGGGCTAGTGGACCAGGCCCGTCGGACCCGTCTCGTGGAGCGCACTAGGTGAGTTACTATACTATATATATATGCTTAGGATACATGATTTAGAAATATATGTTTTATTTTGATTAAAATGCATAAATAATATGATTTGTATTTAAGTATATTTTTGGTTTATTTTTGGTATATATTAAATTATATACATGTTTTGTAAATAAAATATATTTAAAATGTTTTTAAATATATTTCTAGCTTAAGTTATAATTTGATTGAATTCATTTGACATATATATACTCGAAATATACCTGGTTTACTTTTGGTATATTTTCGGTATATATATGGTTTATATTGTTATTTCAATTAAATTCATGCATCATTTAATTGTGAATGAATGTTTTATATTTATTAATGAAGGATATCGATAGAACGTGCTACCTAGTGGGCAGCACTAGGACCGAGTACGTACCGGTATGCCTATAGTATTTAGGCTATATTACTAACTTATTTATGGATGTTGATTGGCTATGATTATTTGATGTGTGAGATGTGATTTGGGTGTGATTGCTGGAGCTCGGTTGACCAAGTGTCTCGGGGCCAATCACATAGGCAGTCAGACTACTGGAGCTCGGTTGACTTAGTGTCTCAGGGCCAGTCTACTATCTAAATGGATTAAGTGGATATATTTTGGAATAAGTGAGCCTGTATGGCTAGAGTGTTGTCTAACACTATTTCTGAGGTTGCGATATTCTAGGGTTCTATGTGATCCTTCATAAACTGTGGTTTTTAGATAAAATATATAAATGATTTTTATTGCATCTGTGTGTAATTGCCTGTATATATATATATTAGATATATACTGTTGACTGTATGCATTATCATTTAGTGTGTATGTATATATGTTATAGTAATTCACTCAGTGAGGTCTGACTCCCCTCCGTTGACTATTTTTCAGGAGAGTCAACATCTTCAGACCTCAGTAGCAGGCCTGTACGCCAGATTTCTTCCGCCCCGGCTTCTTTGTGTAAATTATTTACTTGAGTCTTATTTTTATAATCTAGACACTGCAGTAGTTATGAATTAAAATATGGGATTTCATGTATTTTATTTAAAGAGATGTATTATATTGAAACTGGATTTGTACTGAAAGATTTTATATATATGTGATGAGATGAGATTTGATTTAAATCCAGTGATGAAAATGTTATTATTATATGTATGATTTATATTTCCGCTGCATTTGATATTGTTATTATTATTATTGCATGTTTTATTTTATTTTTAGGCTTGCTACGGGTTCTGGATTTGAAAGAATTCCCGTTCCCTAGCGCCGGTCATGGCCTCTATTTTGGGTCATGACAAAGTTGGTATCAGAGCCAGGTTCTGTGTCAGGGCTTAGTTATGTGAGTCGTGGCCCTAGTTTTAAAGTTGTGTTTTCTATTGAACTACTGCAGTGAATTAGGTTCGAGTATGTCTTGATAAGTATTCCTTGCTTAGTTTTTTGTGTTATTCCTCCGTTGTCTATTTTGTCTGAATCTTTCCGTTTGTCTTTTTAGTATGAGGAGGTGAGCACGTGTCGCTCCACCGGTCATTGAGGCTGAGGATGATGAGTCTTTTCAGGATGAGGTTTTACCTCCTGAGCAGCCAATCAGACGTAGAGGTCGTGGCAGAGGTAGACCTCAAGGAGCGGCAGATCGCCATAGGCAGAGAGAGTTACAGGATAAGGAGCCTGTTGAGCCTGAGTTTGATGTTCCTGTTCCTCCAGTTGTTCAGCCTGTTCAGCCTGCCTATCAGCAGGGTATGTCTGATCCTGAGGCAGCTTTGTTCTATGCCCGAGTTGGCAGGATTGCTTTTGATAGTACTTCTGATCCGTTAGATTTTCTGCATGCGATTGAGACTAGGACTCGGACTGCTCATACTGAGTACCAGCGAATCATGATCGTTGAGTTATCTGTTGAGGGACTAGCCCTAGATTGGTTCATTCAGATGATCCAGCCCTAGATGATGATGATGACCTGGGCTTAGTTCAGAGAGCGATTTATGAGGAGATTTTGTCCAGAGCCTCTTCGTTTGATCTATCATCTTCGATTGACCAGTATTTCTCGTGGAGATCGATCTGTAGAGGAGTATACCTGAGAGTTTCTTCGTCTGGGTAGATATGCTGAGGATCTGATGCGAGACCAGTACTTCGCTGTCACTACATATGTTACTGGTTTGGGTTCAGCTTTTGCTGGTATGCCTACAGCAGGCCTTACTCTGGAGTCTGTGATTGAGTTGGCTAAGGAGATTGAGTTGAGGCTAGTTAGGCAGGGAGCGATGCCTGATTATTACCAGCTAGGAGTTCAGTCGAGTGGATTGCAGGCTACTCCATATTCGAGTTTTCATGTTGGTTAAAGTAGTCAGCAGCGAGGTCCGACTCAGCAAAGTTAGAGACAGTAGCAGCGAGTGCATCGAAGCAGTAGACATCGCCGTGGAGGTCAGCGTAGATCATTCAGATTTGGATCAGGTGCTTCGAGCAGCAGCAGTAGTCATAGTTCTGGATCAGCGGCCAGTGTTTGCCAGACTTATGGTAGAGTCCATCAGGGACCGTGTTATCTGACACCACTAACATGCTTCAGATGCGGGCAGACAGGACATTTTGCCAGATCGTGTCCTTATTCCGGGTATCAGCAGCCGCAGATTCCGTGATTCCCATAACATTCGATTGCTAGTGATGCACCCGTGCCATTTCAGTTACCACCAGCTCAGCATCAGAGTTCCACTCAGTTTGTCCCACAGCAGAGTCGTGGTAGAGGTACTAGAGGAGGTGCCAAAGGTGTTGGTCAGGCTTCTACCAGTCAGCAGGGAGGTCGAGGTCAGGCCAGAGTTTCCATCTCACTCAGCAGGATGCTCAGGCATCTAATGTAGTCATGGCAGGTATTGTTTCTGTTTGTTACCTGGATGCATGGGTTTTGTTTGATCCGGGTGCCACACATTCATTCATTTCTCCTGTTTTTTCTTCTAAATCTTGTTGGCAAGCTTCGAGGATGGCCTTTCCTTTGTCTGTTGCCACTCCTCTAAGCGATTCCTTGGACACCGATATTGTTCTTTCTGGTTGTCCAGTTCTCGTGGGAGATAGAGAATTACCCGCTGATTTGATTTTGTTGGATGTGATGGAGTTTGATGTTATTTTGGGAATGGATTGGTTATCTCAGCACTTCACCGTGGTAGATTGCAGGAATAAGGAGGTGAATTTTAGAATTCCTGGTGAAGAAGATTTTAAGTTTGTTGGTGATAGGAGTTCAGCACCTCAGAATCTTATTTCTGTTATTATGGCTAGGAAGTTGTTGAGGAAAGGTTGTCAGGGATATTTGGCATTGGTCAGGGATACGTCAGTGGAGAAGTTGTTACTCACAAATGTTCCTGTTGCTTGTGAGTTTCCTGATGTTTTTCCCGAGGAGTTGCCAGGTTTACCACCTCACAGAGAGATTGAGTTCTGTATAGATATGGTACCAGGTACTACTCCTATATATATGCCACCCTATCGTATGGCTCCTGCAGAGTTGAAAGAGTTGAAAGAACAGTTGTAAGAGTTGTTGGATAAAGGTTTTATTAGATCTAGTGTTTCTCCTTAGGGTGCACCAGTCCTGTTTGTGAAGAAGAAGGATGGTACCCTGAGACTGTGCATTGACTACAGAGAATTGAATAAGGTAACAGTGAAGAACAAGTATCCTCTCCCGAGGATAGATGATTTGTTTGACTAGCTACAGGGTGCACAGTTCTTTTCTAAGATTGACTTGAGGTTTGGTTATCATCAGTTGCGGATTAGTGAATCCGATATTCCTAAAATAGCGTTCCGCACTAGATATGGCCATTATGAGTTTCTGGTGATGTCTTTTGGTTTGACTAATGCACCAGTAGCTTTTATGGACTTGATGAACAGGGTATTCAGACCATATGTGGATCAGTTTGTAGTAGTCTTCATCGATGATATACTGGTATATTCAAGGAGTATGGAGGAGCATGTATATCACTTGAGGATTGTACTGAGAGATCATCAGCTTTATGCTAAATTCTCGAAGTGTGATTTCTGGATGGAGAGTGTTTCTTTTCTTGGACACGTAGTGTCTAAAGAAGGTATTCAGGTTGATCCACAGAAGATTGAGGCAGTATCTGAATGGCCTAGACCTACTTATGTTACAGAGATTCAGAGTTTTTTGGGTTTAGCCGGGTATTATAGGCGGTTTGTGTAGGATTTTTCCAGGATTGCAGCCCCTATGACTCGCTTGACTCAGAAGAATGTTAGATTCGAGTGGTCAGAAGCTTATGAGAATAGTTTTCAGTTGTTGAAGGAGAAGTTGACCACAGCGCCAGTATTAGCTTTGCCTAATAGTGTGGATAAGTTCACAGTTTATTGTGATGCCTCTAGAATTGGTCTTGGTTGTGTGTTGATGCAGAATGGAAGGGTAATAGCCTATGCTTCGAGGCAGTTGAAGAAGCATGAGCAGAACTATCCTACACATGATCTTAAGATGGCTGCAGTGATCTTTGCTTTGAAGATTTGGAGACATTATCTGTACGGGGTGACTTGTGAGATATTTACTGATCACAAGAGCCTTAAGTACATTTTTCAGCAGTGAGATTTGAATTTGAGGCAGAGAAGATGGTTGGAATTGTTGAAGGATTATGACTGTGAGATTTTATATCATCCGGGTAAAGCTAATGTAGTAGCAGATGCCTTGAGTAGAAAGTCCTCAGGCAGTCTTGCTCACATCGGTGTTGAGAGGAGACCATTGATCCAGGAGTTGCATCTATTGGTGGATCAAGGTCTGATGATGAAGATTAGTATATCAGGTGGACTGCTAGCTTAGTTTGGAGTACGATCTGTACTGAGGGATAGGATTAAAGCAGCTCAGAGCCGAGATCCTATTCTTGAAGAGCTTGCAGAGAATGTCAGAATAGGGAAGTTCACTGATTTCACACTCGATGATGATGGTGTGTTGTGGATCAGTGGTAGATTGTGTGTTCCTGATGTGGATGACTTGAGAGAGGAGATTCTAGAGGAAGCACATTCTACAGCCTCCAGCGTTCATCCGGGTGTTACTAAGATGTACCACAGTATCAGAGATTTATACTAGTGGGACGAATTGAAGAAGTATGTCGCTGATTATGTTGCTAAGTGTCTGACGTGTCAGCAAGTGAAAGCCGAACATCAGAAGCCTTCTGGGAAGCTTCAGCCTCTTCCTATTCCCGAGTGGAAGTGGGAAAGGATAGCTATGGATTTTATGGTCGGTTTACCTCGTTCGAAGGATGGATACGATTCTATCTGGGTGATTGTAGACAGATTGACGAAGTCTGCACATTTCTTGCCAGTGAAAGCCACATATTCAGTTGCTAGATTGGCGAAGTTGTACGTGAAGCATATCGTATGCCTTCATGGAGTACCTGTGTCCATTGTGTCAGATAGAGGTTCGGTGTTTACTTCTCATTTTTGGCAGAAGTTGCAGGAAGCGATGGGCACTAGGTTGGATTTCAGTACTGCTTTTCATCCTAAGACAGATGGTCAGTCTGAGAGGACGATCCAAAAACTGGAAGATATGTTGAGGATGTGTGTCTTGGATTTGGGAGGTAGTTGGGATGATCATTTGTCGCTTGTTGAGTTTGCATATAATAACAGCTACCATAGCAGTATTGGCATGGCACCGTATGAGGCATTGTATGGAAGGAAGTGTAGATCCCCTTTGAGTTGGGATGAGATTGGTGAGAGAGCTTTGACTGGACCTGAGATGGTTCAGGATGCTGCAGAGAAAGTCGTCATGATTAAGCGAAGATTAGAGACCGCAGTTAGCAGACAGAAGAGTTATGCGGATCCTAGGCGCAGAGATGTGGAGTTTCAGGTTGGAGATTTTATTTTTCTGAAGGTATCTCCGATGAAGGGTGTGATGAGATTTGGCAGGAAGGGTAAGTTAGCACCGAGATACATTGGACCGTTTGAGATTCTGGAGAGAGTTGGGACTGTTGCATATCGGTTGGATTTGCCTCCGAGTATGTCACAGGTGCATCCAGTATTTCATATCTCGATGTTGAGGAAGTATATCTCAGACCCTTCACACGTGTTGCAGCCTGACAGTGTAGAAGTGAGTGAAGATTTGACGTTTTGTGGAAGAACCTGTGGCGATCGTTGATTATCAAGTTCGACAGTTGCGATCGAAGCAGATTCCGATGGTCAAGGTTCTGTGGCGCAGCGATAGAGTTGAAGAGCATACGTGGGAGACTGAAGCTGAGATGCGAGCTTCTTACCCGTATCTCTTTCCTTTTTGATCCTGTAATCTTTTCTTTCTGGAATTCGGGGACGAATTCTTGTAAGGGGAGAAGACTGTAATATCCCGTGTTTTTAAAATATTTTTACACTGTACCGGGATATGCAGTGTTAATAAATTTTGAATATATATATATATGATATTTTTATGAGTTGATATGTATTTAAAACCTGTTTTAATTATTGAGTATTATTTACAGTGTTTTACATAAAATTTTCCCGGGACTTGCATTTTCGGGGAAATTTTCACGTAAATAATTTATTATTAATTATTTTAAATATATTTTCGGACTTGCATGAACTCATACGTATTTTTAAAATTACTAAACACCGTGTATGTGTGCGATATTTATTTAATTAGGGTTTAATATATATTACCCTAATATTTTATTATTTATTTATTAATTTATTGTTATTTAATTATTTTTATTTATTATTAAATTATTAAAATATTAAATTATATGTGTGGGTGTGATTTTTTTAAATATTTTATTAAAATTATTTTTTATTATTTTTCTTTTTTTTCTTTTTCTTTTCTTTCTTTTTCTTTTTCTTTTTCTTCTTCTTCTTCCTTTCCCTCCCGAGCGCCCTACCATCCCTCACCACCGTCTGTCACGCTGATCACCTACCCTCGGTGTGCCTCCTGGCTTACCACCTTCATTCCCAGCCGTCCCCCGCCGCCAGCAGCTTCCTTCCCCGGCGCCGGCGAGCTATTTTTCCATTTTTGGCCGAAATTCTTCTCCTCGCCGTCAACCACGATTCCAGCCACCATTTTTGACACCGCCGGTTTCTTTCTTCTCCTTGAGCTCCGGTGAGTGTGATTCTAGCTTTGGTTTGAGCTTAAATGGTCTAGAATTGCTTAGGTTTCGAATTTTCTAATTCGGTCACATTAGGGTTTTTGATTTTTTTGAGCTTCGAATTGATTGATTCATGAAAACTCCCTTCATAGATGTTGATCCTAGTAGCTTAATCTACATGTATGAATTTTTATGGAATTTTTGGAGATTTTTTGGATTTTTGGGTATTTTTGATTATTTTAATATTATTTTCTAATTTTTGGAACTTAATTATTTAAATTATGAAATTGTATTTTATGGTTAAATTAGGTGTTGAAATGAATTATAGGAATTTATTTGGAATTTTTATGAATTTTTATGTATTTATTTTGAATTATTGAAGTTTATGTAATTTTGGGAAATTAGGGTTAGATGTGTTTTTAATTGAAATTAATTGGATAATTGGGTTTAATTATTGATATTATTGATAAATATGTTGGGAAAATTAATTTTGGATAATTGTATAATTTTTGGTGAATTTTTGAAGTAATTTAAGTATATTTATATATATATGGGTATTTTGATAATTTTACCCTAAATTGGCTAAAAATGTAATTTAAGTGGTTTTAATAGTTATTTAAGGTATAAAAATGATTTCTACAAATTATTTAGTATTTTTAACTAATTAAAATTATTTTTCGTAAATTATTTTCAATTATATATATAATATACGGTTTTTCAAATAAAATGAGTTTTATTCGGTTTTTACAGTGTTTTAAGGTTAATTATGTAATTTCTACCTATAAAATGTATTTCTATGTTATAAGGATATTTTTGGTATTTCCTGAATTATTCTGTGTTTGTGGACCCCGGTCGGTAGACTGTTGTTTGGAGTCCGACCGAGGGGTTGTGGTTGAGTGTTGAGCCTGTTTTTCAAAGTGTGTTTCTTTGCAGGGTCGGCTCTACTCTTTTGAGTAGAGAGATGTCCGTTTTACAGGGGAGGTTCTATCGGATTTTCGATAGAATTCTCGTAAAACGTGGTATCCGGTCGAACCCTAATTCTAATTCTGTGTTTAATTCTCTAGATCGAATTCTAGGATTTCTGTTAGGTTTATTCTAATGTCTGTCATTATTTGTTTGTTTAGTTGCACCGAGACCGAGGGCTAGTGGACCAGGCCCGTCGGACCCGTCTCGTGGAGCGCACTAGGTGAGTTACTATACTATATATATATGCTTAGGATACATGATTTAGAAATATATGTTTTATTTTGATTAAAATGCATAAATAATATGATTTGTATTTAAGTATATTTTTGGTTTATTTTTGGTATATATTAAATTATATACATGTTTTGTAAATAAAATATATTTAAAATGTTTTTAAATATATTTCTAGCTTAAGTTATAATTTGATTGAATTCATTTGACATATATATACTCGAAATATACCTGGTTTACTTTTGGTATATTTCCGGTATATATATGGTTTATATTGTTATTTCAATTAAATTCATGCATCATTTAATTGTGAATGAATGTTTTATATTTATTAATGAAGGATATCGATAGAACGTGCTACCTAGTGGGCAGCACTAGGACCGAGTACGTACCGGTACGCCTATAGTATTTAGGCTATATTACTAACTTATTTGTGGATGTTGATTGGCTATGATTATTTGATGTGTGAGATGTGATTTGGGTGTGATTGCTGGAGCTCGGTTGACCAAGTGTCTCGGGGCCAATCACACAGGCAGTCAGACTGTTGGAGCTCGGTTGACTTAGTGTCTCGGGGCCAGTCTACTGTCTAAATGGATTAAGTGGATATATTTTGGAATAAGTGAGCCTGTATGGCTAGAGTGTTGTCTAACACTATTTCCGAGGTTACGATATTCTAGGGTTCTTTGTGATCCTTCATAAACTGTGGTTTTCAGATAAAATATATAAATGATTTTTATTGCATCTGTGTGTAATTGCCTGTATATATATATTAGATATATACTGTTGACTGTATGCATTATCATTTAGTGTGTATGTATATATATTATAGTAATTCACTCAGTGAGGTCTGACTCCCCTCCGTTGACTATTTTTCAGGAGAGTCAACATCTTCAGACCTCAGTAGCAGGCCTGTACGCCGGATTTCTTCCGCCCCGGCTTCTTTGTGTAAATTATTTACTTGAGTCTTATTTTTATAATCTTGACACTGCAGTAGTTGTGAATTAAAATGTGGGATTTCATGTATTTTATTTAAAGAGATGTATTATATTGAAACTGGATTTGTACTGAAAGATTTTATATATATGTGATGAGATGAGATTTGATTTAAATCCAGTGATGAAAATGTTATTATTATATGTATGATTTATATTTCCGCTGCATTTGATATTGTTATTATTATTATTACATGTTTTATTTTATTTTTAGGCTTGCTACGGGTTCCAGATTCGAAAGAATTCCCGTTCCCTAGCGCCGGTCATGGCCCCTGTTTTGGGTCATGACAGGGTGATAGGAG
This sequence comes from Mallotus nudiflorus, assembly GCA_947683625.1. Taxonomy (NCBI): domain Eukaryota; kingdom Viridiplantae; phylum Streptophyta; class Magnoliopsida; order Malpighiales; family Euphorbiaceae; genus Mallotus; species Mallotus nudiflorus. The sequence continues at coordinate 158,789 of CANTUR010001025.1, forward strand.
TTCAGCACCTCAAAATCTTATTTCTGCTATTACGGCTAGGAAGTTATTGAGGAAAGGATGTCAGGGGTATTTGGCATTGGTCAGGGATACTTCAGTGGAGAAGTTGTCACTCACAGATGTTCCTGTTGCTTGTGAGTTTCCTGATGTTTTTCCCGAGGAGTTACCAGGCTTACCACCTCACAGAGAGATTGAGTTCTGTGTGGTTCCAGGTACTACTCCTATATCTATGCCACCCTACAGAATGGCTCCTGCAGAGTTAAAAGAGTTGAAGGAACAGTTGCAAAAGTTGTTGGATAAAGGTTTTATCAAACCCAGTGTTTCTCCTTGGGGTGCACCAGTCCTGTTTGTGAAGAAGAAGGATGGTACCCTGAGACTTTTCATTTACTACCGAGAGTTGAATAAGGTGACAGTGAAGAACAAGTATCCTCTTCCGAGGATAGATGACTTGTTTGATCAACTCCAGGGTGCGCAGTTCTTTTCTAAGGTCGACTTGAGGTCAGGTTATCATCAGCTGCGTATCAGTGAATATGATATTCCTAAGACAGCGTTCCGTACTAGATATGGTCATTATGAGTTTCTGGTGATGTCTTTTGGTTTGACTAATGCACCAGCAGCTTTTATGGATTTGATGAACAGGGTATTCAGACCATATGTGGATCAGTTTGTAGTAGTCTTCATTGATGATATACTGGTATATTCAAGGAGTATGGAGGAGCAGGTATATCACTTGAGGATTGTACTACAGACATTGAGAGATCATCAGCTTTATGCTAAATTCTCGAAGTGTGATTTCTGGATGGAGAGTGTTTCTTTTCTTGGACACGTAGTGTCTAAAGAAGGTATTCAGGTTGATCCACAGAAGATTGAGGCAGTGTCTGAGTGGCCTAGACCGATGTCTGTTACAGAGATTCAGAGTTTTCTGGGTTTAGCCGGGTATTATAGGCGGTTTGTGCAGGATTTTTCCAGGATAGCAGCCCCTATGACTCGCTTGACTCAGAAGAATGTTAGATTCAAGTGGTCAGAAGCTTGTGAGAATTGTTTCCAATTATTGAAGGAGAAGTTGACCACATCGCCAGTATTAGCTTTGCCTAATAGTGTGGATAAGTTCACAGTTTACTGTGATGCTTCTAGAATTGATCTTGGTTGTGTGTTGATGCAGAATGGAAGGTTGATAGCCTATGCTTCGAGGCAGTTGAAGAAGCATGAGCAGAACTATCCTACACATGACCTTGAGATGGCTGTAGTAATTTTTGCTTTGAAGATTTGGAGACATTATTTGTACGGGGTGACTTGTGAGATATTTACTGATCACAAGAGTCTTAAGTATATTTTCTAGCAGAGAGATTTGAATTTGAGGCAGAGAAGATGGTTGGAACTATTGAAGGATTATGATTGTGAGATCTTATATCATCCGGGTAAAGCTAATGTGGTAGCAGATGCCTTGAGTAGAAAGTCCTCAGGTAGTCTTGCTCACATCAGTGTTGAGAGGAGACCATTGATCCAGGAGTTGCATCTGTTGGTGGATCAAGGTCTAATGATGAAGCTTAGTAGATCAGGTGGACTGCTAGCTCAGTTTAAAATACAATCTGTACTGAGGGATAGGATTAAAGCAGCTCAGAGCCGAGATCATATTCTGGAAGAGCTTGCAGAGAATGTCAGAGCAGGGAAGTTCACTGATTTCACACTTGAACTGGATTTGTACTGAAAGATTTTATATATATATGTGATGAGATGAGATTTGATTTAAATCCAGTGATGAAATGTTATTATTATATTTATGATTTTTATTTCCGTTGCATATAATATTGTTATTGTTATTATTGCATGATTTATTTTATTTTTAGGCTTGCTACGGGTTCCGGAATCGAAAGAATTCCCATTCCCTAGCGCCGATCATGGCCCCTATTTTGGGTCATGACAAAGTTGGTATCAGAGCGGAGTTCTGTGTCAGGGCTTAGTTATGTGAGTTGTGGCCCTAGTTTTCGAGTTGTGTTTTCTATTGAACTACTGCAGTGAATTAGGTTTGAGTACGTCTTGATAAGTATTCCTTGTTTAGTTTTCAGCGTTATTCCTCCGTTGTCTGTTTTGTTTGAAACTTTTCGTTTGTCTTTTCAGTATGAGGAGGTGAGCGCATGTCGCTCCACCGGTCGTTGAGGCCGAGGATGATGAGTCTTTTCAGGATGAGGTTTTACCTCTTGAGCAGCCAGTTAGACGTAGAGGTCGTGGCAGAGGTAGACCTCGAGGAGCGGCAGGTCACCGTAGGCAGAGAGAGTTACAGGACGAGGAGCCTATTGAGCCTGAGTTTGATGTTCCTGTTCCTCCAGTTGTTCAGCCTGTTCAGCCTGCCTATCAGTAGGGTATGTCTGACCCTGAGGCAGCTTTGTTCTATGCCCGAGTTGGCAGGATTATTTTTGATGGTACTTTCGATCCATTAGATTTTCTGCATGCGATCGAGACTAGGACTCGGACTACTCATACCGAGTACCAGCGGATCATGATCGTTGAGTTGTCTGTCGAGGGACCAGCCCTAGATTGGTTCATTCAGATGATCCAGCCCTACATGATGACGATGACATGGGCTCAGTTCCGAGAGCGATTTATGAGGAGATTCTGTCCAGAGCCACTTCGTTTGAGCTATCATCTTCGTTTGACCAGTATTTCTCGTGGAGATCGATCTGTATAGGAGTATACCTAAGAGTTTCTTTGTCTGGGTAGATATGCTGAGGATTGATGCGAGATCAGTATTTCGCTGTCACTACGTATGTCACTAGTTTGGGTTCTGCTTTTGCTGGTATGCCTACAGCAGGCCTTACTCTCGAGTCTGTGATTGAGTTGGCCAAGGAGATTGAGCTGAGACTAGTTAGGCAGGGAGCGATGCCTGATTACTACCAACTGGGAGTTCAGTCGAGTGGATTGCAGGCTACTTCATATTCGAGTTTTCATGTTGGATCGAGTAGTCAACAGCGAGGTCCGACTCAGCAAAGTCAGAGACAGCAGCAGCGAGTACATCGAAGCAGTAGACATGGCCGTGGAGGTCAGCGTAGATCGTTCAGATTCGGGTCAGGTGCTTCGAGCAGCAGCAATGGTCGTAGTTCTGGATCAGCGGCCAGTGTTTGTCAGACTTGTGGTAGAGTCCATCAGGGACCGTGCTATCTGACACCACTAACATGCTTCAGATGCGGGTAGACAGGACATTTTGCCAAATTATGTCCTTATTCCGGGTATCAGCAGTAGCAGATTCCGTGATTCCCACAGCAGTTGATTGCTAGTGCTGCACCCGTGCCATTTCAGTTACCACTAGCTCAGCATCAGAGTTCCACTGAGTTTATCCCACAGCAGAGTCGTGGTAGAGGTACTAGAGGAGGTGCCAGAGGTGTTGGCCAGGCTTCTACCAGTCAGCAGGGAGGTCGAGGTCAGGCCAGAGTTTTCCATCTCACTTAGCAGGATACTTAGGCATCTAATGCAGTCGTGGCAGGTATTGTTTCTATTTGTTACCTGGATGCTTGGGTTTTGTTTGATCCGGGTGCCACGCATTCATTTGTTTCTCCTGTTTTTGCTTCTAAATCTTGTTGGCAAGCTTTGAGGATGGCCTTTCCTTTGTCTGTTGCCACTCCTCTGAGCGATTCTTTGGACACCGATATTGTTCTTTCTGGTTATCCAGTTCTCGTGGGAGATAGAGAATTACCCGCTGATTTGATTTTGTTGGATGTGATGGAGTTTGATGTTATTCTGGGAATGGATTGGTTATCTCAGCACTATGCCGTGGTAGATTGCAGGAATAAGGAGGTGACTTTTAGAATTCCTGGTGAAGAAGATTTTAAGTTTGTTGGTGATAGGAGTTCAGCACCTCAGAATCTTATTTCTGTTATTACGGCTAGGAAGTTATTGAGGAAAGGGTGTCAAGGATATTTGGCATTGGTCAGGGATACGTCAGTGGAGAAGTTGTCACTCACAGATGTTCCTGTTGCTTGTGAGTTTCCTGATGTTTTTCCTAAGGAGTTGCCAGGTTTACCACCTCACAGAGAGATTGAGTTTTGTATAGATGTGGTTCCAGGTACTACTCCTATATCTATGCCACCCTATCAAATGGCTCTTACAGAGTTGAAAGAGTTGAAGGAACAATTGCAAGAGTTGTTGGATAAAGGTTTCATTAGACCTAGTGTTTCTCCTTGGGGTGCACCAGTCCTGTTTGTGAAGAAGAATGATGGTACCCTGAGATTGTGCATTGACTACAGAGAGCTGAATAAGGTTACAGTGAAGAACAAGTATCCTTTTCCGAGGATAGATGATTTGTTTGATCAGCTACAGGGTGCACAGTTCTTTTCTAAGGTTGACTTGAGGTCGGGTTATCATCAGCTGCGTATCAGTGAATCTGATATTCCTAAGACAGCGTTCCGCACTCGATATGGCCATTATGAGTTTCTGGTGATGTCTTTTGGTTTAACTAATGCACCAGCAGCTTTTATGGACTTGATGAACAAGGTATTCAGACCGTATGTGGATCAGTTTGTAGTAGTATTCATTGATGATATACTGGTATATTCGAGGAGTATGGAGGAGCATATATATCACTTGAGGATTGTATTGAGAGATCATCAGCTTTATGCTAAATTCTCGAAGTGTGATTTCTGGATGGAGAGTGTTTCTTTTCTTGGACACGTAGTGTCTAAAGAAGGTATTCAGGTTGATCCATAGAAGATTGAGGCAGTATCTGAATGGCCTAGACCTACTTCTGTCACAGAGATTCGGAGTTTTTTGGGTTTAGCCGGGTATTATAGGCGGTTTGTGCAGGATTTTTCCAGGATAGCAGCCCCTATGACTCGCTTGACTCAGAAGAATGTTAGATTCGAGTGGTTAGAAGCTTGTCAGAATAGTTTTCAGTTGTTGAAGGAGAAATTGACCACAGCGCCAGTATTAGCTTTGCCTAATAGTGTGGATAAGTTCACAGTTTACTGTGATGCTTCTAGAATTGATCTTGGTTGTGTGTTGATGCAGAATGGAAGGGTGATAGCCTATGCTTCGAGGTAGTTGAAGAAGCATGAGCAGAACTATCCTACACATGACCTGGAGATGGTTGCAGTGATCTTTGCTTTGAAGATTTGGAGACATTATCTATACGGGGTGACTTGTGAGATATTTACTGATCACAAGAGCCTTAAGTACATTTTTCAGTAGCGAGATTTGAATTTGAGGCAGAGAAGATGGTTGGAACTGTTGAAGGATTATGATTGTGAGATCTTATATCATCCGGGTCAAGCTAATGTGGTAGCAGATGCCTTGAGTAGAAAATCCTCAGGTAGTCTTGCTCACATCGGTGTTGAGAGGAGACCATTGATCCAAGAGTTGCATCTGATGGTGGATCAAGGTCTGATGATGAAGATCAGTATATCAGGTGGATTGCTAGCTCAGTTTAAAGTACGATTTGTACTAAGGGATAGGATTAAAGCAGCTCAGAGTCGAGATCCTATTCTAGAAGAGCTTGCAGAGAATGTCAGAGCAGGGAAGTTCAATGATTTCACACTTGATGATGATGGTGTGTTGTGGATCAGTGGTAGACTGTGTGTTCCTGATATGGATGATTTGAGAGAGGAGATTTTAGAGGAAGCACATTTTACAGCCTACAGCGTTCATCCGGGTGTCACTAAGATGTACCATAGTTTCAGAGATCTATACTGGTGGGATGGATTGAAGAAAGATGTCGCTGATTATGTTGCTAAGTGCTTGACGTGTCATCAAGTGAAAGCCGAACATCAGAAGCCTTCTGGGAAGCTTCAGCCTCTTCCTATTCCCGAGTGGAAGTGGGAAAGGATAGCTACAGATTTTGTGGTCGGTTTACCTCGTTCGAAGGATGGATACGACTCCATCTGGGTGATTGTAGACAGGTTGACGAAGTCTGCACATTTCTTGCCAGTGAAAGCCACATATTCAGTTGCTAGATTGGCGAAGTTGTATGTGAAGCATATCGTATGCCTTCATGGAGTACCTGTGTCCATTGTGTCAGATAGAGGTTTAGTGTTTACTTCTCATTTTTGGCAGAAGTTGCAAGAAGCGATGGGCACTAGGTTGGATTTCAGTACTGCTTTTCATCCTAAGACAGATGGTTAGTCTGAGAGGACGATCCAGACACTAGAAGATATGTTGAGGATGTGTGTCTTGGATTTGGGAGGTAGCTGGGATATTCATTTATCGCTCATTGAGTTTGCATATAATAACAGCTACCATAGTAGTATTGGCATGGCACCGTATGAGGCGTTGTATGGAAAGAAGTGTAGATCCCCTCTGAGTTGGGATGAGATTGGTGATAGAGCTTTGACTGGACCTGAGATGGTTCAGGATGCTGCAGAGAAAGTCACCGTGATTAAGCGAAGATTAGAGACCGCAGTTAGCAGACAGAAGAGTTATACGGATCCTAGGCGCAGAGATGTGGAGTTTCAGGTTGGAGATTTTATTTTTCTGAAAGTATCTCCGATGAAGGGTGTGATGAGATTTGGCAGGAAGGGTAAGTTAGCACCGAGATACATTGGACCGTTTGAGATTCTGGAGAGAGTTGGCACTGTTGCATATCGGTTGGATTTGCCTCCGAGTATGTCACAGGTGCATCCAGTATTTCATATCTCGATGTTGAGGAAGTATATCTCAAATCTTTCACACGTGTTGCAGCCCGACAGTGTAGAAGTGAGTGAAGATTTGACGTTTGTAGAAGAACCTGTGGCGATCGTTGATTATCAAGTTCGACAGTTGCGATCGAAGCAGATTCCGATGGTCAAGGTTCTATGGCGTAGCGACAGAGTTGAGGAGCATACGTGGGAGACTGAAGCTGAGATGCGAGCTTCTTACCCGTATCTCTTTCCTTCTTGATTATGTTTTCTGGAATTCGGGGACGAATTCTTGTAAGGGGGGAAGACTGTAATATCCCGTATTTTTAAACATTTTTACACTATACCGGGATATGCAGTGTTAATAATTTTTGTATATATATCTTACGATATTTTTATGAGTTCATATGTATTTAAAACTTATTTTAATTACTGTGTATTATTTACAGTGCTTTACGTAAAATTTTCCCGGGACTTTCATTTTCGGGGAAATTTTCACGTAAATAATTTATTATTAATTATTTTAAATATATTTTCGGACTTGCATGAACTCATACGTATTTTTAAAATACTAAATAAAGCCTATGTGTGTATATGTTTATTTAATTAGGGTTTAATATTACCCTAATATTTTTTTAATTATTTATTAGTTTTATTGTTATTTAATTATTTTTATTTAGTATAAATTATTAAAATATTAAATTTTAAGTGTGTGGATGTAAATTTTTCTAAATATGTTATTAAAATTATTATTTTTTTATTTATTTTTCTTTTTTCTTCTTTTTTTTCTTTTTCTTTCTTTTTTCTTTCTTTTTCTTTTCTTTCTTTTGTCTTCTTCTTCTACTTCCTTCTCCCGTGCGCCCGACCACCCATCCCTCACCGCTGCTACCCCGATCACCGGCTGTCAGAGTGCCTTCCCCTGCATGCCGCCATTCTCCTTCGCTGCCTCGCCATCCCAGCAGTCTTCTCCGGCAGTGGCTTGCTCGGTTTCTGCCATTTTTGGCCGAAATCCTCTCCTCGCCGTTTCTTCCTCTTCCAGCCACCATTTTTGACACCGCCAGTCTCTTTCTTCTCCTTGAGCTCCGGTGAGTGTGATTCTAGCTTTGGTTTGAGCTTAAATGGTCTAGATTTGCTTAGGTTTCGAATTTTCCAATTCGGCCACATTAGGGTTTTTGATTTTTTTGAGCTTCGAATTGATTGATTCATGAAAAATCCCTTCACAAATGTTGATCCTAGTATCTTAATCTATATGTATGAATTTTTTTGGAGATTTTTTGGATTTTTGGGTATTTTTGAATATTTTAATATTATTTTATAATTTTCGGAAATTAATTATATAAATTATGAAATTGTGTTTTATGGTTAAATTAGGTGTTGAAATGAATTATAGGAATTTATTTGGAATTTTTATGAATTTCTAAGTATTTATTTTGAATTATTGAAGTTTATGTAATTTTGGAAAATTAGGGTTAAATGTGTTTTTATTTGAAATTAATTGGTTAATTGAGTTTAATTATTGATATTATTGATAAATATGTTGAGAAAATTAATTTTGGATAATTGTATAATTTTTGGTGAATTTTTGAAGTAATTTTAGTATATTTATATATATAGGGGTATTTTGGTAATTTTACATAAAATTGGCTAAAAATGTAATTTAAGTGGTTTTAATAGTTATTTAAGGTATAAAAATGATTTCTACAAATTATTTGGTATTTTTAACTAATTAAAACTATTTTTCGTAAATTATTTTCAATTATATATATAATATACGGTTTTACTAATAAAATGAGTTTTTATCGGTTTTTACAGTGTTTTAAGGTTAATTATGTAATTTCTACTTATAAAATGAATTTCTATGTTATAAGGATATTTTTGGTATTTTTAGAATTGTTCTGTGTTTGTGGACTCCGGTCGGTAGACTATAGTCTGGAGTTCGACCGAGGGGTTATGGATTTGTGTTGAGCTTGTTTTCTCAAAGTGTGTTTCTTTACAGGGTCGGCTCTACTCTTTTGAGTAGAGAGATGTCCGTTTTACAGGGGAGGTTCTGCCGGATTTTTGATAGAATTCTCGTAAAACGTGATATCTAGTCGAACCCTAATTTCTGATTCTGTGTTTAATACTCTAGATCGAATTCTAGGATTTCTGTTAGGTTTATTCTAATGTCTGTCATTATTTGTTTATTTAGTTGCGCCGAGACCGAGGGCTAGTGGACCAGGCTAGTCGGACCCGTCTCGTGGAGCGCACTAGGTGAGTTACTATACTATATATATATACTTAGGATGCATGATTTAGAAATATATATTCTATTTCGATTAAAATGCATAAATAATATAAATTGTATTTAAGTATATTTTTGATTTATTCTTGGTATTTATTAAATTATATGCATGTTTTGTAAATAAAAATATATTTAAAATGTTTTTAAATATATTTCCAACTTAATTTATAATTTGATTGAATTCATTTCACATATATATACTCGAAATATACCTGGTTTACTTTTGGTATATTTCCGGTATATATATGGTTTATGTTGTTATTTTATTGAACTTCATGCATCATTTATTTTTGTGAATGAATGATTTTTATTATTAATGAAGGATATCGATAGAACATGCTACCTAGTGGGCAGCACTAGGATCGAGTACGTACCGGTACGCCTATAGTATTTAGGCTATATTACTAACCATTTGTGGATATTGATGGAATGTGATTATTTGATATGTGAGATATGGTTTGGGTGTGATTGTTGGAGGTCGGTTGACCAAGTATCTCGGGGCCAATCACACTGACAGTCAGACTGCTGGAGCTCGGTTGACTTAGTGTCTCGGGGCCAGTCTATTGTCTAAATGGATTAAGTGGATATATTTGGATTAAGTGAGCCTGTGTGGCTAGAGTGTTGTCTAACACTATCTGAGGTTTTCGATATCATAGGGTTCTATTTGATCCTTCATAAAAGATGATTTTCAGATAAAATATATAAAATGATTTTTATTGCATCTGTGTGTAATTGCCTGTATATATATATTAAATATATACTGTTGACTATATGCATTATCATTTAGTGTGTATGTATATATATTATAGTAATTCACTCAGTGAGGTCTGACTCCCCTCCGTTGACTATTTTTCAAGAGAGTCAACATCTTCAGACCTCAGTAGCAGGTTGATACGTCAGATTTCTTCCGCCCCGGCTTCTTTGTGTAAATTATTTACTTGAGTCTTATTTTTATAATCTAGACACTGCAGTAGTTATGAATTAAAGTGTGGGATTTCATGTATTTTATTTAAAGAGATGTATTATAATGAAACTGGATTTGTACTGAAAGATTTTATATATATATGTGATGAGCTGAGATTTGATTTAAATCCAGTGATGAAATGTTATTATTATATTTATGATTTTTATTTTTGTTGCATATAATATTGTTATTGTTATTATTGCATGATTTATTTTATTTTTAGGCTTGCTACGGGTTCTGGATTCGAAAGAATTCTCGTTCCCTAGCGCCGGTCATGGCCCCTGTTTTGGGTCGTGACAAAGTTGGTATCAGAGCGGAGTTCTATGTCAGGGCTTAGTTATGTGAGTTGCGGCCCTAGTTTTCGAGTTGTGTTTTCTATTGAACTACTGCAGTGAATTAGGTTTGAGTACGTCTTGATAAGTATTCCTTGTTTAGTTTTCAGCGTTATTCCTCCATTGTCTATTTTGTTTGAATCTTTCTGTTTGTCTTTTCAGTATAAGGAGGCGAGCGCGTGTCGCTCCACCGGTCGTTGAGGCCGAGGATGATGAGTCTTTTCAGGATGAGGTTTTACCTCCTGAGCAGCCAGTTAGACGTAGAGGTCGTGGCAGAGGTAGACCTCGAGGAGCGGCAGGTAACCGTAGGCAGAGAGAGTTACAGGACGAGGAGCCTGTTGAGCCTGAGTTTGATGTTCCTGTTCCTCCAGTTGTTCAGCCTGTTCAGCCTGCCTATCAGCAGGGTATGTCTGACCCTGAGGCAGCTTTGTTCTATGCCCGAGTTGGCAGGATTGTTTTTTATGGTACTTCCGATCCATTAGATTTTCTGCATACGATCGAGACTAGGACTCGGACTGCTCATACCGAGTACCAGCGGATCATGATCGTTGAGTTGTCTGTCGAGGGACCAGCCCTAGATTGGTTCATTCAGATGATCCAGCCCTACATGATAACGATGACATGGGCTCAGTTCCAAGAGCGATTTATGAGGAGATTCTGTCCAGAGCCGCTTCGTTTGAGCTATCATCTTCATTTGACCAGTATTTCTCATGCAGATCGATCTGTAGAGGAGTATACCCGAGAGTTTCTTCGTCTGGGTAGATATGCTGAGGATTGATGCGAGATCAGTATTTTGCTGTCACTACGTATGTCACTGGTTTGGGTTCTGCTTTTGCTAGTATGCCTACAGCAGGCCTTACTCTCGAGTCTGTGATTGAGTTGGCTAAGGAGATTGAGCTAAGACTAGTTAGGCAGGGAGCGATGCCTGATTACTACCAGCTGGGAGTTCAGTCGAGTGGATTGCAGGCTACTTCATATTCGAGTTTTCATGTTGGATCGAGTAGTCAACAGCGAGGTCCGACTCAATAGAGTCAGAGACAGCAGCAGCGAGTGCATCGAAGCAGTAGACATGGCCATGGAGGTCAGCGTAGATCGTTCAGATTCGGGTCAGGTGCTTCGAGCAGCAGCAGTGGTCGTAGTTCTGGATCAGCGACCAGTGTTTGTCAGACTTGTGGTAGAGTCCATCAGGGACCGTGTTATCTGACACCGCTGACATGCTTCTGATGCGGGCAGACAGGACATTTTGCCAGATCATGTCCTTATTCCGGGTATCAGCAGCAGCAGATTCCGTAATTCCCACAGCAGTTGATTGCTAGTGCTGCACCCGTGCCATTTCAATTACCACCAGCTCAGCATCAGAGTTCCACTCAGTTTGTCCCACAGCAGAGTCATGGTAGAGGTACTAGAGGAGGTGCCAGAGGTGTTGGCCAGGCTTCTACCAGTCAGCAGGGAGGTCGAGGTCAGGCCAGAGTTTTCCATCTCACTCAGCAGGATGCTCAGGCATCTAATGCAGTCGTGGCAGGTATTGTTTCTGTTTGTTACCTGGATGCTTGGGTTTTGTTTGATCCGGGTGCCACGCATTCATTTGTTTCTCCTGTTTTTGCTTCTAAATCTTGTTGGCAAGCTTCGAGGATGGCTTTTCCTTTGTCTGTTGCCACTCCTCTGAGCGATTCTTAGGACACCGATATTGTTCTTTCTGGTTGTCCAGTTCTCATAGGAGATAGAGAATTACCCGCTGATTTGATTTTGTTGGATGTGATGGAGTTTGATGTTATTCTGTGAATGAATGATTTATATTATTAATGAAGGATATCAATAGAACGTGCTACCTAGTGGGCAGCACTAGGACCGAGTACGTACCTGTACGCCTATAGTATTTAGGCTATATTACTAACCATTTGTGGATATTGATGGAATGTGATTATTTGATATGTGAGATATGGTTTGGGTGTGATTGCTGGAGCTCGATTGACCAAGTGTCTCGGGGCCAATCACACTGGCAGCCAGACTATTAGAGCTCGGTTGACTTAGTGTCTCGGGGCCAGTCTATTGTCTAAATGGATTAAGTGGATATATTTGGATTAAGTGAGCCTGTGTGGCTAGAGTGTTGTCTAACACTATCTGAGGTTTTTGATATCATAGGGTTCTATTTGATCCTTCATAAAAGATGATTTTCAGATAAAATATATAAAATGATTTTTATTGCATCTGTGTGTAATTGCCTGTATATATATATTAGATATATACTGTTGACTGTATGCATTATCATTTAGTGTGTATGATATATATTATAGTAATTTACTCAGTGAGGTCTGACTCCCCTCCGTTGACTATTTTTCAGGAGAGTCAACATCTTCAGACCTCAGTAGCAGGTCGATATGCCGGATTTCTTCCGCCTCGGCTTCTTTGTGTAAATTATTTACTTGAGTCTTATTTTTATAATCTAGACACTGCGGTAGTTGTGAATTAAAGTGTGGGATTTCATGTATTTTATTTAAAGAGATGTATTATATTGAAACTGGATTTGTAATGAAAGATTATATATATATATGTGATGAGATGAGATTTGATTTAAATCCAGTGATGAAATGTTATTATTATATTTATGATTTTTTATTTCCGCTGCATATAATATTGTTATTGTTATTATTGCATGATTTATTTTATTTTTAGGCTTGCTACGGGTTCCGGATTCGAAAGAATTCCCGTTCCCTAGCGCCGGTCATAGCCCCTGTTTTGGGTCGTGACATGAGTGGAAGTGGGAAAGGATAACTATGGATTTTGTGGTCGGTTTACCTCGTTCGAAGGATGGATATGATTCCATTTGGGTGATTGTAGACAGATTGACAAAGTCTACACATTTCTTACCTATGAAAACCACTTATTCAGTTGCTAGATTGGCGAAGTTGTATGTGAAGCATATTGTGTGCCTTCATGGAGTACCTGTATCCATTGTGTCAGATAGAGGTTCAGTGTTTACTTCTCGTTTTTGGCAGAAGTTGTAGGAAGCGATGGGCACTAGGTTAGATTTCAGTACTGCTTTTCATCCTCAGACAGATGGTCAGTTTGAGAGGACGATCCAGACACTGGAAGATATGTTGAGGATGTGTGTCCTGGATTTACGAGGTAGCTGGGATGATCATTTGCCACTCATTGAGTTTGCATATAATAACAGCTACCATAGCAATATTGGTATGGCACCATATGAGGCGTTGTATGGAAGGAAGTGTAGATCCCCTTTGAGTTGGGATGAGATTGGTGAGAGAGCTTTGACTGGACCTGAGATGATTCAGGATGCTGCAGAGAAAGTCGCCATGATTAAGTGAAGATTAGAGACCGCAGTTAGCCAGCAGAAGAGTTATGCGGATCCTAGGCGCAGAGATGTGGAGTTTCAGATTAGAGATTTCATTTTTCTGAAGGTATCTCCGATGAAGGGTGTGATGAGATTTGGCAAGAAGGGTAAGTTGACACCGAGATATATTGGACCGTTTGAGATTCTGGAGAGAGTTGGCACTGTTGCATATCGGTTGGATTTGCCTCCGAGTATGTCACAGGTGCATCCAGTATTTCATATCTCGATGTTGAGGAAGTATATCTCAGACCCTTCTCACGTGTTGCAGCCTGACAGTGTAGAAGTGAGTGAAGATTTGATGTTTGTGGAAGAACCTGTGGCGATCGTGGATTATCAAGTTCGACAGTTGCGATCGAAACAGATTCCGATGGTCAAGGTTCTGTGGCGTAGCAATAGAGTTGAGGAGCATATGTGGGAGACTGAAGCTGAGATGCGAGCTTCTTACCCATATCTCTTTCCTTCTTGATCATGTTTTCTGAAATTCAGGGACGAATTCTTGTAAGGGGGGGAGACTGTAATATCCCGTGTTTTTAAAATATTTTTACACTATACTGAGATATGCAGTGTTAATAATTTTTGTATATATTACGATATTTTCATGAGTTGATATGTATTTAAAACCTATTTTAATTATTGTGTATTATTTACAGTGCTTTACGTAAAATTTTTCCGGGACTTGCATTTTCGGGGAAATTTTCACGTAAATAATTTATTATTAATTATTTTAAATATATTTTCGGACTTGCATGAACTCATACGTATTTTTAAATTACTAAATAGAGCCTATGTATGTAATTATTTATTTAATTACGGTTTAGTATTTTATCCTAATATTTTATTAATTAATTAATTATTTTATTGTTATTTAATTGTTTTTAATTAATATTAAATTTTAAAATATTAAATATTAAGTGTGTGGATGTAATTTTTTTCAAATATTTTATTAAAATTATTTATTTTATTATTTTTCTTTTTTTTTCTTTTTCTTTTTTTTTTCTTTTCTTTTTTTTTTCTTTTCTTTTTCTTCTTCTTCTTCTTCTCCTTCCCCGTGCCCGACCACTCCCTCACCACCAACCACCGCTGCAACTGCCGTTCCCTTACCGTCGGTGTGCCTCCCGGCTTGCCACCGTCGTCCTCAGCCGTTCCCCGCCGCTAGCAGCCTCCTTCCCCGACGCCGGCAGCCTCTTTTCTTCCATTTTGGCCGAAATTCTTCTCCTCGCCGTCAACCATGATTCCAGCCACCATTTTCGACACCGTCGGTCTCTTTCTTCTCCTTGAGCTCCAGTGAGTGTGATTTTAGCTTTGGTTTGAGCTTAAATGATCTTGATTTGCTTAGGTTTCGAATTTTTGAATTCGGCCATATTAGGGTTTTTGATTTTTTTGAACTTCAAATTGATTGATTTATGAAAAATCCCTTCACAAATGTTGATCCTAGTAGCTTAATCTACATGTATGAATTTTTGTGGAATTTTTGGAGATTGTTTGGATTTTTGGGTATTTTTGAATATTTTAATATTATTTTCTAATTTTCGGAAATTAATTATTTAAATTATGAAATTATGTTTTATGGTTAAATTAGGTGTTGAAATGAATTATAGGAATTTATTTGGAATTTTTATGAATTTCTATGTATTTATTTTGAATTATTGAAGTTTATGTAATTTTGGGAAATTAGGGTTAAATGTGTTTTTAATTGAAATTAATTGGTTAATTGAGTTTAATTATTGATATTATTGATAAATATGTTGAGAAATTTAATTTTGGATAATTATGCTATTTTTGGTGAATTTTTGAAGTAATTTTAGTATATTATTTTGGTAATTTTACACAAAATTGGCTAAAAATGTAATTTAGTTGGTTTTAATAGTTATTTAAGGTATAAAAATGATTTCTACAAATTATTTGGTATTTTTAACTAATTAAAACTATTTTTCGTCAATTATTTTCAATTATATATATAATATACGATTTTTCAAATAAAATGAGTTTTTATTGGTTTTTAATATGTTTTAAGGTTAATTATGTAATTTCTACCTATAAAATATATTTCTATTATTTAAGGGTATTTTTGGTATTTTCAGAATTGTTCTGTGATTGTGGACCTCGGTCAGTAGACTGTAGTTTGGAGTCCGACCGAGGGGTTGTGAATGTAATTTTGTGTTTGAATTTCGAAGTGTGTTTCTTTGCAGGGTTGGCTCTACTCTTTGAGTAGAGAGATGTCCGTTTTACAGGGGAGGTTCTGTCGAATTTTTGATAGAATTCTCGTAAAACGTGATATCTGGTCGATCCCTAATCCTGTTTCTGTAATTAATACTCTAGATCGAATTCTAGGATTTTTGTTAGGGTTATTCTGATTTCTGTCGTTATTTTTTATTTAGTTGCGCCGAGACCGAGGGCTAGTGGACCAGGCTCGTCGGATCCATCTCGTGGAGCGCACTAATTTGTGAGTTACTATACTATATATATATATGCTTTAGGGTGCATGATTTAGAAATATAAGTTTTATTTTGATTAAATATGCATAAATAATGTGATTTGTATTTAAGTATATTTTTGGTTTATTTTTGGTATATATTAAATTATATGCATGTTTTATTAGCAAACTATATTTAAAATGTTTTTAAATATATTTCTAGCTTAATTTATAATTTGATTGGATTTATTTGACGTATATATATACTCGAAATATATCTGGTTTACTTTTGGTATATTTCCG
The DNA here is from genome assembly GCA_947683625.1 of Mallotus nudiflorus. NCBI lineage: Eukaryota > Viridiplantae > Streptophyta > Magnoliopsida > Malpighiales > Euphorbiaceae > Mallotus > Mallotus nudiflorus. The sequence goes on from CANTUR010001025.1 coordinate 175,030, forward strand.
GTATATATATGGTTTATATTGTTATTTTATTTAAATTCATGCATCATTTATTTGTGAATGAATGTTTTATATTATTAATGAAAGATATCGATAGAACGTGCTACCTAGTGGGCAGCACTAGGACCGAGTACGTACCGGTACGCATATAGTATTTAGGCTATATTACTAACCATTTGTGGATATTGATGGAATGTGATTATTTGATGTGTGAGATATGGTTTGGGGGTGTGATTGCAAGAGCTCGGTTGACCAAGTGTCTCGGGGCCAATCACACTGGCAGTCAGACTGCTGGAGCTCGGTTGACTTAGTGTCTCGGGGCCAGTCTACTGTCTAAATGGATTAAGTGGATATATTTGGAATAAGTGAGCCTGTGTGGCTAGAGTGTTGTCTAACACTATTTCTGAGGTTGCGATATCTTAGGGTTCTATTTGATCCTTCATAAACTGTGATTTTCAATAAAAATATATAAAAAATGATTTTTCTGCATCTGTGTGAATTTGCCTATATATATTTACATATTATATATACTGTTTTCTGTATGCATTGTCATTTAGCATGTATGTATATATATTATAGTAATTAACTTAGTGAGGTTTGACTCCCCTCCGTTGACTATTTTTCAGGAGAGTCAACATCTTCAGACCTCAGTAGCAGGCCGATACGCCAGATTTCTTCTGTCCCGACTTCTTTGTGTAAACTGCTTACTTGAGTCTTATTTTTATAATTTAGACACTGCAGTAGTTGTGAATTAAATTGTGGGATTTTATATATTTTATTTATGTGAGATATTGTATTATTTGAACTGGATTTGTATTAAGAGATTTATATATATGAGATGAGATTTGACTTAAATCCAGTGGTGAAAATGTTATTATTATATTTATAATTTGATTTACGATTTTTATTTCCGCTGCAAATTTGATATTGTTATTATTATTATTATTGCATGTTTTATTTTATTTTTAGGCTTGCTATGGGTTCCAGATTCGAAAGAATTCCCGTTCCCTAGCGCCGGTCATGGTCCCTGTTTTGGGTCGTGACAATTTAGATTAAAAGAATTAAAAAGAGCATTGTTTAAGAAGAGTTTATTTGATAAAAAAAAATTAAAAATTTTGTCATTGTTGATTTGTAGAATTGACTTTCATTTGATTGAAAAAGATAAGTACTTGTAATTAGGAGTGTGCATCCGGTCAATTTGGTCAATTTTTAACCTTTTTTTTTTATCGAACTAAACTAAAATAACTAAATTTTTCAAAATAAAAACCGAACTGACTGAATAAACTAAATTTTTATAAATATATATTATTTTTTTATCACATTATTATAATATAAACAAATAAAAAAAATAATTAAATTTTAGTTAATTCGGTTAACCGATTTTCTGATCCTAAAAAGTGAACTAAATTTAAAATTTGATTTGATTTAGTTAAAAAAATAAAAAAATTTGACTAACTAAATCGAATCGAACCGAATTGGGTTGGTTCGATTGGTTCAGAAGGGTTGCACACCCCTACTTACAATATCATAAAGTGCATATTTAAATCTTGATGTCATTAATTTATGAAATAAATTTATATTTGATTTAAAAAGAAAAAATTAAATTAATTTTTATTTAATTTAAAAAAAGAAGGCTGCAACATAATGAGATGCATATTGGAATTTTATTGATTTATGAAATTAATTTTTATTTGATGTAAAAGAAAAAGGTTTGGGGCGTTTTCATAAAAATAAAAAAAAAAAAACAATTTCAAAAACATGGTTGACTAAACTTTTCTTTTAAAAAAACGTTAAAATGAAAAAAAAATTTCAAAAATATTGTCTTTTTTTTCCTCTCTTTTTCTTTTTTCTTCTTTGTCAGCAATTTTTTTTCCCCACTCTCCCATAATATTCTTCAGTATCACCTTCAAAACAAAACAAAACAAAAATAATCTTCTTCAAAAACAAACGTGGCATGTTTTCTCCCACAAAAGCCAATGAGGACCCAAATGAGAAAAGACACAGGAATGAAACTTACATGCCAGGCTACAAGTGTTCCTGTTGATGATAGATTTCCCAACATGTGTAAGGGATAACTCATGAATCTACTTGTTTTGGGTGTTGTTTCTCTTTCTATTAATTTTATGGTGATTCCTTATGCTTCAGGTTAAGATATATGTATAATAACAATAATTATTATTATTATAATAAAGGTATTTGTTTTAAAACTGATTAACCATAGTAACTGTTTAAAAAAAATCAAAATAACAAAAAATAATAAAAAAACAACTATAATTGTCAAAATAATAAGAAAAATAATTACCAAAACAACCTAAAACCACCATAAAACAACTAAAAAATCATTAAAAAAAACTTAGAAAACTGAAAAACAACCAAAATAAACAACTACAATAAACCAAAATAACCACCAAAACAACAAAAAAAAAATAAAAAACAATAACTGCCAAAATAACCATAAAAATAATAAAAAAATTAGTAGAAAAATAACCTCATAAAAACTAAAAAATGAACCAATAAAAATAACAAAAAAATCACTAAAATAACCAAAAACAACCATAAAAACAACTAGAAAAATAACCAAAAAAACCTCTACAAAACAAGTTCATAAAACTGAAAAAGAACCCAAAAAAATCAAAACAACCAAAAATAACAAAAAAAAAAAACCTCTGAAAAGATAAAACAAAAAACTGTCAAAATTACTATCAAAGCAACCGTTAAAATAACCAATTTTTTCAACTAAAATAACCGTTGAAAAAAAAAATAACAAACAACGTTATAACATAACAACCAAAAGCCTATAATTTTTTCAACCAAAACAACACTTTAAATCTTTATAAAAAATATCACATTAGGATATTCTTATCAATTCAAAATAATATCAAAAATAAAATAGTTATGAAATAATAATAATAATAATAATAATAATAATAATAATAAGAACTACAAAAAATATTGTACTAATGAAAAGAAAAAGAAAAAAGTAAATAAATAAAAAATAAATAAAAAGATGAAAAAGAAAAAAATAAATAGATAATAAAAATAAAAAGAGAAGGAGAAAGGAATTTTCTGTTAAGGTTTATTGTGGGATTTTGAAAAAAGCAAGTACAATTTAAAAAGAGAGAGAGAGAGAGAACCCGTAAAATTGAAGGAAAAAATAACACGCTTGAAAACGAAAATGACCCTAAACCTATAGAAGTTATGGTCAACCTTGGTGCTGCATGTAATTATCCCTAAATTTTTAGATTTTTTTGGGCCAAAGATATAGTTAGTGAATTAGATTAGATTGACCCACAAAAAAAAAAATAATAATTATATTAGAGGGGAGAAAGACTATGGAATTCAACCCTGCACGAGAGATTGAGAGGTACTATTTTGGTGAGTATTAACCATCCATCTAACACCTTATTTGGATAGGATGAGGTGGTGGTTTATTTAATAAGGGTAAGGATGGAAAGGATAAATAAAAATAAGTGAAAACAAAATGTATTACTTATTAATTATTATTTTTTTTTTTTGGAAGAAGTGAGGTAAAGAAATGGTATTATATTCTTTTATTTTTTTTTTGGAAAAAGATTTGGGGATGAGGGTTATTTATTAAAAGACAAAAATATCCTTAGTACTTTAAAATAATATAAGTTTTAATTTTAATTTACATAATAATAATAATAATAATAATAATAATAATATATTACAAAAATACTAACCTTAAACTTCAAGATCTGTAAATTCAAAATATATATATATATATTAGAAAAAATAAGAATTTTAAAAGTAGAAAAAAGAAAATAATACTTTGAAGAGTTGGATATAAAAATAAAAAATAAAAATCAGTTAATAATAATAACAAAAATAAATACCCAACTTATATTCCAATCTCCTTAAGATCTGAAAATTTTGGAAAGAAAAAGAGGAAGTATATGAAGGAGAAATAGACTGCACATAAAGCAAAAAGAGATGCTGGCAATTTTAGAAGAAGAACTAAATTTTAAGCTAGCAAAGGTAATTTTGAACTTTTAATTTATAAATAGGGATATAATTGGAAGAGAACAAGTGTACCCCTCCTTCCTTTTCCTTGCATTTATGTTTGAAGTGTAAAGAAATGGCCTCATTTTACTTTATAAATGGTATAGATTGAACTCTCCTTATCAGTCATTCACCTTCCACTTCTTCCCAAACAACATTTAAAAGCAATACTCCCCTTACTTCTCCTTATCTAAACCTTTTCCAAATAAATTGTAAAGCATCTCCACTTTCTAGCCTCTTTATTAATAACAAAAAAAAAATTCTCTGAATATATTGTTAGTATAGATGTGCCTTAGTGCCATTCTTGAAATGTTTAATGACATTGTAAATTATCCTTATGGCAATAAAATATTCGTTTAAATAAAGTATTTGTTTATTTGAGCATTTACCCTTTAGCACAATGTTAAATAAATTTATTATCAAGAGTTGATAATATGAGTAACAAATTTATTTAGTATGTATGCTATAAATTGTTCATAGTCATATGATTAATATTTGGGAAATATTGATTAGACTATCACCTTTGTCTATTTTTCTTGATTGGTATGTGATACTGGTAGTGAGAGGTAGTGAGTCTCATGCTACTTGATATGAGATATCAGAATACACATGTAAATACTCATGTGATGGGTGGATCGGATGTGATGTTAGATTTATGATTGTATGGATATTCACTTATAGTCAATAATCACAATCTAGGTCATAATGTTGCATATAGTCCTTTGATCTAAGGTGACATGGTCATCCACATTTGAGTGGTTAGGGTTTGTTACCGCTTATATACTTGTGTTAATCACACATGGATATATGGCGTGTGGTGGCTCTAGTCAGTTAAGTGTAGGGATGAGTATTTAATCAAGATGGGATGCATTGTCTGAAGTGAACTGAGATAAGATCCTATGCTATCTAAGTTCTTTCTTTATCAATAAGTTCCTGGCCAGGACAAATATAACACGAACTAAAGAGTTTCAATGTTGGTTATATTTTTATTAAGAATATAACTTGAGATGAGGTCATATGATATAACTATTAGAGTTTGACTAAACCTTAACTCTAGGCTATATCGGGATCTTTTAATGAAAGGATTTTAGTACATGGTAATTATGACCATAAGGGTTCGTGTGAATCAATACATGCATTCATTTCTAATTGGGTAGTTGTGATATCGATACTAGGGGTCACTCACAACTTATGAGGACTAATTGTGTATAATTGGAATTTTCATATTTAGACTTGAAAAGAGTTTCAAATAATATCAAGTGTTGATATTATCTTCTCATTGCCAATTAAACATGAATCTAGTAAGTCACACCTAATAAAGCTTTACTAAATCACCATTTATATTAATCTAATTATTGATTAAAGAGTTTAATCAATTAATTAAGATCAATATAATTGGATTTATGCTTTAAGCAATGATTCAAGCATATCATGAAATCTAATTTAAGTTAGGATTTAATAATTAATTTATACTTAATTAATATGAGATATTAATTAAAGTATTAAATTAATTATATATATGTTGTTACTTAGATTAATGGCCTAAGTTGTTTAGGTCTAGGACCAAAAGAGCTTTGGACCAAAGATTAATCTAAGATGTAGAGAAAGTTACATGGCAAGTAATATGATGTCATGAATGATGTCAAGAGTTCTTTACTTGCATGGCAAGTAATATAATGTTATGGATGATGTCAAGATTTCTATACTTGCATGGAAAGTTTCATGTCATGGATGATGTCATACATGTGATGTAAGTAATGACATCATCAAGGTTTCTTTTCTCTACATATATATAGATAACTTAAGAATGTTCTTAAGGTTAGAAAAATTGAGAATTTTGTGTAGAGACACAAAACCAAAGCAAACAACATATACTTAAAAACTCTAGTATTCTTACAAGCAGATTAAGTTAGTGCAAGTTTACAAAGGGTCATTGAGAGAGGCTACTTGCATTCAACCAAATCAAAGCAAGAAAGTGATTAGTGAATCTCTGGTTTTTCAAGCTTGTCATGACCCAAACCGGGGATTCATGACTGGCGCTAGGGAATAAAAATTCTTCCGAATCCAAAACTCATAGCAAACCTTAAAAATAAAATACGCAGGCAATAATAAATAAAAATATACAACATAATTAAAATTTAAATTGATATAAAATAAATACTTAAATGTCATTTTATAAAATAAAAATATGTTCATAAAATATTCAAAGATAGGTCTCTTACTAAAGCAACATTCTACTAATACAAAACACTACTACTGTAGTTTTCTAGAATACAACAAAAATTCAGATAAACAATTTACATAATCTAGTCAAGGCTGAAGAAGTCCGGCATAGAGGTCTGACGATGAGGAATTTCCTAATAAAAAAATATTAAGAGGAGTCAGACATCACTGAGTGAATTATTATATATATATATATATATATATATATATATATATATATATATATATATATATATATATATATATGCAATCTAACTCATATACAGTCAAGCATTAGTATATATATATATAAATATATATAGGCATTTCACACAGTTGCTAAAATTCATTTTTTTATATATAATAAAAGCATAAAATCATTTTAGTTAAAGGATCAGAGCAGACTCCTAACAGTTCGCAACCTTGATTATAATAATCAATAGCCAATATACTTAATCAAAACTCCAAGTATTATTTTTTCTAACTGAAGGTAGTAGACTAGCCCCGAGTACAGTAGGTCAACTGAGGTTTCGTAATCTCACTACTGACATGACTGGCTCCAAGTACACTCGGTCAACCGAGGATCCACAGTCAGCCCTTCCCAAAACCAATATCTTAATAACAATTATTAGATTCTTAACCTAATTCTACCGTACTGTTGCGTAACAATCCTAGCGTAGCCCACTAGGTAGCATGTTCTACTGCTATCGTTCAAATCATTCTTATAATTATTAAAAATAATAAATGCATGATATAAACATAGTAGCATTCATTTAAAGATGAATATGCCAAATATATATCGAAAGTATACTGAAAATATACTAGATGTATAGTAAATATATATATATATATATATATATATATATATATATATATATATATATATATATATATATATATATATATATATATATATATATATATATCAAAATATACTAAATCATTTAAGGAAATAAATAATGTATAAACATATAATAAAAATTTGAAAATCCTTATTCATGCATTCTATATGCAATGCATATATAGAATAACAACTCACAAGTTTGAGCTCCTCTAGACTGACTCGACGGGCCTGGTCCGATAGGCCTCGGTCTTGGCGCAACTAGAAAATAAATAATAATAAAAATCATAATATATTCTAACTTATACATCTTAGAATTCTAAAGAAATACTCAATCTAAGAATTTAAAATCCAGTCAAAACATAAAGACTTAGGATCGACCCGACATCACATTTTATGAGAATTCTATCAAAAATTCAGCAGAACCTCCTTTATAAAACAGACATCTCTCTACTGATAGAAGAGCCGATCCTGTAAGAAAAACATACTTCTAAACTCCACCAAGCTCAACACCTCGGGTTGGGACCCTAAACTGCATAAATTCCCAACTGAGGTTCACAATTCACCAATAATCAATATAAAATAATAAATATATTAAAAATCATTAAATTCCATAAATATCCATAAAATACCAAAATATAATATATTTAAACATTAAATCACTACATATAATTAAAGAGAAAATTCATAGATTAAAGTCAATAATTCAAAAAAAAATTCAAAAACCTAATGTCATATAAACTAAACTTGGACATAACTTAAAATCTAGAGAGTTTAAACTTAAAAGGAGCTTAGATATGGACTCACCAATCCAAGAGGAGTCGAGTAACACCAAAATAAGGAGCTGAGGTGGCCAAAAAAGCTACCAAAAAAATGGCAGCCTCTCAATCTCTGCACTGTCTAGGCGCTTCAGCGAGCTTCAGGTGACGGTGAGGACGAGAGGAAGAAGAAGAGATGATGGTGGTGATGGCTGGTTGCTCCAGTGGCGCAGTGAGGGTTGAAGGCTACTGCTTTGCACATCGAGGGAAGAAGAGTGCAATAAAGAGAAGAAAAAAGAAATGAAATGAAATGGAAGAAGAAAGAATTTATGGAAAAAAATGTGTAGTTGACCTGATTCTAATTCTTTTTAACTAACTTACTTTTGTTATATATATATATACATATTGCTCCAGTGGCACATTGAGGGTTGAAGGGTACTGCTTTGCACGGTGAGGGAAGAAGAGTGCAGTAAAGAGAAGAAAAAAGAAATGAAATGAAATGGGAGAAGAAAGAATTTGTGAAAAAAAAATGTGTAGTTGACCCGATTCTAATGCTTTTTTACTAACTAACTTTTGTTATATATATATATATGTCACAACCCAAAACAGGGGCTATGACCGGCGCTAGGAAACGAGAATTCTTTCAAATCCGGAACCCGTAGCAAGCCTTAAAATAAAAATAAAACATGCAATAATAATAATAATAGCATAATTAAAATACTCTGTAGCGGAAATAAATTATAAATATTGAAATAATAATCCACTAAAAGAAATTAAATCGAATATCTCATTTCATATATATAATATAATTACTCAAAATTAATTTTATCAACATATAATTCAATAATATCAATAAATATACTCAATTAACCAATTAATTTCAATTAAACACATAATTAACCTAATTTTTCAAAATTACATAAACTTAATAAATTCAAAATAAATATATAAAATTCACAAAAATTATCAAGAAATTACTAAAATGCATTTCAACACCTATAATTAACATAAAACACAATTTCATAATTTAATTAATTAATTTTCAAAAACTAGAAAATATTAATAAAATAATTAAAAATTCACAAAAATCAAAATAATTTCCAAAAATTCCACAAAAATTACCACATGAAGATTAAGCTACAAGGATCAAAGTTTGTGAAGTGAGTTTTCTTGAATCAATCAAATTGAAGCTCAAAAAAATTCAAAACCCTAAATGGCTGAAAATAGAAAATCAAATCCTAGGAAAATCTAGATCATTTTAAGTAAAAAAAATCTTGGAATCACACTCATTGGAGCTCAAGGAGAAGATAGAGACTGGCGGTGTCGAAAACGGTGGTCGAAATTGGCTTGATCGACGATGAAGATGAGTTTCGGTTTTTCAGCCAATTCGAGCTTCAAACGGTGCTAGAGAAGGAAAAGAAGGCGGTGAGGCTGGCTGGGGACGATGGTGGCACACCGACGACAAAAAAATCAGGTTGCAGATGGTGGAACGGCGATGGAGGATGATCAGGAAGAGAGGAAGAAGAAAGGGGCAAATCCGTAATTTTTGCAAACTTATGATTTTTGATTAAAAATTATGTATATATATATATATATATATATATATATATATATATATATATATATATATATATATATATATATATATATATATATATCCAAACCATTTATTATAATAATATATAATCCCACACACAAATAATACTCACCACACATATATTTTAATAATTTATATACTTATAATTAATTAGTTAATATTAAACTAAATAAAAAAAATTAAGTTAATTAATTAAACCCTAATTTAATTTAAATAAATACACATATATACATTTTGTTTAGCACTTTAAAATTATGTATGAGTTCATGAAAATTCGTAAAAATAGTCAAAATAATTAATATTAAATTATTTACGTTTTAATTTCCCAGAAAATAACATTCCCGGGAAAATTTTACGTAAAGAACTTAAAAATAATTAAAAATGACTTTAATAAATAACAAGCTAATTAAATAATCAAATATATATATATAAATTATTAACACTGCATATCCCGATGCAGTTTAAAAATATTTAAAAACTCGGGATATTACAATCTTGCCCCTTACAAGAATTCGTCCCCAAATTCCAAAAAAGAATATTACAAGATCAAGGAGGAAAGAGATACAGGTAACAAGCTCGCATCTTAGCTTCAGTCTCCCACGTATGCTCCTCAACTCTGTTGCTATGCCACAGAACCTTGATCATCGGAATCTGCTTCGATCGCAACTGTTGAACCTGATAATCAACGATCGCCACAGGTTCTTCCACAAACATCAGATCTTCATTCACTTTTACACTGTCAAGCTGCAACACGTGTGAAGGGTTTGAGATATACTTCCTCAACATCAAAATATAAAACACCAAATGCACCTATGACATACTCGGGGGCAAAGCCAACCGATATGCAACAGTGCCAACTCTCTCCAGAATCTCGAACGGTCCGATATATCTCGGTGCCAACTTACCCTTCCTGCCAAATCTCATAACACCCTTCATCGGAGACGCCTTTAGAAAAACAAAGTCTCCAACCCAAAATTCTACATCTTTGTGCCTAGGATCCGCATAGCTCTTCTATCTGTTAACTGCGGTCTCTAATCTGTGCTTAATCACGATGACTTTCTCTACAGCATCCTGAACCATCTCAGGTCTAGTCGAAGCTCTCTCACCAATCTCATCCCAAATCAGAGGGGATCTACAATTCCTCCCATCCAGCGCCTCATATGGTGCCATGCCAATACTGCTATGGTAGCTGTTATTATAATCAAACTCTACGAGTGGCAAATGATCATCCCAACTACCTCCCAAATCTAGGAAACACATCCTCAACATATCTTCTAGTGTCTGGATCGTCCTCTCAGACTGACCATCTGTTTGAGGATGAAAAGCAGTACTGAAGTCCAACCTAGTGCCCATTGCTTCCTGTAACTTCTGGCAAAAATGAGAGGTAAACACTAAACCTCTGTTTGACACAATGGACACAGGTACTCCATGAAGGCACACAATATGCTTCACATATAGCTTCACCAATCTAGCTACAGAATAGGTGGCTTTCACAGGTAAGAAAAGTGTAGACTTCGTCAACCTATCTACAATCACCTAGATGGAATTGTATCCATCCTTAGAACGAGGCAAACCTACCACAAAATCCATAGTTATCCTTTCCCACTTCCACTCGGGAATAAGAAGAGGCTGAAGCTTCCTAGAAGGCTTATGATGTTCAGTTTTCACTTGCCGATACATCAGGCACTTAGCAACATAATCAGTGACATCCTTCTTCAGTCCGTCCCACCAGTATAAATCTCTGATACTGTGGTACATCTTAGTGACACCCGGATGTACGCTATAAGCTGTAGAATGTGCTTCCTCTAGGGTCTCTTCTCTCAAATCATCCACATCAGGAATATACAGTCTACCACTAATCCACAACACACCATCATCGTCGAGTGTGAAATCAGTGAACTTCCCTGCTCGAACATTCTCTGCAAGCTCTTCAAGAATAAGATCTCGGCTCTAGATTGCTTTAATCCTATCCCTTAGTACATATCACACCTTAAATTGAGCTAGCAATCCACCTAACCTACTAAGCTTCATCATCAGACCTTGATCCACCAACTAATGCAATTCTTGGATCAACGGTCTCCTCTCAACACTGATGTGAGTAAGACTGCCTGAGGACTTTCTACTCAAGGCATCTACTACCACATTAGCCTTGCCCGGATGATATAATATCTCACAGTCATAATCTTTTAATAATTCCAACCATCTCCTTTGCTTCAGATTTAGATCCCTCTACTGGAAAATGTACTTAAGGCTCTTGTGATTAGTAAAAATCTCACAAGTCACCCCGTACAGATAGTGTCTCCAAAACTTAAGAGCAAAGATCACTGCAGCCATTTCAAGGTCATGTGTAGGATAGTTCTGGTCATGCTTCTTCAATTGCCTCGAAGCATAGGCTATCACCCTATCATTCTGCATCAACACACAACCAAGGCCAACTCTAGAGGCATCACAATAAACTGTGAACTGATCCACACTATTAGGCAAAACTAACGTTGGAGCTGTGGTTAATTTCTCCTTCAACAACTGGAAACTGTTCTCACAAGCTTCTGACCACTCAAATCTAACATTCTTGTGAGTCAAGTGAGTCATACGGGCTGCAATTCTAGAAAAATCCTGAACAAACCGCCTATAATACTCGGCTAAACCCAGAAAACTCTGAATCTCTCTAACAAAAGTCGGTCTAGGCCATTCAGACACCGCCTCATTCTTCTGTGGATCAAGCTGAATACCTTCTTTAAACACCACGTGTCCAAGAAAAGAAACACTCTCCATCTAGAAATCACACTTCGATAATTTAGCATAAAGCTGATGATCTCTCAATGTCTGCAGTACAGTCCTTAACTGATATACATGCATCTCCATACTCCTCGAATATACCAATATATCATCGATGAAGACTACCACAAACTTATCCAAATATGGTCTGAATACCTTGTTCATCAGGTCCATACAAGCTGTTGGTGCATTAGTCAAATCAAAAGACATCACCAGAAACTCATAATGGCCATATCGAGTGCGGAATGCTGTTTTAGGAACATCGGCTTCACCGATTCGCAACTGATGATAACCTGAGCTCAGATCAATCTTAGAAAATAACTTTGCACCCTGTAGCTGATCAAACAAGTCATCTATCCTTAGGAGAGGATACTTGTTCTTCACTGTCACCTAATTCAACTCTCTATAATTAATGCACAGTCTCAGGGTACCATTCTTCTTCTTCACAAACAGAACTGGTGTACCCTAAGGAGAAACACTAGGTCTGATAAAACCTTTATCCAATAACTCTTGCAACTGCTCATTAAACTCTTTCAACTATGCAAGAGCCATTATGTAGGGTGGCATATATGTAGGAGTAGTTCCTGGAACCACATTTATACATAACTCAATCTCTTTGTGAGGTGGTAAACCTGGCAACTCCTCAGGAAAAACATCAGGAAACTTACGGGTAATCAGAACATCTGTGAGTGAAAACTTCTCCACTGAAGTATCCCTGACTAATGACAAATATCCCTGATAACCTTTCCTCAGCAACTTCCTAGCCGTAATAGCAGAAATAAGATTCTGAGGTGCTGAACTCCTATCACCCATAAACTTAAATTCTTCTTCACCAGGAATTCTGAAAGTCACCTCTTTATTCTGACAATCCACCATGACATAGTGCTGAGATAACCAATCCATACCCAGAATAACATCAAACTCCATCACATCCAACAGAATCAAATCAGCAGACAACTCTCTACCTCCCACGAGAAGTAGGCAACCAGAAAGAACAATATCGATGTCTAAAGAATCACTTAGAGGAGTGGCAACAGACAAAGAAAAAGCCATCCTCGAAGCTTGCTAACAAGACTTAGAAGCAAAAATGAGAGAAACGAACGAATGTGTGGCACCCGGATCAAACAAAACCCATGCATCCAAGTAACAGACAGAAATAATACCTACCATAACTGCATTAGATGCCTGAGCATCCTGCTGAGTGAGATGGAAAAATCTAGTCTATCCTCGACCTCCCTGCTGACTAGTAGAAGCCTGGCCAACACCTCTGGCACCTCCTTTGGCACTCTACCATGACCCTGTCGGGAAACAAGCTGAGTGGAACTTTGATGCTGGGCTGGAGGCAACTGAAAAGGAATGGGTGCAGCACTAGCAATCGACTGCTATTGAAATCATGGAATCTACGGCTGCTGATACCCAGAATAAGGACACGATTTGGCATAATGTCCTATCTGCCCGCATCTGAAACACGTCAGCAGTGTCAGGTAACACGGTCCCTGATGGACTCTATCGTAGGTCTGGCAAACATTGGCAGTTGATCCAGAACTACGACCACTGCTACTGCTCAAAGCACTTGACCTGAATCTGAATGGTTTATGTTGACCTCCACGACCATGTTTATTGCTCCGATGCACTCGCTGCTACTGTCTCTGACTCTACTGAGTCGGACCTCTCTGCTAACTACTCAATCCCACATGAAAACTCGAATACGGATTAGCTTGCAATCCATTTGACTGAACACCCAACTGGTAATAATCAGGCATATCTCCTTGCCTGACTAGCCTCAGCTCAATCTCCTTGGCCAACTCTAGAACCGACTCCAAAGTAAGGCCCACTGTAGGCATACCAACAAATATTGAACCCAATCCGATGATATAGGTAGTGACTGTGAAATACTGATCTCGGATCAAATCCTCTGCATACCTACCTAGCCAAAGGAACTCTCGAGTGTACTCCTCTACTAATCGATCACCGTGAGAAATGCTGGTCAACCAGAGATGATAACTCATACAGAGAGGCTCTAGGTAGAATCTCATAAACTGCTCTCTGAACTGAGCCTAGGTCATCGTCAACATGTAAGGCTGGATCATCTGAATGAAACAGTCCGGGGTTAGTCCCTCAATAGAAAGCTCAACGATCATTATCCGCTGGTACTCAGTATGAGCAGTCTGAGTCCTAGTCTCGATCGTATACAGAAAATCTAATGAATTGAAAGTCCCATCGAAAGCAATCCTGCCAACTCTAGCATAGAATAGAGTGTAACGGGGTGACAAAAGGGGCCCTAGGGGCCATGCACCCTTAGAGTCCTTAGCTTATCCTAAGGACATGGTGGGATAAGAAAAGTATAATATGGTCGAGCAAGGACGTGTGTGAAAGGAAAAGTACAACAAAGGGCATTTTGTTAAATATGAATAATTATTATTATTTATATATTTATTAAGGAGCGATGGGTGGAACATTCTGATGTCTCCTTCTATCAACCTTCAAGGTGCTCCTTATGCTATTTAGGGGGTACTTTCGGTGTAAGCTCTCCACCATCCCCGAGGCTTGTGTGCATGTTCGACGACACAACCTTAAGTGAGCCCCTTAGTGTGAAGCTAGGTGACGGGCATCAAGTTTAGGAAAGAAGAATTCGGTGTCTCCATAGAGAAGGAGCTCTATGGACACTATAAGGCCGAGGTGCTCGTAGTGCGTGGTTCTCCTAGACCCGAGGTTATAATATGACTTGTGCTATGCGCAAACATATAGGGGAATTCTGAGGCACATTAGGATTTGATGATATACAACACTTATGAAATAAGTATATGATTCTTGCGTATGCGAGAGCTGTTAGGCTAATGTGGGATCCGATAATATATGCGAACAATGAGGCGAATGCGAGGCTTAAGATAAGAATAAGGCTCGGATACATATGCGGGATTCTATGTGAGCATGAGCCTTGAACGTATGCGAGAAACATAGGAACAATGATAGTAGTGAACATGCAAAGTTGGCTAGGTCCGCCAACACTCGACTATAGTCGAAGGACACTCGGTATTAATGCTAAGAGTATGTTCATGAGGCTTGGCTGGCCTAAACTTAGGAAAGTTTAGGCACCACACGGGTTGAATGTCCAGGCTAAATGGAGGACCCGTGACATTTGGTATCAGAGCAAAGAAAACGTGCGATGTGGGAAATATTAATATATAAGTACCATGTTGTGGATGTAAGAATGAATAATTGTGGACCCATAATTATTCATGTAGGTGACTATTTAATCAAACTTATTTTCTTAAAGAGAAATAAGTGTGAGGGATGCGATGGTTAGTGGCACATCAATGTGTCAAAATTAGTAAATGAAAACTTGTGGGAATTAGATGATGTTCATCAAAAGAATATCATGAAACATTGAGGTAAGGCAGAAATGTATGTGATAACCTAATAAAATTGGTGGATCCTTTATACTTGTGACTCCTACAAGAAATTATTGAGGCGTAATTTACTTGTGGAGAGCAAGCAAGTGAAGAGACACTTAAGTTTGTTAATGAGCTCATACATGAGAAATAAAATGCGATCATGTAAAGCGAAAAGTGTTTGAGACTTTGGTTAGATATGACACTATAATAGCATTATTGTATGAATGCATATCCTGGAGGTATAATCTATAAGGTTGACAAAAACTTAAAAGAAACTTCGAGTAAAATAAGGGAATAATTGATAAAATTATAGTAAGATTGCTTATTGGCGTAAAAAGGCCAACCATGGTGGGATGAGAAATGTGCTAAACGAAAGGCCGAAAGTGGCAATTATAAGACAAAAATATCGATGTTGTGATTGAATAATTTATAAGTGAAAATATAAAGGGTATAGAGTCCCTTAAATTGAGATGCAATGAATGTGATTCAATGCGAGAGATAAAGTGCGCTAAAATTCACAATGTGAATAAGGGTTATGACAGAACCTATTAAATGTGGTGAAATTGGAAATTTTATTAGTCTTATAAGACTATTAAAGGGATGATACCCTACAATTGGAAATGTGACAACGCACAAATAATAAAGTGCAAAAGTTGCGATATAATTTTGATTGACGAATTATAAGAGTTATCATATAGTGGCACAAACTTATAATGATGTGTGAAGTGGCTCAAAGGCTAGTGAGGCGTTGAGCATGAGTTAGGCTTGAGAAGCCAATGTGATGGAATTTTTATGAGTATTATGACTCAAAGTGGGGGGAGTGAAACCCACTCTGCAATGAATGAAATGATAAGTGAAATATTGTGATTAGAATGTGGTTATGGTAACCACTGTTGTGAGTGTGTGAGAATGTGTGAAAAAAAAATAATAAAACAATAAAAAGAAGAGTAAAAAATATAAGAGCAAGAGGAAAAGAACATAAAGCAAAAAGAAGAAAAGAAAATAACAAGGGAAAGTGAAAAGAAAGAGAGAAAAGAAAAGAAAAAAAAAGAGTGTGAGTGGGAACATGTTGTGCAAGATGTGTGTTTAATGAGGGCTGCTGTAGCCCTGATTTATGTTTGCCGAGGGTTGCGGTAGCCTTGATTTGTGTTTGTTGAGGGCTGTGATAGCCTTGATTTGTGTTTGCTAAAGGCTGTGCTAGCCTTGATATGTGTTTGCTAAAGGCTATAGTAGCCTTACGTGTTATAGAAGGGTTTGCCAGTAAAGCTTGAGGCAACCATCGAGAAAAATATATATATATATATGTTATGTGAAGGTGAAAATAAGTGTCGATATAGATAAACTAAGGAATCACTAAGGGGATGGAATATGAGTGCGATAAACAAAGCGTAATGCTACTAAGGTTTGAAACACTTACAAAAAAATGTGGTGGCAAATGTGATGACATGCAGTAACTTTCAAGAAGCAAGAAAAGAGATTGATCGAATCAAATTAATTACGGACGGAGGGTTATGGCTTTGTAGAGATGGAGATGACATCGTCTCTCAAGGCAAAGGCACTAGCAAGTTGAGCCAAAAATCATAAACTCTTACTACTATTAAGACAAGCAAAAATACTACTCTCGAATGACCCATCGAACCTGAATGTACTAAGACATACTTTAGAAAGATCTTGTAGAGATGTATTATCCTGCAAGTTACTTTTATAAGTGGAATGTACACAATAAATACCCTAGACATAAATGGGACAAGATATCTACCTTTTGGCATGTGAACGAAAAAATATATATGAAGGCTCCTATGAAGTAACAAGTGAAGGAGGAAGAGCATTAAACCAAAGCAAGATGTTGGCTAGTAGATACCCTATCCTAGAAAAAAAAGATGCGAGGATTTGGGAAGGTGCAAAATAGCAAACTATAAGGGCCAAGAATGACAAACAATAACAGTGTTAAATGAACACAAGGATAATGTGTAAGTCATATTATGCTCCTTTATAATTCTTCGACATAAATAGTAAGTTGTGATGTTTATTTAATTGATGTACAAATATATATGCAAATGGTGAATTCATCTAACATTGAATTTGTATTAAAAGAGCAAATGAGACATGAGAATTATTTTTCAATATGTACTATTATTGCTTCTTTATTTTATCTTGTGAGGTACAATTTACACTTGAGAAAGGAATAAAGCAATGAAAGCATGGGAAACCTTATTGAGAAGTAAAAGCAAGAACCTAAGAGAAGACATTCAAATATAGAGGTGGAGAGCCAAATTCACGATGGACAAGAGTGAGAAGTGGTCAAGAATTGACAAAGTCTTAAAGAGCACAAATAAGCGGTGTAAGCTGATGGAGATCAAATAGAAGAAGACATGGAACACCAAAAGAGATGAGAACCATGAACTCCTATGGCCAATTGACGAGGGCATCAATTGCTCAAGTGGGGGAGAATGTAATGGGGCGACAAAAGGGGCCCTAGGGGCTATGCACCCTTAGAGTCCTTAGCTTATCCTAAGGACATGGTGGGATAAGAAAAGTATAATATGGCCGAGCAAGGACGTGTGTGAAAGGAAAAGTAAAACAAAGTGTATTTTGGTAAATATGAATAAATATTATTATTTATATATTTATCAAGGTGTGATGGGTGGAACATTCTGATGTCTCCTCCTACCAATCTTCAAGGTGCTCCTTATGCTATTTAGGGGGTACTTTCAGTGTAAGCTCTCCACCATCACTGAGGCTTGTGTGCATGTTCGACGACATAGCTTTAAGTGAGCTCCCTAGTGTGAAGCTAGGTGATGGGCATCAAGTTTAGGAAAGAAGAATTCAGTGTCTCCATAGAGAAGGAGCTCTATGGACACTATGAGGCCGAGGTGCTTGTAGTGCGTGGTTCTCTGGGACCCAAGGTTACAATATGACTTGCGCTATACGCAAGCATATAGGGGAATTCCAAGGCACTGTGGGATTTGATGATATGCGGCACTTGTGAAACAAGTATATGATTCTTGCGTATGCGAGAGCCATTAGGCTAATATGGGATCCGATAATATGTGGGAATGGTGAGGCGAATGTGAGGATTAAGATAAGAATAAGGCTCAGATACATATGCGGGATTCTATGTGAGCATGAGCCTCGAACGTATGCGAGAAACATAGGAACAATGATTGTAGTGAACATGCAAGGTTGGTTAGGTTTGCCAACACTCGACTATAGTCGAAGGACACTCGGTATTAATGCTAAGAGTATGTTCATAAGGCTTGGCTGGCCTAAACTTGGGAAAGTTTAAGTGCCACACGGGTTAAATGTCAAGGCTAAATGGAGGACCCGTGACACAGAGTTGCCTCAGGGTCAGACATACCCTGCTGATAGGCAGGCTAAACAGGCTGAAGGACTGAAGGTACAGGAACATCCTCGTACTCAGGCTCTACAATCTTCTCATCCTGTATCTCTCTCTGCCTATGGTGACCTACTGCTCCTCGAGGTCTACCTCTACCACGACCTCGACGTCTAACTGGCTACTCAAGAGGTAAACCTCATCCTGAAAGGACTCATCATCCTCGGCCTCAATGACTGGTGGAGCGACATGCGCTCACCTCCTCATTCTGAAAAGACAAAGAGAATGATTAAGACAAAACAGACAATGGAGGAATAATTCAGAAAACTAAAGCAAGGAATACTTATCAAGACATACTCAAACCTAATTCACTACAGTAGTTCGACAGAAAACACAACTTTGAAAACTAGGGCCACAACTCACATAACTAAAGCCCTGACACAAAACTCCACTCTGATACTAACTTTGTCACAACCAAAAACAGGGGCCATGATTGGCGTTAGGGAATAGGAATTCTTTCGAATCCGGAACCCGTAGCAAGCTTTAAAATAAAATAAAACATGCAATAATAATAATAACATAATTAAAATACTCTACAACGAAAATAAATCAGAAATATTGAAATAATAATCCACCAAAAGAAATTAAATCTAATATCTAATTTCATATATAAATAAACTTTTAATACAAATCCAGTTCAAATATTTAAATACATAACTCACACAGACATAATACATAAACTCCACAATTGTATACAACTACTACAGTGTCTAGATTAATAAGTAAAACTCAGAAAAGCAATTTACATAGTGAAGCTGGGGCGGAAGAAATCCGGCGTATGGGTCTGCTACTGAGGTATGAAGACGATGACTCGCTTAAAAAAATAGTCAACGGAGGGGAGTCAAACCTTACTGAGTGAATTGTTATAATATATATACATGCATACTAAATGGCAATGCACACAGTCAATAGTATATATATAGTAAATATATATACATACAAATACACACATATGCAACAAAATCATTTTATATATTTTATGAAAATCACTATTTATGAAGGATCAAATAAAACCCTAGAAAATTGCAACCTCAAATAGTGTTAGACAACACTCTAGCCATACGGGCTCACTTATTCCAAATATATTCACTTGTTCCATTTGGACAGTAGATTGGCCCCGGGACACTAAGTCGACCGAGCTCCAGCAGTCTGACTGTCAGTGTGATTGGCCTCAAGACACTTGGTCAATCGAGCTCCAGCAATCACACTCCCAAATCATATCACACATCAAATCAATCAATCCGACCATAATCCACAATAGGTTAGTAATATAGCCTAAATGCTATCAGCATACCGGTACGTACTCGGTTTTAGTGCTGCCCACTAGGTAGCACGTTCTATTGATATCCTTCATTATTAAATAAAACATACATTCATAAATAAATGATGCATGAATTTTAATAAAATAGCAACATAAACCATATATATACTAGAAATATACCAAAAGTAAACTAGGTATATTTCGAGTATATATACATTAAATAAATCCAATATAATTGCAAAATAAACTACAAATATATTTAAAAACATTTTAAGTATAAATGTTTAATAAAACATGCATATAATTTAAAATATATAAAAAATATACCAAAAATAAACCAAAAATAAACCTAAGTACTAATTAAATCATTTATGCATACTTTATTAAAATAAACCATACATTTCTAAAACATGCATCCTAAAACACACACACACACACACACACACACACACACATATATATATATATATATATATATATATATATATATATATATATATATATATATATATATATATATATATATATATATATATATATAATAACAACTCACTATTATTGCACTCCACGAGATGGGTCCGACGGGCCTGGTCCATTAGGTCTCGGTCTCGGCGCAACTAAACAAACAAACGACAACAGAAAATCAGAATAAATCTAACGAAAATTCCTAGAAACTCAATCTAGAATACTAGACATAGTCCCTCAATTTTACGAGGGAATTCCTAGAAACTCAATTTAGAATTCGACCGGACATAACATTTTACGAGAATTCTACTGAAAATCCGGCAAAACCTCCCCAGTAAAATGGACATCTCTCTACTCAAAGAGTAGAGCCAGTCCTGCAAAGAAATACACTTTGAAATAAACACAATATTCACAACCACAATCCCTCGGTCGGACTCCAAACTACAATTCACCGACCAAGGTTCACAATTCACATAACAATTATAAAATACCAAAAATGCGCTTTTATAATAAAAATACATTTTATAAATCCAAATTACATAATTAACCTAAAACATGTTAAAAACCGATAAAAACTCATTTATTTAGAAAAATTGTATAATATATATATAATTAAAAATAATTTACGAAAATTAGTTTTAATTAGTTAAAAATACTAAATAATTTATAGAAATCATTTTTATACCTTAAATAACTAATAAAACCAATTTAATTACATTTTTAGCCAATTTAGTGTCAAATTACCAAAATACCCCTATTTATATAAATTTACTAAAATTAATCCAAAAATTCACCAAAAATAATATAATTACTCAAAATTAATTTTCTCAACATGTAATTCAATAATATCAATAAATATACTCAATTAACCAATTAATTTCAATTAAACACATAATTAACCTAATTTTTCAAAATTACATAAACTTAATAAATTCAAAATAAATATATAAAATTCACAAAAATTACCAAGAAATTTCTAAAATACATTTCAACACCTATAATTACCATAAAACACAATTTCATAATTTAATTAATTAATTTTTGAATATTAGAAAATATTAATAAAATAATTAAAAATTCACAAAAATCAAAATAATTTCCAAAAATTCCAAAAAAATTATCACATGAAGATTAAGCTACAAGGATCAAAGTTTGTGAAGGGATTTTTCTTGAATCAATCAAATTGAAGCTCAAAAAAATTCAAGACCCTAAATGGCCGAAAATAGAAAATCAAAACCTAGGAAAATCTAAACCATTTTAAGTGAAACAAAGCTTGGAATCACACTCACTAGAGCTCAAAAAGAAGATAGAGACTGGCGGTGTTGAAAACGGTGGCCGGAATTGGATTGATCGGCGATGGAGATGAGTTTCGGTTTTTCGGCCAATTCGAGCTTCAAACGGTGCCAGAGAAGGAAGAGAAGGTGGCGAGGCTGGCTGGGGACGATGGTGGCACGCCGAGAGGCACACTAACAGCAAGAAAATAAGGTTGCAGACGGTGGAACGACGATGGAGGATGATCGGGAAGAGAGGAAAAAGAAAGGGGCAAATCCGTAATTTTTGCAAACTTACATGTAAATTAAATAAACCTAAGTACTAATTAAATCATTTATGCATACTTTATTAAAATAAACCATACATTTCTAAAACATGCATCCTAAAACATATATATATATATATATAATAACAACTCACTATTATTGCACTCCACGAGATGGGTCCGACGGGCCTGGTCCACTAGGTCTCTGTCTCGGCGCAACTAAACAAACAAAGGACAACAGAAAATCAGAATAAATCTAACGAAAATTCCTAGAAACTCAATCTAGAATACTAGACATAGTCCCTCGGTTTTACGAGGGAATTCATAGAAACTCAATTCAGAATTCGACCGGACATAACATTTTACGAGAATTCTATTGAAAATCCGGCAAAACCTCCCCAGTAAAACGGACATCTCTCTACTCAAAGAGTAGAGCCGGTCCTGCAAAGAAATACACTTTGAAATAAACACAATATTCACAACCATAATCCCTCGATCGGACTCCAAACTAATAATAATAATAATAATAATAATAATAATAATAATAATAATAATAATAATAATAATAATAATAATAATAATAATAATAATAATATTTGAAAATATTAACAATGAAAATGATTTTTATGACTTTAAATAATAAAAATAATTATTTTACGAAAATAAAATATTTAGAATAAAATAAATAGAAAATATACACAAATAATGATAATATATAAATAAAATTTAAAATATTATTAACACTGCATATCCCAAAATATATTTTATATTATTTAAAATATAGGGTCATTACAATCTTCCCTCCTTATAAGAATTCATCCTTGAATTAAAAAAAAAAGAATAGAAACAAGAATTATCGAGGAAAGAGGTAAGGATAAATAGCTCGCATCTTAGCTTTTGTCTCTCAAGTGTGCTCCTCCACGTTGTTGCTTTGTCACAACACCTTAACCATCAAAATCTGCTTCGAACGCAACTGACGAACTTGGTTGTCTACTATCATGACTGGTTCCTCTTCGAACGTTAGGTCTTCATTCACTTCCACACTATCAAGTTGAAACACTTGCGAAGGGTCTAAAATATACTTCCTCAACATCGAGATATGAAACACTGGATGCACTTCATGCAACCATGTCCACTCTCTCGAGAATCTTGAATGCTCCAATATATCTCAATGCTAACTTCCCCTTCTTGGCAAATCTCATCACACCCTTCATCGGAGACACCTTCATAAATACAAATTCTCTAACTTAGAACTCCACATCTCTATGTCTCAGATCCGCATAGCTCTTCTACCTGTTAACTGCGAAATCTAATCTCCTTTTAATCACAACAACCTTCTCTGCTGCATCTTGGACAATCTCAGGTCCTGTCAAGGCTCTCTCTCCAAT
Organism: Mallotus nudiflorus; assembly: GCA_947683625.1. Lineage (NCBI taxonomy): Eukaryota > Viridiplantae > Streptophyta > Magnoliopsida > Malpighiales > Euphorbiaceae > Mallotus > Mallotus nudiflorus. The sequence continues at coordinate 198,663 of CANTUR010001025.1, forward strand.
CTCATCCCAACATAGAGGGGATCTGCACTTCCTTCCGTACAAAGCCTCATATGGTGCCATCTTAACACTGCTATGGTAGTTGTTATTATATGAAAACTCCGTAAGCGATAAATGATTATCCCAACTTCCTCCCAAATCCAATACACACGTTCTCAATATATCTTCAAGTTTCTGGATCGTCCTGTCAATTTGAGGGTGAAAAGCAGTACTAAAATCAAGCCTGGTGCCCATCGCTTCCTGCAACTTCTGCCAAAAATAAGAGGTAAACACTTAACCTCTATCAGATACAATAAACACAGGTACTCCGTGAAGTCACATAATATGCTTAACATACAACTTCACCAATTTAGCTATAGAATAAGTGGCTTTCACAGGCAATAAATGAGCAGACTTGGTTAACCTGTCCACAATCATCCTTAAAACAATGTAACCCAGCCACAAAATCCATAATTCTCTCCCACTTCCACTAAGGAATAGGAAGTGGCTAAAGCTTTCCAGAAGGCTTCTAATGTTCAACTTTCACTTGCTTACATGTTAAACACTTAGCAATAAAAATCAGCTACATCCTTCTTTAGTCCATCCCACTAATACAAGTCTCTAATACTATGGTACATTTTAGTACACTGTAGGCTGTAGAATATGCTTCCTCAAGGATCTCTTCTCTTAAATTATCCATATCAGGAACACATAACCTACCACTGATCCATAAAATACCATCATCATCAAGTGTGAAATCAGTGAACTTCCCTGCATGAATATTCTCTATAAGCTCTACTAGAATAGGATCTCGACCTTAAGATGCCTTAATCCTATCTCTTAGCATTGATCAAACTCTGAATTGATCTAACAATCTACAAATATACTAATCTTTATCATCAGAACTTAATCCACTAACTGGTGAAACTCTTAGATTAATGGTCTCCTCTCCACACTAATGTGAGCAAGATAACCTAAGGACTTCCTACTCAAGGCATCTGCTCCCACATTAGCCTTACCTGGATGATAAAGAATCTCAAAATCATAGTCCTTTAGGAGTTCTAACCATCTCCTCTACCTTAGATTTAAATCTCTCTGCTGAAAAATGTACTTAAAGCTCTTATGATCAGTAAAAATCTCACAAGTCACCCTGTATAGATAATTTCTCCAAATCTTGAGAGCAGAGATCATTGTAGCCATCTCTAGGTTATAGGTAGGATAATTCTATTCATGCTTCTTCAACTGCTTCGAAGCATAAGCTACTACCCTACCATTTTGCATCAACACATAACCTAAACTGACTCTAGAGGCATCACAAAACACAGTGAATTTATCTACTCCATTAGGCAAAGCCAAAAATGGAGTTATGGTTAACTTCTCCTTCAGTAACTGGAAACTATTCTCATGAGCATTTAACCACTCAAACTTTACATTCTTCTAAGTCAAGCGAGTCATAGGAGTTGTAATTCTAGAAAAATCCTACACAAATCTCCTATAATACCTATCCAAACACAAAAAACTATGAATCTCTATGACTGTCGTTGGTATGGGCCACTCAGACACTGCCTCAATCTTTTGTGGACCAACCTGGATACCATCTTTAGACACTACATGTCTAAGGAATGCAACACTCTCCAACCAAAAATCACACTTCGAGAATTTAGCATAAAGTTGATATTCTCTTAGTGTCTGTAATACAGTCCTCAAGTGATATACTTGCTCCTTCATACTCTTCAAATACATCAGTATATCATCAATTAAGACTACCACAAACTGATCCATATATGGTCTGAATACCCTATTTATCATATCCATAAAATTAGTTGGTGCATTAGTCAACCCAAATGACATCACTAGAAACTCATAGTGGCCATATCGAGTATGGAATGTCATTTTAAGAACATCAGCCTCATTGATCTGCAACTGATGATAACCCGACCTTAAGTCAATCTTTGAAAAGAAGTGTGCACCTTGAAACTAATCAAACAGATCATCTATCCTCGAGAGAGGATACTTGTTCTTCACTGTCACCTTATTCAACTCTCTGTAATCAATGCACAATCTCAGGGTACTATCATTCTTCCTCATAAATAAGGCTAGTACACCCCAAGGAGAAACACTGGGTTGATGAAACCCTTATTTATTAATTCTTGCAACTGCTCCTTTAACTCTTTCAACTTTGCAGGAGCCATTCTGTAGGGCGACATCGAAATAGGAGTGGTGCTTGGAACCACATCTATATAGAACTCAATCTCTCTTTGAGGTGGTAAACTTGACAACTCCTCAGAAAAAACATTAGGAAACTCACAGGCAATATAAACATCTGTGAGTGATAACTTCTCCATAGAAGTATCCCTGACTAATGTCAAATATCCCTAACAACCCTTCCTCAACATCTTCCTAGCTGTGATAGCAGAGATGAGATTCTAAGGTGTAGAACTCTTATCACCCACAACTTAAACTCTTTTTTATATGGAATTTTGAAAATCACCTCTTTACTCCGACAATCCACAATATTATAGTGCTGAGACAACCAATCCATACCTAAAATCACATCAAATTTCATCAGATTTAACAGCACTAATTATGTTGGTAGTTCTCTGCCTCCAACAAACATTAGACAACTAGAAAGAACAATGCTGGTGTCCAATGAATCGTTTAGAGGAGTGGCAACATACAAAGGAAAAGTCATCCTTAAATCTTGCCAACATAACTTTGAAGCAAAAACAAGGGACACAAAACAACATTAGATGCTTGAGCATCCTATTGAGTGAGATGGAAAACCCTGGCTTGACCTTGACCTCCCTACTGACTGGTGGAAGTCTGGCCAAAACCTCTAGCACCTTTTTTGGTACCTCTACCATGCCCCTGTTGGGCAACAATCTGAGTCAAATTCGGATACTAAGCTGGAGGCAACTGAAAAGTGCTGGAGCAGTACTAGCAATTGACTGCTATTAAAATTGCTATGGATGAAGACCAAAATATAGGCATGATCTAGCAAAATGCTGTCATGACCCAACCCGAGAGTCATGACCGACGCTACGGAATGAGAATTCTTTCAAATATGGAACCCATAGAAAGCCTTAGAAAATAAAAAGCATGCAATAAATAAATAAAAATACACCAGAATTAAAATCTTAAATTGATATAAAAATAAATACTTAATGTCATATCATGTAATAAAAATATTTCATACAATATTTAGAGAAATGTCTTAATCCTGAAAACAACATTCTACAGATACAAAAAACTGCTACTACAGTTTTCTAGAATACAATAAAATTTCAGATAAATAATTTACATAATCTAGCCGGGGCTGAAGAAGTCCAACATAGAGGTCTACTACTGAGGTCTGAAGATGAGGAATCTCCTAAAAAAACATTGAGGGGAGTCAGACCTCACTGAGTGAATTATTATAATATATATACATACAATCTAAAATATATATATATATATATATCACATAGATGCTAAAATCCACTTTTATATATATTGAAATGCAAAACACATTTATTTAGGTGAAGGATCAAATAGAACCTTAAAATAATCGCAATCCCAAACAAATATCTCACTAGCCACGCAGGCTTACTTAATTCCAAATAAATTCTCTTATTCCATTTTAGATATTAGACTGGCCTCGAGACACTAAGTCGATCGAGCTCTAGTAGTCTCACTATTAGTATGATTAGCCCTGAGACACTAGGTCAACCGAGCTCTAGCAACCACACTAATCATTTATATTAAATTTCAAATAATCAATCAATCAAATTCTCCTAAAATAATTCTCATAATACAAACCCTAAAGTCTAACGAACCAGTATGTACATAGTCCTAGTGCAGCCCTCTAGGTAGCACGTTCTATTGATACCTTTGAATAAAGTTGTATATTTATGGTAAATAAATGCATAATCAAACATAAATAATATTCATAACAAAGAAATATACCATATATATACCGAAAATATAATAAATATATTTCAATTATATATATTCTACATATAACCAAAATCAACTATAAATATACCAAATATATATGACACATATATACCCAATATATACTAAAAACAATATATACTAACAAGTTTGCGCTCCTCGAGACAACGTCGACGGGCTCGGTCTAGGCACAACTATAAAATAAATAATAATAACAAATCAAAATAAATTCCTAACGTATACTTCTAAAGGAGACTCAATCTAGGAATATAAAACTCAGGCAAACACAAAATTTCAAGATCGACCTGGCGTCACATTTTACGAGAATTCTACCAAAAATTTGGTAGAGCCTCTTTTGTAAAATGGATATCTTTCTACTAAAAAGTAAAGCCGATCCTACAAGAAAAACACAGTTCTAAAACATAAGACTGACCTCGGGTGGGGACCTCGAACTATACAATTTCACAACCAAGGTTCACAATTCACCAAAAATATAAACAAAATAATAAATATATTAAAAAATCATTAAATTCCATAAATATCCACAAATACCAAAATATAATATGTTTAAACATTAAAACACTAAATACAATTATTTTCACAATAATTAAATAAAATCTAAAATAATAATATAATATTAATAAAAATCAAAATTTTCAATAATTCAACATAAAATAGTAAAAATTTAATTTTTATATATTCAAATACCCTAAATATATATTGAGAGTAATTAAAAATCCATTTAATCACCAAAATAGTAAATAATATATATTATTTGAATATAGTTTTCAAAAATTAGTATTAATTAGTTTTAAAAAATAGTAAATAATTTATAAAAATCATTTTAATACCCTATATAATTCTAAAATCATCTAAAACATATTATTTAACCATAATTTCCAAAAAATTACACAATTAACTCATACATAAAAAATTCACATAATATAAATAATATTCTCAAAAATTATATCAATTCACCAAAAATTATTTTAATAATTCTAAAATTATTAAATCAAATTACTAACACTAATTTAACTAAATTTCCATTAAAAATAATTAATTAACATAATTATCAAAAATTCAATATTTAATATTAAAATAATAAAAAATTACCCAAAATTCAAATAAATTCAAAAAAAATACATAAAAAATATATTTGAGAAGCTAAAGCTACCACAAACAACATTTGTAAAGCAAGATTTCAGGAATCAAACATTATCAAGTTCAAAAAAAAAAACCCTAAAATACATAAACTAAAAATTGAAGATATCTAAAAATCGAAGAGATTTGAGCTCAAACAATGCTCGAAATGGACTCACCGGAGCAAGAGCATTCAAAAGAGACCGAAATGAAGTCCAACAGTGGCCGGAATCCTCACTGACATTAATGGAAGCTTCTCTCAGCCTCTTCTATTTTCGGTGGTTCCCAATGTCTTCAAGCGGCTTTGCTAGCAACAGACAATAGCTGGAGGTGACTGGAAGTGGTGGCGGTCAGTGGTGATAACTGGGGTGGCTCCGGTGACTCTGGTAAGGCTGACTGATAAAAAGAAGAAGAAGAAGAAAGCTTTGACCCGGTTTTTTATTTTTGACTTTTCTAGTTTTTTAATTTAATTATAAAATTACTAAATTGCCCTTCAATCAAAATAATAATAAAAATATTAATGATGATAATAATAATAATAATAGTAGTAGTAGTAGCAGTAGTAGCAGCAGCAGCAGTAGTAGTAGTACTAATACTAATGATAATAATAATAATAACTTTAATGCATTTAAGTAATAAAACCCTTTAAATAAATGATTGTACGTAAACAAATTCTTAGAATAAAATAAATAAATAATATTAGCAAATAATAACAATAATATATAAATAAAATTTAAAATTATTAACACTGTATATCTCAAAATAGTTTAATATTATTTAAAATACAAGGTCATTACAAATGCCCTGTCTGTACACATCGAAAACATATTAGCGGTGCCATATAACAGGGTCCCTGATGGACTCCGCCACAAGTCTGATAGGTGTTAGCTACTGATCATGTGCTACCGTATCCTGAACTCTAACCACTACTGTTGTTGGATGCACCAGAACCAAATTTGATAGGCCTACGCTGTCCCCCACGGCCATGCCTCCTACTACCATGATATCTCAGCTACTGCCTTTGACTCTACTGTACTGAGCCTCTCTGTTGACTGCTAAAACCAATATGGAAAGTTGAATATGGAGTAGTATGGAGTACTCCTGACTGAACACCCAACTGATAGTAATCAGGCATAGCTCCTTGCCTGACTAGTCTCAACTCTATCTCCTTGGCTAACTCTATCACCGACTCTAGAGTAAGGCCCGTAGTAGGCATCCAAGAAAATGCAGAACCCATACCAGTGATGTAAGTCGTGATAGCAAAATATTGATCTTGCATCAAATCCTTTGCATATTTGCCAAGTCGGAGAAACTCTCTAGTGTAATCCTCGACAGATCTATCACCTTTGGTGATGCTCATCAGTCAAAGTTTGTAACTCATCCTCAGTGGATCTGGACAAAATCTCCTAATAAATCTCTCTTTAAATTGTGCCCAAGTCATCGTCGTCATGTACGACTGAATCACTTAGACGAACCAATCTAGGGTTGGTCCCTCTACAGATAACTCGACTATCATGATCCACTAGCACTCGGTGTTAGCAGTCCGAGTCATTGTCTCAATAGCGTACAGAAAGTCTAACGGATTTGACATCCCATCAAAGGCTATCCTGTCGACTCTAGCATAAAACAATGTTGCCTTAGGGTTAGACATACCCTGCTGATAAGTAGGCTATAACGGTAGTGAAATTGGAGGTATAGAAACTTCCTCGTACTCTGGCTCTATAGGTTCCTCATCCTGTAGCTCTCTCTATCTATAACAACCTACCGCTCCTCGAGGTTTACCTCTACCTCGGCCTCTGTACCTCACTGGCGGCTCAGGAGGTAAAATCTCATCATCCTCGACCTCAATGATCGATGGAGTGACACGCACTCGCCTCCTCATTTTGAAAAGACAAAATAAAGAGATTTAGACAAAACAAACAACAAACAATCTAATGAATACACAAAAAAATAAGTCAAGAAAAACTTATCGAAGATATGATCGAACCTAATTAACTGCAGTAGTTTCAAAGAAAACACAACTTTAAAAACTTGGGTCCATAACACTAATAACCTAGGGCTTTGATACCAGTTTTTTCAAGACCTAAACCATGGAGTCATGACTGGCGCTAAGGAATGGAAATTCTTTTGAATCCAGAACCTGTAGTAAGCCTTAAAAATAAAATACGAACGCAATAATAAATAAAAATATACGACATAATTGAATCTTAAATTGATTTAAAATAAATACTTAAATGTCATTTCATAAAATAAAAATATGTTCATACAATATTCAGAGATAGGTCTCTTACTAAAGTAACATTCGACTGATATAAAACACTACTACTGCGGTTTTCTAGAATACAATAAAAATTCAAATAAATAATTTACATAATCTAGTTGAGGTTGAAGAAGTCTAGTGTAGAGGTCTAACGATGAGGAATTTCTTAAAAAAATATTGAGGGGAGTCAAACCTCTCTTAGTGAATTATTATAATATATATACATGCAATCTAACTCATATACAGTCAAGCATCATCATATATAAATATATACAAGCATTTCACACATATGCAAAAATTCATTTTTTTATATATAATAAAAGCATAAAATCATTTTAGTTGAAGGACCAGAGCAGAACCCTAATAGCTCACAACCTCAATCATAATAATAAATAGCCAATAGGCTTAATCAAAACTCCAAGTATTATTTTTTCTAATTTAAGGTAGTAGATTGGCTCTGAGTACATTAGGTCAACCGAGGTTTTGTAATCTCACTACTGGCACGACTAGCCCTGAGTACACTCGGTCAATCGAGGATCCACAGTCAGCCCTTCCCAAAACCAATATCTCAATAACAATTATCAAATTCTTAAACTAATTCTACCGTCCCGTTGTGCAACAGTCCTAGCGTAGCCTACTAGGTAGCACGTTCTACTGCTATCCTTCAAATCCACGTTCTACTGCTATCCTTCAAATCATTCTTATAATTATTAAAAATAATAAATGCATGATATAAACATAATAGCATTCATTTAAAGATGAATATACCAAATATATACTGAAAGTATGCTGAAAATATACTAAATGTATACTAAATATATATATATATATATATATACCATAATATACTCCAATAAACCATGAATATACCAGAAATATACTAGGTATATTTTGAAAATTACAACATGCATAAATTGCATATATATAGCAAAATATTCTAAATCATTTAAGGAAATAAATCATGTATAAACATATAATAAAAATGTGAAAATCCTTATTCATGCATTCTATATGAAATGCATATATAGAATAATAACTTACAAGTTTGCACTTCTCGAGACTAACTTGACGGGTCTGGTCTGATAGGCCTCAGTCTCGGCGCAGCTAGAAAATAAATAATAATAATAATTAGAATATATTCTAACTTATACATCTAAGAATTCTAAAGAAAGACTCGATCTAAGAATTTAAAATCTAGTCAAAACATAAAGACTCAGGATCGACTCGACGTCACATTTTATGAGAATTCTATCAAAATTCGGTAGAACCTCCTCTGTAAAATGGACATCTCTCTACTAACAGTAGAGTTGATCCTGTAAGGAAAACACATTTCTAAATTCCACTAAGCTCAACACCTTGGGTTGGGACCCCGAACTGCACAAATTCCCAATAGAGGTTCACAATTCACCAATAATCAATATAAAATAATAAACATATTAAAAATCATTAAATTCCATAAATATCCATAAAATACCAAAATATAATATATTTAAACATTAAATCACTACATATAATTATTTTCACAACAATTAAATAAAAATCTCAAATAATAATATAATATTAATAAAAATCTAATTTTTCAATAATTCAACATAAAATAGTAAAATTCACTTTTAATTACTCAAATAGCTTAATTATATAATAAAAGTAGCTAAAAATCAATTTAATCACTAAGATAGTAAATAATATATTATTTGAATATAATTTTCAAGAATTAGTATTAATTAGTTAAAAATAGTAAATAATTTATAAAACTTATTTTAATACTCTATATAATTCTAAAATCATTTAAAACATATTATTTAACTATAATTTCAACAAAAATACACAATTCACTCATAATTCCAATATTCACATAATATTAATAATTTCTCAAAAATTATATAAAATTACCAAAAATTATTTTATAAATTCTAAAATTATTAACTCAAATTAATAACACTAATTTAACCAAATTTCCATTAAAAATAATGAATTAACATAATTATAAAAAATTCAATATTTTAATATTAAAATAATAAAAAAAACTTATAATTCAAAAAAATAAACTAAAAATATATGTGAGTAGATTTAGCTATACACAAACAAATTCTCAAAGAGAAAATTCATAGATCAAAGTCAATAATTGAAAAAAAAAAATCGACACCGTAACGTCACCTAAACTAAACTTGGACATAACTTAAAATCTAGAGAGTTTAAGCTTAAAAGGAGCTTAGATATGGACTCCCCGGTCCAAGAGGAGTCTATTAAACACTTGGAAAATTGTAAGTATTCCACAATTTATATTTCCTAAGTTTTGTATTTATATAAAACGATACATATTAGTTATGTATTAAATTACAAATTGGGTTTTAGGGATTGGAATTCTTGATGAGATCAAAGATTTTGTTGAGAAAAATTTAAAAATTTGCCCTACTTATCATTTGATGTCTAAGTAGCATAATCGATTCCTTCATATATATAATTTTTATTCAGAAAATTCTAAGAAATTATACTTGCCATATATGTATAACACAACAAAGGATCTAGTTAAGTAGCTAAGAATAGATACATACACACACACACTCACACACACACACACATATGGACAATGATAGATGTCACTAGTAATTATAGCCTTATTTTCTCTCAACTTTCTCTTCTTTTTTCTAGTCACTCATCTTTCTTAAACAATGAGGGGTATTTTTACTATTCTTGGCTTATAATCACCCTTATACACCTTTTTTTTTATCAATTTATTTCTTATTTAAGTTGTTATTTCACAAAAATTTGAGTTTATTTTATTTTTTGTGATTTCATCATCTTATTACGGTGTTTAATTTTTCATTGCCTTGTTATCACGTTTTGTTTTTAGTCATCTTATTGCGGCCTTTTATTTGTGTTTGGATGATTCAAACAAGTATATTTCATTAGACATACATAGAGATAATAAATTAAATGGTCATCAGTATGTTGAAGAACTAGAGTAATAGATATTCTAGTCACTATAGTATTATTAAATTTATAGGCTTTAAGCCGATTTATTATGTTATTAATCTGGGTGTTGTTTTATCCTCTATGATTTTTAGTGAATTTGTATTTGTAGTTCTATGGATGTATTACTAATCTGAATCAATAAAATTATTTTTCTTTTAAAAAATATTTAAAATTACATATATGACTTATATGCAAATGAAAGGGAACATGACAATTTCATCTCTTCTAAATTTCAACTCCATTAACTACAAGTATCCCAATGTCTCCCTCTCCTATTTTTACATGATGAGCATACAGTCACTTCACAAATAATCAAATTATTTTGGACAACAAATTTAAGGTCTCATGTAATACATATCCATCTTAGTATATGTTTAAATGTAAGAGATTTGATCATGAATTTGGATTTCAACCAAAACAATTATTTGGCAACTATGCAAATTTATATTAATATGAATTTGAAATTCATAAAAAATTTAAAAAGTCATTTAACAAAGGTTTGAAATAACCTCAAAATTTTATATTTGAAATTTATCATTTAAATATCTAAAATTTAAAAATTGTATACTTGTATAAGTTGATTAGTTAATTCACATGAACAAAAATAATAGATCTATCATTTTATCCATCTAGAAATCATTTTATCAAGTTCAAATGTGAATTAAACCATTACATTTAATTAGCCCTTGCAATATATTCAAATCCCCTTTAGATTTGACCAAAATATGCATTATTGAGGAAAATGCCTTGAAGCATAATTAGATTTACTAGGTATATAAGATCAATTGCGAAGAATTAAAGGTGGCAAAATGCCCTTATAAATTTTATCATGATTTCATATGTATTTGGAGTTGGGACTAAAGCTTGAAAGACACTACTCGTATATATTTAATTATCATTAATCTTTTCACACCATAAAATGCTATAACACAAGCACATAAGATTAATTTAAGAGCCAAGCTCTAACATGTAATATAGACATAAGATAATCCAAGCCATGCCAAAATTTTGATTTGACAAAAACAAATGCACCACCATTACCAACACTCAACTAAAAGTGGGGTTTAAGTCTTTGTTTTATTGTGTATAACCTTAGGATGGATTATAAAACAGAAATGTCATCACTGAGCTACTGTCAATAATTAATAGAAAATTTGTATTCTGCATCTCAAGTGCATGTTTTGTGCTAAATGATGCCTGGATTAATTGGAAAAAAAAAATCTTTTACATCTAAGTTACATTATCTGAGTTTAAATCCCATTGAAGTGAATACTATTGAACTATATATAAAAATTAATTTATTTTAAATTAAGTGTGATTTTTTTAGAGAAAAGATGAATATTTCATTCTTTTTAGAGAAAAGATAAATATTTCATTCATTGAAAATTAAGGGTACATCTTGATTAAAAGAATAATAAAAAATAATAGTATAAAAATAATAAAGTAATTATGAAATTTCTTATTACTATTCTTAAATCACGTTGACCTTTTAACTTGTACTAAGCAATATATATGCTTCACTTAATGGTTGTAACGACTCAAACTGAGGGCCATGACCGGCGCTAGGGAACAGGAATTCGAATTCTTTCGAATCCGGAACCCGTAGCAAGCCTTAAAATAAAAGTATGCAATAATTAAAATAAAACATGCACCATAATTAAAATCATAAACTAATGTAATAAAAATATAGCTCTTTCATCTCATAAAATAAAATATATTACTACAATATTCAGAGAAAAACCTATGAATTAGAATCACATACAATAAAAACTAAATACACTCACTACTACAGTTTTCTAGAATACAATATAAAATTAAGTAGATAATTTACATAAACAAGCCGGGGCTGAAGAAATTTGACGGATGGGTCTACTGTTGAGGTCTGAAGAAGAAGACTTTCCTGTAAAAATATTAATTGAGGGGAGTCAGACCTCATTAAGTGAATTGTTATAATATATATACATGCATTTCCTATATGTCAAATACAATCAATCATTTATATATTATAAATATATATAAAATTAATTCACACAGATGTTGAAAATCACTTTATATATAAATACTGAAAAACATAAGTTTATGAAGGATCAAATAAATTCTATTTAACGCAACCTCGATCAACAATAACACCACTCTAGCTATACAGACTCACTTAATTCCAAATAAATTCAATTAATCCATATGGATAGTAGATTGGCCCTGAGACACTAAGTCAACCGAGCTCCAACAGTCTGACTGTCAGTGTGATTGGCCCGAGACAATAATTGAAGATAAAACATGCATTTATTTAGAAATATATCAAAAATATACTAAAAATATACCTATAGTATACTAAACATTTTCATAAAACAATTTATGAATAAATACAGTTAAAACATGAATATGTGCTAAAACATGTATCCTAAATGTAATGTATATATAAAATAACAACTCACAAATTTGCGCTCCTCGAGACTAGTCCAACGAGCTTGGTCCACTAGGCCTCGATTTCGATGCAACTAAACAAATAAAATAAATACATAAATCAAAATAAATTTAACTTAAACCTCTAAAGAGACTCGATCTAAGATTATAGAACACAGACAGATACATAATTTAGAATTGACCCAATGTCACGTTTTACGAGAATTCTATCGAAAATTCGGCAAAACCTTCTCTGTAAAATAAATATCTCTCTACTAAAAAGTAGAGCTGGTCCTACAAGAAAAACACACTTCTAAAATCGAAATTCCTACAACTTTTGGTTGGGATCCCGAACTATACAATTCTCCAACCGAGGTTCATAATTCACTAAAAATCCAAATAATATAATAAATATATTAAAAATCAATAAATTGCATAAATATCCTCAAAATAGCAAAATATTACATATTTAACACTAAAACACTAAATATACTTAATTTTATAATAATTACGTAAAAATTTTGAAATAATAATATAATATTATTAAAATCAAATTTTTCAATAATTACACATAAAATAATAATAATTCATTTTATAAATCCAAATAACTTAATTAACCCAGACATCAAACAAAAATTTATTCATGTAGATTAAGCTACTAGGAACAAATTTTGTGAAGGAAGATTGTAAGATTTATCAAGATTTAACTTTAAAAAAATTGGAAAACCCTAATGTTCAAAAACTAAAAATCATCAAAACTTACAAAATGGATGATTAGAGCTTAAACCGAAGTTGGATTCATGCTCACCAGTGCTTAAGAAGTTGGTGGACACTGGCAATGCATGAAGAGGTGGCTAGAGGAGGGAGAATAGCCGGTGATGCCACTTATTGCCGATGTTACTGTCTTCGTCAAACCACGCCGGAGAAGAAGGAGGAGGAGGAGGCGAAGGCGACTGGAAGGTGGCGGAGCTTGCTGGACGTCGGGGAGGCACTCTACTGGTGATGGAAATGGACGACACACGGAGGAAGGAGGAGGTTTGTTGTCTCTATGTTCGTTTCTATGTATATATGTATATATATTAATAAACTTTATATTAAAACTATATATATATAATCACACACACTCATATATACATAAACATATATTAATATATATATATACACAAAATAAATTAACACTAAATAATAATGATAATTCTAATAAAATAAATAATGAAATTTGATAAAACAATAATAAAAATAATAATAATATTAAACTAACCATGCACTAAATTAAGGTTATTAAAATAATACTATCTGAAAAAATAGTAAATATAAATAACACATTATAAATGTCCAAAATAATGAGTTTCAAAATAATTATATTTACGTGGAAAATTTAATTAAACATAAAATAATAGAAATTAATCACAAAATAGTAAAATAATTAAATTTAAATGATACCGTCTAATATATTCCCGCCTAGTTAAGGGCTCTTTATCTCCTGAATAGGGACACTTGAATTAGGAAGAAGACAGAATCCGTCCGGGATAGGGACTACCCTAAAGAGGAATCCTAAGCAAAGAAGGAACACTCTCCTACTAAGATTATGATTCACTATCTCACAAGGAATCCGACTCCTCCCAGGTTTAAGTATTGTTATATATAGAACCCTATATCCCTCACAAAGGGGCATCTCATTTTCACATATTCTAACTATCCTATATTCTAGATATCCTATATTCTTCCTATTTCTATTCTTTAACTTAGGCACCATAGTGTTTGTGGGGACTCTCCCCACCTCTCAGCTTGCCTTATGTTTATGGATTGCAGGATACCAAGCCCAAGAGTTTTGGAAACCAATTATCAAGTGGCGCCGTTTGTGGGAACTCTTTGGGAAAAGCCATTCATTTACTTGTTAAACTAAAGACATCCTCACTATGACTTCCAGCCCACCACCAGCCTTGACTCCTGAAGCCAGCACCAACCCTTCCACACCTATCCCTTCGATCGACCTCTCAAACCCTCTCCCAGCAATAGTGCTTCCAGCCACTTTTTAGCATACCGAAGCTTCATCCGGACATACACCTCCACTCCCCGACAACACCTCAAGATACTAGTCATTGGGCACAGACCTCCCATATTAAGCTCCTCTATAACACTATCGCTCAATACCTTCCATACCTTTTTCGAGTTTAACAGAGACACCAGTATTAACCACACCAAATTTAATCATTGTAAACCAAACACTCAACCTTAACCAAACTAGCAAGGAAGTCATAATACAAAATATCCAGGCACAGATAGCTTTGATGCAACAACAACTAAACACTATAATGTAGAATGGGCATTCTGAATTGGCTTAAAATGATGATAACACAACACCTTGGCAGGCCCCAGGGATGAGCATGGAAAAAGGGTAAAGCGTTAGAAGGGGAGTGTAGTTCAATAATTTTGGCTTTTGATGATTCAAAGATAGCTCATGTCACGACCCAAAACCGGGGCCATGATCGGCATTAAGGAATGAGAATTCTTTCGAATTCGGAACTCGTAGCAAGCCTTGAATATAATAAAAACATATAATAAATGAATTAAAATAATTAAAAATAAATTAGAATTAAAAACTTAATAATTATGATAAAATAATCTCCATATATCATAAAATAAAATATTTTAATACAACATTCAGAGATATGCCTCTCTGAATTTAAAATCAACATATATAATACAAAGTACCCCTTCCAACTATTAAAGATACAACTATTGCAGTTTTCTAGAATACAATAATAAATAATTAAGTAGATAATTTACATAATAAAGCCAAGGCAGAAGAAATATGGTGAACAGGTCTACTGTTGAGGTCTGATGAAGAAGACTCTCCTGTAAAAACATCAACTGAGGGGAGTCAGACCTCATTGAGTGAATTATTATAATATATACACGTATTACTAAATGACAAATATAAACACTCATAAGTATATATAATAAATATATATATAGGCAGGTACACATAGATGCTAAAACTCACTTTATACTTAATACTAAAAAATATCAGTTTATGAAGGATCAAATAGAACCCTAAGTTATCACAACCTCAAATATCAATAGAAAGCACTCTAGCCATACTGGCTCACTTAATTCCAAATTAAATTCACTTAATCCAACTAGACAGTAGACTAGCCCCGAGACACTAAGTCGATCGAGCTCCAGCAGTCTGACTGTCAATGTGATTGGCCTTGAGACACTTGGTCAACCAAGCTTCAGCAATCACACCATCAATCACATCTCACCTTAATCAAATCAATAAAGTCATAATTTCCAAAAATAAGTTAGTAATTCAACCTATAATCTATCGCACCGGTACGTACTCGGTTCTAGTGTTGCCCACTAGGAAGCATGTTCTATTGATATCCTTCTTTAAATTAAAACATACATACGAGTAACAAAATAATGTATAAAGTCATTCATAATAGTCAAATAAACCATATATATATCGGAAATATACCTAAAATAAACTAAGTATATTTCAAGTATATATATATGCAAAAGAAATTCAATTAAATCATAAAACATACTTAAAATCAACCAATACTATACTTAAAAATAACTTAAATATAAATCAAAAAGGAAAACATGCATTTATTTTAAAATATACCAAGAATATACCTAAAATATGCTTAAGCATTTATATAAACAATTATGCAAAATTTTACATTTAAAATATATAATTCTAAAACATTATGCAAAATTTTACATTTAAAATATATAATTCTAAAACATGTATATAATAATAACTCACAGGGATGTGCTCCACGAGACTGGTCCGCTAGGCCTCGGTCTCGACGCAACTAAATAATAAAAGTGATCATGAAATTAGAATACATCTAACTTAGGCTTCTAAAGACTCGATCTAGAATTACAAAATACAAATAGACATAGAATAAGAATTAGACTCGATGTCACGTTTTACGAGAATTCTATAAAAAAAATCGACAAAACGTCCTCTGTAAAATGGACATCTCTATACTAAAAAGTAGAGCGAGTCCTGCAAGAAAAAATACACTTTGAGTATAAAAATCCTCACAACCCTCAGTTGAGATCCCGAACTACTAAAATTTCCCAATCAAGGTCCATAATTCACCAAAATTCAAAATACTACAATAAAATATATTAAAATTCAATAAATACCATAAATTCCCTCCAAATATCAAAATATAACATATTTTACATTAAAACACCAAAAATAATTATTTTCCTAAAAATTACTTAAAAACCTTAATTAACAATATAATATTATTAAAAATCCATTTTTCTCGATAATTCAATATAATTTAATAAAAAGTCATTTTACTAATCCAAATAACCTCATTAGTCTAAATACAAATTAAAAATTACTAAACATCCATTTTATTACAAAAATAGTATATTATATATTATTTGAAAATAATTTTTTTAATTAGTATTAAGTAGTTAAAATTAGTAAATAATTTATAAAAATCATTTTTATACCTCAAATATTCATAAAAATCAATTAAACATAACATTTAACTAAAATTACCAAATTAACCCTAATATTAAAAAATACACATAAAATACTAATAATACTAAAAAATTCAATAAAAATTATATAAATACACAAAAATTATTTTCTCAATATATATCTCAATAATATCAACAAAAACATATAATTAACCAATTATTTCTAACAAAATATATATTTAACCTATATTTCAAAATTGACATAAACTAAAAATAATTATAAAAATTACACAAAAATTATAAACTTAACTCTAAAATTAATAATAATTACTAATAATACCTAAAATCACAATTTCATAATTTATATAATTAATTTACAAAATTAATAAAATAATAGTAAAATATTCAAAAATTCACAACAATTAAAATAAATTCTAAAATAAAAATAAAAATATGTAGATGAAGATTGAGCTTCTAGGAACAATATTTGTTAAGAAAGATTGACTGAATCAAGCTAAATCAACTTAAAAAAAATTGAAAACCCTAAAAGCTCAAAATCAAAACTCAAGTAAAACTCATAAATGGCTAGGCTGGAGCTTGGATTCAACCTCCTCAAGGCTCCAGGAGTCCAACGACACTAGCAAAGCTCGATTTGGTGGCCGAAGGTGGAAGAATGGCGAGGAACCACCTTACTGCCACTGCTACTGCCGGAGTTGGAAACGACAACCGGAGAGGAAGAAAAGGCGATGGAGATGGCAGAGGGAGGAAGGATTGATGGCCAGAAGAAATGGAGGCACACCGATGGGGGAAAAACAGGATAGCAGCATGAGGGAGGTGAGTTTTGGGAAGAAGAAGAGAAAATATGGGTAAGTTAGTTTTTTTTTTTTTTGGACTATATGCATATATATATTATAGTATTTATTATAATATAAAGTAATATTATTAGAATAATAGTCAAATCTAGGTATGGTCAACATATATATATATATACACACACACTATATACATATAATACACACACACACACACACATATATATATATATATATATATATATATATATATATATATATATATATATATATATTCACACATATTTATCACATAAAAAAATAATAATAATAACCCTATTGTATGTGTGCATGAATATTCATAATAACACATAATATAATCATGCAACAATCCATTTAAATAAAAATAATAACAATAATAATAATAATAATAATCATAATCATAACAATAATAATAAAATTAAATAATATCATTGTTAAAAATAATCTTGGTACCTAAATAGGTTTATTAAAATAATTCTTAAAGTAATAAATTTATGTACATAAATCCCTAAAATAATAGGTTTAAAAATAAATATTTATTTAGAAAATTTTGATTAAACATGAAATGATGAATATTAATCACAAGATAGTAAAATAATCAAATATAGTTTTAATTTTTTATTAACACTGCATATCCTGATAAATATTAAAATAAATTAAAAACTAGGGTTGTTACACCTCAGAAGGTTGAAAAAGCAATATACAAAGCTCGGACCAAACTAAGAAAGGAAGAAGAATGTGTTATGGATAGCTGAACTCCATTTGTTAAAAGAATAATTCAGATGGAGATCCCTACTAAGTTCAGAATCTCGCCGTTTGATCAGTATGATGGAACGGGAAATCCCATCAGCCATATATCGACATTTCTATCACGATCCAAAACAGGGGCCGTGACCGGCACTAGGAAACGGGAATTCTTTCGAATCCGGAACCCGTAGCAAGCCTAAAAATAAAATAAATCATGCAATAATAACAATAATCATATAATATGCAACGAAAATAAAAATCATAATATCATAATATTATTCACATCAACTGGATTTAAATCAAATCTCATCTCATAGATATATAATCTTTAATACAAATTCAGTTTCAATATAATACATCTCTTTAAAAATAAAATACATGAAATCCAATACTTTAATTCACAACTACTGCAGTGTCTAGATAAAATAAATAAGACTCAAGTAGATAATTTACACAAAGAAGCCGGGGCGAAAGAAATCCGGCGTATTGACCTGCTACTGAGGTCTGAGGATGTTGACTCTCCTGAAAAATAGTCAACGAAGGGGAGTCAGACCTCACTGAGTGAATTACTATAATATATATACATACACACTAAATGATAATGCATACAGTCAACAGTATATATCTAATATATATATATACAGGCAATTACATACAGATGCAATAAAATCATTTTTTATATATTTTATCTGAAAATCATCTTTTATGAAGGATCACATAGAACCCTAGAATATCGCAACCTCGGAAATAGTGTTAGACAACACTTTAGCCATACAGGCCCACTTATTCCAAAATATATCCACTTAATCCATTTAGACAGTAGACTGGCCCCGAGACACTAAGTCAACCGAGCTCCAGCAGTCTGACTGCCAGTGTGATTGGCCCCGAGACACTTGGTCAACCGAGCTCCAGCAATCACACCCACAAACCACATCTCACACATATCAATAATCACATCAAATCAATACCCACAAATAAGTTAGTATTATAGCCTAAATACTATAGGCATACCGGTACGTACTCGGTCCTAGTGCTGCCCACTAGGAAGCACGTTCTATCGATATCCTTCATTAATAAATATAAAACATTCATTCATAAATAAATGATGCATGAATTTTAATAAAATAACGACATAAACCATATATATATACCGAAAATATACCAAAAGTAAAGCAGGTATATTTTGAGTATATATATGTCAAATGAATTCAATCAAATTATAAATTAAGTTGGAAATATATTTAAAAACATTTTAAATATATTTTATTTACAAAACATGCATATAATTTAATATATACCAAAAATAAACAAAAAAATATACTTAAATACAAATCATATTATTTATGCATTTTAATCAAAATAAAACATATATTTCTAAATCATGCATTCTAAGCATATATATATAGTATAGTAACTCACCTAGTGCGCTCCACGAGACGGGTTCGACGGGCCTGGTCCACTAGCCCTCGGTCTCGGCGCAACTAAACAAGAAATAATTAACTGACATCAGAACAAACCTAACAGAAATCCTAGAATTCGATCTAGAGTATTAAACACAGAATCAGAAATTAGGGTTCTACTGGATATCACGTTTTACGAGAATTCTACCGAAAATTTGGCAGAACCTCCCCTGTAAAACGGACATCTCTCTACTCAAAAGAGTAGAGCCGACCCTGCAAAGAAACACACTTCATAAAATAAGCTCAACACAATCCACAACCCCTCGGTCGGACTCCAGACTACAATCTACCGACCGGGGTTCCACAAACACAGAACAATTCAGAAAATATCAAAAATATCCTTATAACCTAGAAATACATTTTATAGGTAAAAATTGCCTAATTAGCCTTAAAACACAGTAAAAACCGATAAAAACTCATTTTATTTGAAAAACCGTATATTCTATATATAATTGAAAATAATTTACGAAAAATAGTTTTAATTAGTTAAAAATACTAAATAATTTGTAGAAATCATTTTTATACCTTAAATAACTATTAAAACCAATTAAATTACATTTTTAGCCAATTTAGGGTAAAATTACCAAAATACCCCTATATATATAAATATACTTAAATTACTTCAAAAATTCACCAAAAATCATACAATTATCAAAAATTAATTTTCTCAACATATTTATCAATAATATTAATAATTAAACCCAATTAACCAATCAATTTCAAATAAAAACACATTTAACCTAATTTTCCCAAAATTACATAACCTTAAATAATTCAAAATAAATACTTAGAAATTCATAAAAATTCCAAATAAATTCCTATAATTCATTTAAACACCTAATTTAACCATAAACCCCAATTTCATAATTTAAATAATTAATTTCCAAAAATTAGAAAATAATATTAAAATATTGAAAAATACCCAAAAATCCAAAAAATCTCCAAAAATTCTACAAAAATTCATACATGTATATTGAGCTACTAGGAACAATATTTGTGAAGGAAGTTTTCATGAATCATCCAATTCGAAGCTCAAAAAAATCAAAAACCCTAATGTGACTGAAATTGAAAATTTGAAACCTAAGCAATTCTAGACCATTTAAGCTCAAACCAAAGCTAGAATCACACTCACCGGACCTCAAGGAGTCGATGAAGACCAGCGGTGTCGAAAATGGTGGCCAAAATCAGCGAGGGAAGAAGAAGATGAAACTCTCGGCTTCCGGCGATATCAAGCTTCCCCGACGTCGGAAATGGCTATCACAGGCGACGAGGAAGGCTGGGGAAGGTGGTGGCACACCGGACGGCACACCCACGGTGAAGAAACGGCAGGTAGCAGCGACCGGGACGGTGAAGGAAACAGTCGGGAGGAAGAAGAAGCTCACGGGGGGCAGTTTTGTAATTTTCCAATTCTTTTGATTTTTGACAATTTTTAATGTATATATGTATATATATATACTTTACACTATATAATAAAATAATATTAAATTACACACTTTAAATATACACCACACACATAAAATTTAATATTTTAATAATTTATACTAAATAAAAATAATTAAATATCAATAAAACTAATAAATAATAAATAAAATATTAGGGTAATACTAAACCCTAATTAAATAAATATACACATACGTAGGCTTTATTTAGTATTTTAAAAATACGTATGAGTCCATGCAAGTCCGAAAATATTTAAAATAATTAATATTAAAATATTTACGTGAAAATTTTCTCGAAAATGCAAGTCCCGGGAAAATTTACGTAAAGTACTGTAGATAAAACACAGTATTAAAAATAGGTTTTAAATACATATTAACTCGTAAAAATATCATAAGATATATATATACAAAATTATTAACACTGCATATCCCGGTACAGTGTAAAAATGTTTAAAAAAAAACACGGGATATTACAATTTCGAACAAAGATGCTACTCTATTTTTGGTAAATTATTTTCAAATTATATATAATATACGATTTTTCTAATTAAAATGAGTTTTTATCGGTTTTTAATGTGTTTTGGGGTTAACGTAATTTCTACTTATAAAATGCATTTTTATTATATAAGGGTATTTTCGATATTTTGTAAATATTTCATGAATTATGAACCTCGGTCGGTGATTTGTAGTTTGAGGCCTGACCGAGGGATTGTGTTTGTGTTTTGTGATTATTTTCGAAGTGTGTTTCTTTGCAAGGCCGGCTCTATTCTTTGAGTAGAGAGATGTCCATTTTACAAGGGAGGTTCTGCCAAATTTTCGGTAGAATTCTCGTAAAATGTGATGTCCGATCGAATTCTGATTTAATTCTGTCTCTAGTAATCTAGATCGAGTCTTTAGAACTTCTGTTATATTTATTCTGATTCCTGTCATTATCTGTTTATTTAGTTGCGCCGAGACCGAGGCCTAGTGGACCAGGCCCATCGGACTCATCTCGTGGAGCGCAATAATAGTGAGTTGCTATTATATATATATATATGTTCTAGGGTGCATGATTTTAGAAATATATGTGTTATTTTGATTAAATATGCATAATGGTTTAATTAGTACTTAAGTTTATTTTTTGATTTATTTTTGGTATTATTTTAAACTATATGCATGTTTTATTAATAAATTATATTTAAAATGTTTTTGAATATATTTCTAGTTTATTTGTAATTTAATCGGATTTATTTGACGTATATAAACTCGAAATATGTCTGGTTTACTTTTTGTGATATCCTGTGTTTTTAAATAGTTTTATACTGCATCGGGATATGCAGTGTTAATAATTTTTGTATATATTTATGATTATTTTATGAGTTTTTTATTTAATTAAAATTGATTTATAATTGTTTTATGTTATGTTAAGTATTTACGTAAAATTTTCCCGGGAAACTATATTTTCGGAGAAATTAACACGTAAATAAATTAATATTAATTATTTTAAGTAGATTTACGAATTTGCATGAACTCATATATATTTTTAAAGTGCTAAAATAAAGTATATATGTGTATTTATTTAAATTAAACTAGGGTTTATTTAATTTCCCTAATTTTTATTATTTATTATTTAGTTTTAATATTATTTAATTATTTTTAAGTGTATAAATTATTAATATATTAAATTATATGTGTGTGGGGAATTTATATTATTATAATATATAGTGTGATAATATATATACATATATATATACATATTATATTGTTAAAATAAAAAACTATTGCCAAATTATCGTTTTGCCCCAACCCCCTCTCCTTCTTCCCCGATCACCCAAACACCACACCACTGTCTGTCACACCATTTTCTTACCGTCGGTGTGTCTCCCGGCGTGCCACCTTCTTCCTCAGCCTTCCCCGCCAGCTGCAGCAGCCGCTTCCGGCGTCAGGAAGCTCGTTTTGGCCGGGAAAACCCCAAAACTCATCCTCACCGTCGATCGACGTGATTCCGGCCACTGTTTTCAACACCGCCGGTCTCTATCTTCTCCTTGAGCTCTGGTTGAGTGTGATTCCAAGCTTTGTTTCACTTAAAATGGTCTAGATTTGCTTAGGTTTCGATTTTGCAATTTCGGCCTATTAGGGTTCTTGATTTTTTTGAGCTTCAATTTGATTTATTCATGAAAAATTCATTCACAAATGTTTCTACCCTTAGATTAATCTTCATGTGTGAATTTTTGTAGAATTTTTTGAATTTATTTTGATTTTTGGGTATTTTTGAATATTTTATTATTATTTTCTAATTTTCGAAAATTAATTAATTAAATTATTAAATTGTGTTTTATGATAAATATAGGTGTTTAAATGAATTATGGGAATTTATTTATAATTTTTGTGAATTTTTATGTATTTATTTTGAATTTATTAAGTTTATGTAATTTTGATAAAATAGGGTTAATTATGTTTTTAATCGAAATTAATTAGTTAATTGAGTTTATTTATTGATATTATTGATATATTTGTTGAGAAAATTAATTTTTAGCAATTATATTATTTTTGGTGAATTTTTGGATTTATTTTAGTATATTTATATGTATAGGGGTATTTTGGTAATTTTACCCTAAATTCGCCAAAAAAATGTAATTAAATTGATTTTAATAGTTATTTAGGGTATAAAAATGATTTCTACAAATTATTTAGTATTTTTAACTAATTAAAATTATTTTTCGTAAATTATTTTCAATTATATATATAATATACGATTTTTCTAATAAAATGAGTTTTTATCGTTTTTACTGTGTTTTAGGGTTAATGAAGTAACTTCGACTTATAAAATGTATTTTTATTATATAAGGGTATTTTTGGTATTTTTTATATTTTTTGAATTGTGGACCCCGGTCGGTAAACTGTAGTTTGGAGTCCAACCGAGGGATTGTGGTTGTAATTCTGTGTTTGTTTTTGAAGTGTGTTTCTTTATAGGGCCGACTCTACTCTTTGAGTAGAGAGATGTCCATTTTACAGGGGAGGTTCTGCCAGATTTTTGGTAGAATTCTCGTAAAACGTGATGTCCGGTCGAATTCTGATTTAATTATGTGTCTAGTAATCTAGATTGAGTCTTTAGAACTTCTGTTAGATTTATTCTAATTCATGTCGTTATCTGTTTGTTTAGTTGCACCGAGACCGAGGCCTAGTGGACCAGGCCCATCGGACCCATCTCGTGGAGCGCAATAATTGTGAGTTACTATTCTACATATATATATATGCTCTAGGGTGCATGATTTTAGAAACCTATATTTTATTTTGACTAAAAATGCATAATGGTATTAATTAATACTTAAGTTTATTTTTAGTTTATTTTTGGTTTATTTTTGGTATATTTTAAATTATATGCATGTGTTGTTAATGAATTATGTTTAAAAATGTTTTTGAACGTATTTCTAGTTTATTTCGTAATTTAATTGGATTTATTTGACGTATATATACTCGAAATATACCTGGTTTATTTTTGGTATATTTCTAATATATATATGGTTTATGTTGTTATTTTATTAAATTCATGCATCATTTACTTTTATGAATGTATGCTTTATATTTTAATGAAGGATATCGATAGAACGTGCTACCTAGTGGGCAACACTAAGACTGAGTACGTACCGGTACGCTTATAGCATTTAGGCTATATTACTAACCTGTTTGAGGATATTGATTGGATTGGATTATTTGATGTGTGAGAAATGATTTGGGAGTGTGATTGCTAGAGCTCGGTTGACCAAGTGTCTCGGGGCCAATCACATTGACAGTTAGACTACTGGAGCTCAGTTGACTTAGTGTCTCGAGCCCAGTCTACTATCCAAATGGAACAAGTGAACTTATTTGGAACAAGTGAGTCTGTATGGCTAGAGTGTTGTCTAACATTGTTCGAGGTTGCGGTTTTCTAGGGTTCTATTTGATCCTTCATAACTAGTGGTTTTCAAACAAAATATATAAAATGATTTTATTATATCTGTGTGTATTTGCTTATATATATACATATTATATATACTTTTGATTGTGTGCATTGGCATTTAGTATGCATGTATATATACTTTAGTAATTCACTCATTGAGGTCTGACTCCCCTCCGTTGACTATTTTTCAAGAGAGTCATCTTCGTCAGACCTCAGTAGCAGACCTGTACGCCGGATTTCTTCCACCCCGACTTTATTATATAATTTGCTCACTTGAGTTTTATTTTATGATCTAGACACTACAGTAGTCGTAAAATTGTTAAAAAGATATTGTATTATATTTATGCGAGTTATGTATTTTAAGAATTTGAACTCGAACTTGTACTAAAAGTTTATTTATATATATGAGGAGCTGGATTTGATTTAATTTCGTTTGGTGGAAATATTATTTTGATATTTATGATTTTATCCCGCTGCATAATATTTTACTTAATTGTGTTATTATTATTATTGCATGTTTTATTTTATTTTAAGGCTTGCTACGGGTTCTGGATTCGAAAGAATTCCCGTTCCCTAGTGTCAGTCATGGCCCCTGTTTTGGGTCGTGACACTTTTGGTATATTTCTAGTATATATATGGTTCGTGTTGCTATTTTATTTAAATTCATGCATCATTTATTTTTAAGAATGTATGTTTTATAATTTAATGAAGGATATCAATAGAACGTGCTACCTAGTGGGCAGCACTAGGACCGAGTACGTACCAGTACGCCGATAGTATTTAGGCTATATTACTAACCTGTTTGAGGATATTGATTGGATTTGATTATTGGATGTGTGAGATGTGATTTGGGAGTGTGATTGCTGGAGCTCGGTTGACCAAGTGTCTCGGGGCCAATCACACTAACAGTCAGACTGTTGGAGCTCGGTTGACTTAGTGTCTCGGGGCCAGTCTACTGTCCAAATAGATTAAGTGAATATATTTGGAATAAGTGAGCCTGTATGGCTAGAGTGTTGTCTAACACTGTTTTGAGATTGCGATATTCTAGGGTTCTATTCGATCCTTCATAAACTGTGATTTTAAATAAAAATATATAAAATGATTTTTATTGCATATGTGTGTAATTGCTTGTATATATTTATTATATATATACTATTGATTGTGTGCATTGTCATTTAGTATACATGTATATATATTATAGTAATTCACTCAGTGAGGTCTGACTCCCCTCCGTTGACTATTTTTCAAGAGAGTCATCTTCATCAGACCTCAATAGCAGACCCTTACGCCAGATTTCTTCTGCCCCGGCTTTATTATGTAAACTGCTTACTTGAGTTTTATTTTTATTAATCTAGACACTGCAATAGTTATAAAATTGTTAAAAAGATATTGTATTATATTTGAACTGGATTTGTATTAAAAGATTTATTTATATATATGAGATGAGTTATTGATTTAAATCCCGTGGTGGATTATTATTTCATTATTTATGATTTTATTCCGCTGCATAATATTTTACTTAATTATGTTGTTATTATTATTATTCCATGTTTTTATTTATTTTAAGGCTTGTTATGGGTTCTGGATTCGAAAGAATTCCTATTCCCTAGCGCCGGTCATGGCCCTGGTTTGGGTCATGACAGACTTAGTGTTTCGGGGCCAGTCTACTGTCTAAATGGAACAAGTGAATATATTTGGAATAAATGAGCCTGTATGGCTAAAGTGTTGTCTAACACTGTTTGAGGTTGTGATTTTCTAGGGTTCTATTTGATCCTTCATAAACAGTGATTTTCAGTAAATATATAAAATGATTTTGTTACATTTGTGTGTATTTGCTTGTATATATATATTTATTATATATACTATTGACTGTGTGAATTTGTTATTTAGTTATGCATGTATATATATTATAACGATTCACTCAGTGAGGTCTGACTCCCCTCCATTGACATTTTTTTTAGGAGAGTCATCGTCTTCAGACCTCAGTAGTAGACCCATACGTTGGATTTCTTCCGCCCTGACTTCACTATGTAAACTGCTTATCTGAGCTTATTTTACAATCTAGACACTGCAATAGTTGTAAACAGTTGAGAGACTTATGTATTACATTATGTTTGTAAGAAATATGTATTTTAAAGATTTGAACTAGGTTTGTATTAAAGGATTATTTATATATGAGATGAGGATTTCATTTAATTTTATTGGCAGATTATTATTTTATTTTTATTTATGATTTTATTTCCGCTGCAAAATATGTTATTTATGTTATTATTATTATTGCATGTATTTATTTTATTTTAAGGCTTGATACGGGTTCCGGATTCGGAAGAATTCCCATTCCCTAGCGCCGGTTATGACCCCTATTTTGGGTCATGATATTCGGGGGGATCAACATATGGCTAGACAATGTTACTAGATGACCATAAAGCCTCAGGCGGAGGCTTTTCCTTTAGAAGTATGGGAAGTTGAGAAGCAAGGCGTCAATCCACAACCAGTAGAAGACACGAAGACCTTACAAATCACAGAAGGGAAGACTGTGAAAATTGGTAATGAACTTAACCAGAATATTAGAGAAGAAATAAAAGAAGTCCTTACCAGACACTCAGAGGATTTTACTTCATAAGCATCCGAAATCATTGGCATGGACCCGCAAGTTGCCTATCACTGTTTAAACATCAGACCGAGAGCTAAGCTAATGGCACATAAAAAAAGAACCTTTGCCTGCAAAAGGCAGAGAATAATTGCTGAAGAAACAATGAAGCTGTTAGCAGCTGGGTTCATTAAAGAAATTACTCACCCATAATGGATAGCCAATATGGTACTTGTCAAAAAAGAAAAAGGGAAATACAGGATGTGTGTAGACTACATTGACCTCAACTGAGCATGCCCCAAAGACAGCTACCCATTGCCCATGATTGACCAGCTTGTTGACTCCACCGCTGGTCATAAATTATACAGTTTCATCAATGCGACATAAGGTTACCACTAGATCCTGATGAAGGAAGAGGATCAGGAGAAGACATCCTTCACCACCCATAAAGGCTTGTATTGCTACAAGGTGATGCCCTTCGGACTAAAGAACATCGGAGCCACATATCAAAGAATGATGAATAAAGTCCTCCAAGACCAGATTGACACAAATATAAAATTATATGTAGATGACATTATCATCAAAAGCAAGCAGTTGGAACAACACCCAATGGACATAGACTAGGTTCTTCAGCTATTAAGCAAATCTAGGATCAAGTTGAATCTAGAAAAATGCAACTTTGGAGTTAGAGCAAGCAAATTCTTAGGATTCACGATATCTCACTGGGGCATTGAAGCTAATCTAGAAAAGATGGAAGCTATACTCAACATGGAAGCACCAAAAAACATCCATGAGGTACAAAAGTTAAATGGCAGAATCACTGTATTAAGGCATTTTATTTTATGCTCAGCCAGATGGTGTCTACCATTATTTTGAGCTCTCAAAAATTTTGGGAAGTTTGAGTGGTCCGTTGACTGCTAGGTGGTATTCAAAGACATTAATAAATTATTATCCTCACCACCCCTACTTAACCAGCTCATCTCGGATGAAACATTGTACTCATACCTTTTTATAGGCCGAGAATGCATTGCCTCAGTACTGGTAAGAGAAAAATGAAGCCAGCAAAACCCAGTTTATTACATGAGTAAAATGCTTTGAGGATTTGAAATTCAGTATCCTATATTGTGATCCACGCCTCTTAAAAGCTTCGACATTACTTCCAAGCTCACCATATCATTGTCCGATCCCGTTTCCCGTTATGGAAAATCTTACAACGATCGGAGACCTTGGGCAGGCTAGTATAGTGGTCGGTATTACTTGGTGAATTCGACATTGACTATGAACCCCACCAATAGATGAAAGCCTAGGCAGTAGTAAATTTCATGCAAGAAATGGCTTTGAAAGACCTTACTTTGACCAAAGCACCAGAATGGAAACTCTATGTTGATGGAGCATCCTGAGCTCTGGGATCCGATGCCAGAATAATCCTCAGGGGACCACACAAGGTTTACATCTGATATGCAATTCAAATCGAGTACAACACAACCAATAATACTGCCGAGTATGAAGCACTCATCATAAGCCTGAAGTTAGCCACCGAAGTTAGAGCTGAACACCTTATTATACACTCGCACTCCCAACTGGTGGTCAACCAAGTCAGCGGAACGTTCCAAGTCAAAGACACCTGTATTGCCAAGTATGTGGACAAATTCAAGTAGCTCTTGCAATACATTGAGCGAGACGGAGGCCGATGGGAGATCATCCAGATACCTAGAGAAGAAAACACTGAGGCTAACTTCCTGGCCAAGTCAGTAGCTGAAGATAGTTAAGCATTATGGGATATGCAATTCATCGAGTCATTAACCAATCCTAGCACTAAAGACCCTGAAGTTTTGGGGACACAGGTAGTCTCAAAATGGATGTGATGGATAATCCAATACTTAGAACATGGAATCCTCCTTGAAGACAAGTTGCAGACTCATAAGTTAAAAACCAAGGTAGCCTATTATTCTATCCATCAAAGGGAGCTCTACTGAAAATCCCTTTCACACCCATGGCCTAAGTATGTCTCACCAGAGGAAGGAAATCACATACTCTGAGAGATCCACAAAGGAATTTTTAGAGCATACGAATCCCATTATGCGCTAACTTAAAAAGCACTACTCCAAGGATATTATTGGTCTACCATGTCTAACAATGCCCAACAGCTAATGCAAGCATGTCACCAGTGCCAGCATTACGCTCGACTCAACCACAAGCCTTCCCACCCCTTGCATCCCATCAGCAGCCCTTGGCCATTCGCCATGTGGGGGATGGACATCCTAGGTCCCTTCCCACCCTCCACTTCATAAAAAAAGTTCTTGATTATGGCTATTAACCATTTCACTAAGTGGGTAGAAGTATAGGCAGTCTTAACCATCACAGAAGCTCGGATACAACACTTCTTCTGGAAGGAGATCATTTGTAGGTTCAGCATCCCCCACACTTTAATTATAGACAATAGCAAGCAGTTCGATAATAAAAAGTTTAGAGATTTTTGCTCAGACCTCAGAATAAAGCTTCGTTTCACCTTAGTAGCCCACTTGCAGACAAACAGACAAATGGAAGTCACCAACAGAATTCTCATGAAAGGATTAAAGAAAAGACTCAATGAGAAAAAAGGAAATTGGATCGAAGAGCTCAACAACATAATCTGGGCCTACAGAACCACGCCTAGATCATCCACCGAAAAGACACCATTCAGGCTAACCTATAGCATGGATGCAGTAATACTAATGGAAATTGGTTCACCAAGTTATAGAGTAAGCCAGAATCTCAATCGCTCCATCAACAATATTGATACCTAGATATGTTTGGACCTAGTAGAGGAAAGGAGAGAACAAGCAGTAGCCACAGCTGAAGCACATTGACAAAAGGTGACGCGGTATCATCATCAATGACACCATCTAAGGCAGTTCAAGTTGGGAGACTGGGTACTCAGAAGGGCAGATATTGGCAAAGGCAACTCAAGAACCTGCAAGTTAGGTCCAAATTGTGAAGGTCCATACCAAATCTCGACAAGCACAACCAAGGGAGCATATAAGCTAAGAGAAAGAGGAGGCAAAGAACTACCACAGTTTTGGAACTTAGATTCTATTAGAAAATATTATCAATAAGTTGTATTCAGCACATGATTCAATAAAGTTTCTCTTTATTAATAAAAATCCCTTTACAAGAGATTGGTTATAAAAAAAAAGAATATCTATTCTACTATATGTACATCTGGACCCCTAGGCCCAGAAACAGAGGGGGAAACCTCATCAATAGCATTTGGATGAGCCATAAATTTAGTAGCAATAGTAGCCTCCATAGTATCCCTCATAGGAGCAGCACTGGCCTTTCGACGAGCATCCTCTTCAATAGCAAGCTTGGCAAGGTTTGCCGATGTTATTTGATCTAACACCCCCAAGTCCAATTCTGAGTCCTGAGTGAGCAAGACCCTCTTTCACTCAGCCCTGTAGGCCTTAAGAAACCCCCCTACCATGCCTTGGTATGACTTTTTATCACTCGCTCGGGATTTCTTAAGCTCAGATAGCTTTCTTTCCAGCTCAGCAATTTGAAGGTCCTGCTCTTCAATCCTCCTCGTTAGCTGGCCTTGGCTATGTTCCAACTCAGTAACTTTCTTCTAACTCGCCTCAGCCTTGGACTTTGCCTCAGCATACTTTGTCAGACAGAGCTCCAATGTTGCCTTCGTGCCATCCAGCTTCTTTTCAAAATCGATGGATATAATTCCTACCTCTGTCTCCTTTAGGCTGTATTAGCTCTTCAGATAGAAGTACTGATCCTTTGCCAGCAGCAAAGCCTGAGTCATCTGTCAACAATAAAAGTTCATGTCAATAAGAAGCACATACGATAACAACATCAGTAGCAAAGCTAACTTACTTCCAATGACTGGCCAATCATTGAGTTGAGCAAACCCTCCGGGCCCTCATCGGACCAGCACTGCATATCCTTGGGCAGCCTCAACGATTCAAAGTATTGATCTCTCACTTAGCTATTAGAGAGACTCAGGGGCTTCATCCGCTTCAGTATCCAGCCCCTCATATCTGGACACCTAGATAACCTTGAGCATTGGACATATATGTCCTCATCAAGCCCCTCCATGTTCGACTCCTGGTCGATCAACCGCTTCTTTCTCTGACCCACCCATTCTGATTGTGATAACTCCACCATCGCTTTACCTTTGGGATCGATAGTTATCGCTTCAGGAACTATAGGAGCTTCGGGTTATGGGGAAAGAGATATCTATACTTCCTCTGAAGTAGTTGGCTCGTCAACTAATGAAATCCCAACCGCAAAATCAAAAAATTCAGCCATCTATAGTTGCAAAAATAGATCAAGTCAGAAATATAGCTTTAAGTAACACAAACATACTAAGGGAATGAACACGACTCGAATAGACTCTCCATAGTTATCTTTTGGACACATCCTCTACCGATTGAGCTTTAGCAAGCCCGTCGAGATGCAGTCGTAAAACCATCTCCATATCATGGTCGGGAAGTCTCACAAGTCATTTCACTATATGGCACTCGTCAGACCACATCTGTCAGATATCCATGAAGTCTGACTAATGATCTACAATAAAAAAATAATGTCTCCACTTTTTATGGAGATCCGGAAGCTTTACGAAGAGGGTGTGGTTAGGCATAACTGATAAGGAAAACATCAGTTCTCCCTTCTTCTTTATCAGCCTATACAGGTATTGGAAAATATCTAAATTAGGTTCTTTCCCCTCTTCATGCATTGGTTGGATGAACCTAGTCAGAATCCTATAGCTATTCGGATGGAGCTGACCAGGCGCTATGTTATGCCTATTCAAAAATCTCTTCATAAAGGGATCTAAAGGAAATTTTAAATCCCCCTCTAGTTGGTTAAAATACACCACTAATTTACATAGCCCTAGCAGGAGGGTGTGGGCCCTAAACTTCCTATCTACGGTGTGAAGGGCGTAATCGGTGGGGATACAGAACTGCCTCCGGTACCACCCCAGTAACTCATCATCTACATTTAAAACAAAAAGGTCAGAACTAACTTGTTCCCTCGGTGCCATAATGAAGAAGGAAAATGCACAACAATAGAAGTAAGAAAAAATAAGAATAAAAGACCAAAAATCACCTGGTTACCACAAGCAAGAATTATGGTAGGCAAAAAGGAAAACAGTAATGGCAATACAAACGTGACAAAGGCAAAAAAAAAAAAAGAAAAATACACCAGTTGACAAGCGCAACAGCACGTATAAAAACACAGAAGGATCTGAAAACACCCTTATCATTGCTCCATTAACTACCCTTATCATTGCTTCATTTCTCCCTAGGTCATTAGGGACCTTTTGGGGAAAATAAGCCCATTGAATGAGGAGTCATGACAATGGCAGCATAAATGCTTCGTTTACGGACACAAGAAATGATGCATAACTCACGCGATTTAAATTTTAAATCCCTAGGAGTTGAAGTGACACTGCCATGTGTCGGCCCTCCCACATCTCGACTGGGCTCCTTCATCAAGTTACTCAAAAAGTATCCAAGCTACGCTTCTAGCCCATTCCGGGTATCCTCGCGCATCTAAGTTCAGTGACTGAAGCTGAGACCCTTAGTTCACTTATGTAGTACTGAGGTTCCGAGCATCTAAGCCTCGCACATTTAAGTCCAATGACTAAAGCTTACACCCTCAGGTCGCTTCTGTAGTACTCCGAGCATGTAAGCCTTGCGTCTATGTACCGAGCATCTAAGCCTCGTGCATCTAAGTCCAGTGATTGAAGATGGCACACTCAGGTTGCTTTTGTAGTACTGAGGTTCCAAGCATGTAAGCCTCGTGTCCATGTACCAAGCATTTAAGCCTCGTGCATCTAAGTCCAATGACTGAAGCTGGTACCCTCAGGTCGCTTATGTAGTACTAAGGTTCCGAGCTCGTAAAGCCTCGCGTCCTTGCACCGAGCATAAAAAATCTAGTGATGACTAGTTCCGTCATGTTGGTTCCGAATGGACGGGTTAATCTATTGTTGTCTCCTACACACTTAGCGGATATTCAAGCTTTACGGATTGCATTTCAGCAATGAGATTGTCCTAAGACTCGGCATTGAGCTCTACTCTTTTACTACAACTGAGACTAGCCACCTCAGCTCGCTCATCTTTATCACTATATAGTACCCCTATGTGAAAGTATCAACACCCTATCCTACCCGGGCATGACGGACATAAATATTCGAATACACCCGGGGGGAGGGGGACTCTTGATACCGTCTAATATATTCTCGCCTAGTTAAGGGCTCCTTATCTCCTGAACAGGGACACTTGGTTTAAGAAGAAGGCAGAATCCATCTGGGATAGGGACTACCCCAAAGAGGAATCCTAAGCAAAGAAGGAACACTCTCATACCAAGATTATGATTCACTATCTCACAAGAAATCCGACTCCTCCCAGGTTTAAGTATTGCTATATATAGAACCGCATATCCCTCACAAAGGGGCATCTCATTCTCATGTACTCTAACTATCCTATATTCTTCTTATTTCTGTTCTCTAACTTAGGCATCAAAGTGTTTGTGGGGACTCTCTCCACCTCTCACATTGCCTTTTGTTTGTAGATTGTAGGATACCAAGTCCAAGAGTTTCGAAAACCAATTATCATTAACTTTTAAATTTTATTAATACTGAATATCTCATTATATATTAAAATAATTTAAAAACTATGGTTATGACAATGGCTTTACTTAGTTATAAATTGACTTTCTAGTCTTTGAGTGAGCCTAATTGTGAAAATATCAACAAAAGATTTGCAAACTCCATTACCTTAAAAATTTTATTAAGGATATGAACTCCCTGAAAAAAGATTCAACAATTTCAATTAAAAAAAATAGATAAAAGAAAAATAAAATAAAATAAAATAAATAGAAATAGAAAGAACAACCACTGTCAATCAAAAAAGGTCATTAGTGGTAGCCGAGATTAAAGTTTTAAGGAGAAATCAAGCCATGAGAGAAAAAAGAAAAAAAAACGGCTATATTTTTTTTAGAGTGTAATTGTGGAGTTAATATGATTGTACTGTATAAAAAATGTATGCTCTGCTAATATTCCATAAAATTAAAAAAATATATATATATGTCCAATGATTCATGAAGAAATTATATTAATTATTGATTATAAAAGAAATTAACATAATTAATTAAAAGTAAAAGAATTTATATTTTACATGTTTAATATGTAAAGACTGCAAAGCAACAAACTTTTGTTTTATTAATATAGAGATCACATAACTGTAAAATAAAAAGTAGCTCCCTTTTTTAAATTAAATATAAATAATTTCATAAATCGATGGCGGTTGAATTTTAACTCTTACCTTATAATGCAATTGGAAAGAAGTGACCTCGAGACCATCCCCTCATTGGTCCAGTGCAACAAACTTTAAAGTATTTAAATAGTTAACTGAAAATTATTTTCTACTTTAGGTGTATTATACATAACAAGTAGATTTGTAATATATACACATGTTATATTTTATTGTTCAAGTATAAAATGTTACAGAGTCATTTGTTCGAACTGTTAGATAAATATTTTGGCTGGAAGCAAGAATTTTCCATAGTTGACATTTCTTTGAAAGAAAAATTGAAAATGGAAAAATCTCGAAACAACGTAGGAGCAAGCAAAGACCCTCATAAGGACTCTCAGGCAGCACATCTTTGGTGCCAATATGTCAAAAACCAGGACTTGGTTGCCCGCGTACCAAGTCATCCGCGCAGAACGTTCTATGCAGTTTATTATTATTTTTCTTCCACCTTTTGCCTGTCTGTCTCCTTCAGCGGCCACTTCTTTCCAAATGCATAATGTGAACTAGACCATTACCTTTTGCCATGATATTAACACTCTGGTTTAATTCTTATTAGGAAAAAACCTGGTTTAATTAACACAATGAATTTTTACAAGAGAAAAATGTTGGAGTGCCCTGAAGCAAAAGAAAATTGCAATTTGAAGTTTCTGGACCTTGGGGATCAAGAATTTATAGTTGAATGTTACAAGCAAATCTAGAAGATCATAACCAGTCAACCAATTTACCATGGAACATTCTTCCCTGACATCTATGAATAATTGTTTGAACGAGAAAATAAACAGCGATTTGGTATGGTCAAGCTGTGCAGGTACCATTAAAATTTTAGAATATGTCTACAGGAGGGTAATAGGTGATAGTGACCAACGCAAAGATAAATCTAATTAGCTGGAAACAATTTTGTGGTCATCATCTTCTAAAACTTGTAGATTAAACACTGAGTTTTGACAACATCTACTTGCAAAAGTCCTATCATACAAGAAGACTAAAAACAAAAAAGAACAAAGACCTAGAAAATATTACTGATAAAATTAAGCATTTTCAGTGATGTATCCAATAGCATCCTTGTAATTTTCCCACAAATTATTAACAATACCAGAAATCATCTCTGAAAATTCTGCAGCAAGTTCAGGTAAATAATCTTTCAACAACCCATCAAAGGCAGTTCTTGATTTTTCCACCAGACCTCCAATAGCAGATCCTGTAACAGCAGCAGACCCTATAACAGCTTCCACCAGAGATTCAAAAGCACTAGATAGTATGCTACTTATGAACTCCATTATCAGCTCCAAGAAGTACTGAAAACATGTCTTGATAGCTTCTGCAACCTGTCGTAATGCGCCATGTGCAGCTTGGCCAGGTAGCCTGAATCCTTGAATGATCAGCACAAGAACATGAGCTGCAAGAGTGAAGATTAAGCGCGAAACGAGGGTTGATAGCGTGTTTATAGCAAGAAAAATCAACTTGGCAAGAAAAATTATCATAATTCTTTTTTCGAAGTCGATGAATTTCTGAGAGAATTCCAAAGTTGTGAAAAGATAGAATATGTCTTGATAATCAAGGAAGACAAGCAGCAACAACAACAAAAAAAGAAAAGAAAAGAAAAAGGAATTGTTTTGAAGAAAAGAAGTTGGTATTTAGAAAAGATTATTTGTTTAATTTATATAGTTTTGAACCGTTGAATATTATTAGTTATGCGTGAAGTGTGATGCAGGGTAGTTGTTGTCTTCACTCATCACATCTTCTAAGAAATTCACGAAACCAACATTAGCCTACTAAATCTTAACTAATACTTAGTTTAAAACGTCACTTACGTATTGACTATATAAAAGAGTAGACTTCAACCCATGTATCAAGAACCTATGTGTTTTTTTTTTTTTTAAATCATGTGGTTGTTTTAGTTTTATAATAAAGACTTTATTTTGTTAAATGATTAAAGTCCGCCATTTGGATCCTCAAGTCCAGCTGATCAATTAATTATTTAATTAATTTTATCAACCTTTATGATTTGCAAATTTATTTTTAAAAATTGTTTACTTAATTAAGTAATTAAATTTTTTTAAATTCAATTAATTGGTTACAAATCTAGCACAATTTGTACTCTAATCAAAATTTTTTAAAAAACAAATCAATCTAACCCCGTGCCGTGTATATATGTTTTTTTTTTTTTTTTTGGACTAAAATGCATATTTGTTAAATTGTAAAAAATTGATTAAACTATAATATTTTTGTTAGGTTGTTGTAAAAATTAGAATAAAATTTAATATTGTGCTTCTTTTAGTACCATTACTGTAGAGATGTCATTTCATGTTGTTTTATTTTGTGCTGCTTAACGACTTCATATTCATGGACTTGAAAGCTCAAAATATTTGCTTGAAGCCATACAATTTGGTTGCTGAAGCCGCAGATTTTTAACAAAAAACCACAGGAGTACATCATCAGAGGGAATTTATAATTTTCAAACACGAGATTTCTTCGTTCTGTCAAGCGTTTCAAACATTTTCCAGTTGTCATGTTTTCAATGGGAAGTGAACATTTACAGAATTACTTTTTGATTTTACAATATGCAGAAAGTGTGCAACATATTCACATAAAAACCCTTTCTTTTCCAATTGATTTCCATTGGCAGCACAAATTACTGTTTTAACAAAAGGTTTCTTAACCTGTCGATGATTATCGGTTAATGTTGAATCATTTACCTATTATAAAGCTTAAATATGGCATTACTTAATACACACGCCAGAGGCTAGAAGCAAGCAATTGGCAGTGTCTTTTCAGAGGGGATATTAGGCTGATCAAAGATTTAATGTAAAAGCTGAAAACTGCAAGGGACGTCTAGAGATACACCACCTGGTGAAGCATAATTCACCCCCTCAGCTAAAGGCTATGAAGCAAGAACTTGCACTCAACATATTTGATGACAAAATCAGCTCCCTGTTCTTCAATTGCTTTCACTGAGAAGCCTCAACTCGGTTTTCATTTGTTACAAGGAATCAACACTCCCAATATGACACTATAATTACACAGATCATGAATCAGAAACTCAATACTGTATTATTTGTCGCTTAAAACTTGCACCAACACTTCATTGTAGAAGCTTAAGTCATGCAAACAGTTTATAGGCTGTACATATTATTCATTCTATATCTACACTATACAACAAACTGCTAATTTCTAGCAAATAAGTGTAAAAGGAGAAATCAAACTCATATGTACACGCGAGTAGAACTCGATCGCCAATCCTTTATTTATTTAACAACCTCTCCTATTCACTTTCATTGAGCTTAAATATGGAATTGACGTACTCCTCTGTGTCCCAAAGGAAAGAACCAAAAGCCACTGCCTCTAAAACTAATCTCTTGAGGCTTGAAAAAGATGTCAAAATCACCTCATCATCCTCAAGCAAACCAGTTTTGTCATCCCCAAAAAGCGCACAACTGTGCTTCTCAATCAAATTCACAGCCTCTTTAGACTTCACTTTTGCACATCTCTGCAATGCCTCTGCATCAAAACCCATCACATAGAACCTCAGTCTTTCACGCTTGCAGTCCTGCTTACTTGACCCTTGACCTACTGAACCAGATTGCACATTGCCTATGCAACCAAATACAAGATTTGTTTTTGTTAGTCCATGAGATAATGACTCAGGATGCTGACAGGCAGTCCTACAGCTAAGATGAACATCATGGTAGGGAACAGCTAGACACTGCTCCAGATAATGCCTCATGGAGGAAGACTTCAGGAAGTAACCATATAAAATGGAAGCCACATACACTCGACCAAGCTGGAGTCGCTGGATCTCAGTTGTTGCCCAGCTGTCTGTGACACTAGAATTAGCTCTTAAGCCTATTACTGTACAGACATGTTCCCTTATCATCTCTAAAACATCAAAGCTATGGATGGACTCCAGCTCCCAGTCCTTTGAAGGCCCTATCTCTAGTCTGCCATTATAAATGCATCTAGAGAGTTTTGGAACCAAAGGGACTCTAATCTCAGAGAATTTGGAAAATATTAACATGTACATAACATCTTCAACAGAAATTTGACACTCATGCCCTTTCAGTTGAGCAATTCTCCTGGCATTCAGAAATAACACTGAATTAGTTTTTTCTTTTTTTCTAAAAAAAAAAAAAAAAAAAAAGTGATTCATGACAACACATCCACATACAGAAACTTCGTCCTACCAAGTAACTCTGGAGTAGTTCATTTGTCCCATATTTAAGGTAGCAGAAGTGCCACATATGAAGCACCAGCCGATACATTGACCAATAAAAGTCATTGCAATGATAGCATACTTTCACGGTATAAGGCACTCTTCATATCAGGATTAGATTGTCATTCAACTGATTTCCATTTAGCAGACACAAAAGTCTTTTTCATTTAATTTTTATAAAATGTTCTTTGTAATTTATATTGAAAAGAGTTAACAGAGTAAAATACCTATTGGGTGAAACAAGGAATTCACAATTCAGATTCTCAAAGTTAGAAATCAAAAGAAAAATCATAGAATCAAAATCAGCCTTGGCAAACTATTCAATGAGAAAGGATAGTTAGGAGCAGACCTAGTCTCAGAAACAACAAAGCTACACTTCAGCACATTACAAATTTGCTGTTACAAGGAATGTCATTAATTCCTGCATTTGTGGACATCAACAGACTGGGTGAACTTATCCACAGTTCAATAAGTGTGTTATCCACATCATTAGCTTATTCTCCCTCTCCTTCATAATTTACTTGACTTTTTCAGGGTAAAAAAGATAAGATAAGAAAAAATGAACTCAAATCTGAATAAACCTTAGGTTCTCAAAAACCCTGATTATTCTTTGATGAAGGTAACATAGAAGCGAAATTAGTCTTGATGATATGCACATATAACAACTAACAAGTTATCTGTTTCCAAGTATTCAATGAAAAGTCCTTCAGGAAATGAGGCTCATTCTGAAGGGTTAGCATATGAAACTTGACTTCCCTATAAGTCCTCAACAGCATTATATAGCTAGCCTCCATTTGCATCTAATACACCTAGTATCACTATAGAGTTTATGAGATAAAACTCATAGATGGCTTCTTTAAGGTACACTTGCACGATAATTCTGAAATACCGGCATCATGTAGGAGGATGACAATTCATAAATGCAAATCTAATACAAACCACATATTATACATCAAACTTTTCATGTTATATTCTCATTGAAAGCAAACTGTGATTTAGCATGATTTTAACAGCATGTGCATATTCACAAAACTCAAGCTTAATGAGCTTAATGTGGTAAGCTTGAACCACATAGACCATAATTTGCAGCAGTAGCCATAAATTACAACAAACCGGTGGTATGAATAGGCAAAGGTTCACAATACACATCCATAGATAAAATTCTATCTTATCCTACATCCTTAAATAGGCCTTTTAGACCAAATCACTGTTTGATGAGACTATTTAATAGATTATACTTAGTTAGAGCACACGATCAAAGCATTGCAATTGATTGAATGTTTGCTAATAATGCAAAATTGAAGCAACGAACCTGTGAAGCAAAGCTTCATCGGAGTGAGAGCTAAGAAACATGCGAGAAAAGGCATCGTTTCGATCATCAGCTAAAAGCTTCAACTCATCAGCCACCGCAACATGAAATAACTGTCTCTGATTTTGAAACACGCCACTCAAATACTTTCCGGCTGCCGAACACGGCTCAAGCGGCGTGTTCAAGCTAAAGCTACTGCTGCTCGGTTCACAGTGGCTAAAACCTGCTCTGGCCACAACCAAACCTGCAGGAAGCGGCGGCGGCGGCCGGATTACTTTCCTCCTCTGGCGAAGGAAAGTAGTAGGATTGAACTGCGCCCGATTGGCTGAGTCAAGGGTTAAATTGGAAGGTAAAAAAGAATGGAAGGAGACAGATTTTACCGTAGATGGTAAAAAATGAAGAGAAAGGACTGTTTGGCTGCTTGAAAGGCTATAGTCCATCAACAAAGAGCGTGAGGTGAGGTTTTAACTGCAAGATGAGAGAATTGAAATGGGAGGGAAGCTAAGGTTTATGCTTGTTTGGTTTTTGTTGTGTTTTTGAAGAAGCTAAAAAAGAAGAAATGATAGATGACAAAACATATGGATAAGGATTTAGAAAAAAGAGAGAAAAGATATTAGAATAAGATATTTTACTTTTATTTATTTGTTATATTAATTATCATTTATTGGTGTAGAGGTCACATATAAAGATGATGGAAAGTGATTTTTTTGTCAATATTATAATGGGATTCAATAATCACAAAAAAAATTAAATATTATACTTTTATTAAATAAATATAAAATAATTAATATATGTGATTATTATAATGGGGATTGATTCCTGGTGAAATTAGATGTTTTGTAATTTTTTTGATAAATTATGAGATTATATGATTTTAATATTAATCAATTATACAATATGTAAATAATTTTTACTTTTAAAATTAAGAATTATAAGAATTAAATTTTATATTTTATGATATTTTTTAAAAAAAATTATTACTCAATTATTTTTTTATTTACAAATATTTTGTAATATTTTAAATATGAGAACAACAATATGATATAATAATGAAAAGTGATTGTTAAGTATAAAAACAAGGGTGCTGGCAGATGTTTGTAATATTTTACTAATAATCCCCAGGTGCAGTGGTAAGAGTGAAATACTTGTCATGAGTTCACTATAAAAATAAAATTTTTGGTTCTTATTTGTACATTAGGTAGAATATTTCACACTCTAAATATCTATAATAATTATAATAGTATTAATTAATATATAATAGATTGTTTTATATATATATATGTGTTTTATTCTTATTGAATAGATATATCAGGAATATATATATATATATATAGAATATATATATATATATATATATATATATATATATATATATATATATATATATATATATATATATATATATATCCTGTTGTAATACTCCTTTGATCAAAAAGTATAAAAATTTTAAATTTAAATTTAAATTGAATGTATTATATTAAATAATTAAATTTATAATATATAATTTAAATATTATATTCTTTTTTTTTCAAAAATTATATTCTTATTGAATAGATATATTAGGAATATATATATATATATATATATATATATATATATATATATATATATATATATATATATATATATATGATATTGGCTATCTAATCTTCTGAGCCTATCCGTATAGTTCTATCAATAAATACAT
The DNA here is from genome assembly GCA_947683625.1 of Mallotus nudiflorus. Classification (NCBI taxonomy): domain Eukaryota; kingdom Viridiplantae; phylum Streptophyta; class Magnoliopsida; order Malpighiales; family Euphorbiaceae; genus Mallotus; species Mallotus nudiflorus. Next base: position 241,304 of record CANTUR010001025.1, read on the forward strand.
TCTTAATACAATAAGAATAAATTTAATATAAAATTTATAAATAAATTTTACAAAATTTTTATTTCAACCATACACACTTAATTTCTACAAATTAACAATATTTTAAATTTAAATTATATATATAGTCACATTAAGTAATTATTAAATTTTTTTATCACTTTTATAATTCTATTTCAATTAATTATAAAGTCTATTAATTTTTTTTATTTGAACCATCGGTATCTAAATTCTATTAAATTTTAATTAATTTGATTCTACTTAAGCAAAACTTCAAAAGTGGCAAATATCTCACAACAATTAATTTAATGTATATACATACATTAGAACTTGAACTTGAGTAAATGAGAACAACATTCTGTTAGTTGATTTTAATAATTATTGGTAAAGTTTATTAAATTTTAAATAATAATAATTTATAAAAAAAACAAAGGATATATCCTAAATTTAAAAATTCTTAAATCTTTCAAAACCTTCCTTATGTAATAGTTAAGCAAAGAGAAGTTCTCCAAAACAAAAATTAATCAAAGAGAGAGTATAAATTTATCTACTTATCTCGTCATAAATTGATTTAATTTTTTATTGTCGTTGAACATTTACGTGTCTTATCAAATATTTAAATATTAGTACTTATTTCTACAAGATGCATGATTTGTAAAGTGCATATATATATATATATATATATATATATATATATATATATATATATATATATATATATATATATATATATATATATATATATATATATATATTATTATTATTATTATTATTATTATTTTGAAAAAAAAAGAAGTGCTTATATGTCAGACAATGAATTCGCTGTTAATAGTGATTATTTATAAACAACCCCCATAGAAGGTTGTTTTTTATTTAAGTGAAATTTTAAATTAGAGTTTTAATGTATTCAATTAAGTTAAATTAATTGTTGAAATTTTTTTATTATTTTTATAATTATATTTGAGTTGATCTAAATTAATTAAAATTTAATAAATTTTAAATAATAATATTCGATACTGAATATTACTTGATGATCAACCCTTTTTTTTTCAGTCATTACATTATCTAACTATTTTAAAATTACAACAATTACAATAATTATAAATATTATCATAATGATAACCCGTCTTCCTATTTCACATTGTTTTGGTTGATTATTATGAGGGATTTAATCCAACTGAACCGAGTTAAAGTTTAACTAATTTAAACTTAATTTATTTATAATTGAACTAAAATTGTTATAAAGTTTAAAAGAGTTTAAAAAAATTTTAAAAATATAAACTATAAATTAAAATTATATATTAAAAAATTAAAAATAAATTATTTTCTAAATAAATTATAATATATTTAATAAAAATTATGATTTTATTTTAATAAGTAAAATATTTTTTTACAATAAAAATGTATATATTATATATCTAAAATTAAATTATTAAACATTAAAATTATAAATCGGCTTACGTTTTTCCATTCGAGTTCATTTGTAAGTTTCATAAGCTGAACTTTATATAATTTGAACTCGTCTCGTTTATTAAACGAGTTTCAATATACAAACTTTAATGAGTTTTTATCGAGTTGCTCATGAATAGCTCGACTCATTTATATCCCTAATTATTATCATGATAATAAATTTTATAATAATTTTAATTTTTAATAAATTAAAAGGTCAAACTAATAATATTAAATCATTTAAAATTTATTTATACACTATTAAATTTTAGTTTTTAGCATTTTAATTAGATGATGGACTTTTATTAATTTGATCTTTAATGAGTTCCATGCGAGTACTATATCTTCATCTTGGCTTTGCTTGTTTTGTGTCCCTTAAACAATTTTAATTAGTTAATTTTATTAAATTTAGTTAAAAACAACTTTAATGTATAGCTAAATTAATTTAAAATTAATAGTTTAAAATAGTGAGGTAGTATAACCAAGTTTAGATAATTGAATAAATTATTAAATTACTAGTTAGTTAACAAGGGCATCTGGCAAAAATTTCTCTCCAATCACACACCAAACAAACCTTGTGGAACTACGGTCAAATAGCAAAAGAATTTTTCAGAAGTAACCCAAAAAAAGGTAAAATATTTTTAAAAATGTTGTTAGCTTTTTTTTATTTGTAAAAATACTGTTTTAAGAAGTTCCTTTTCAAAAATATGGTCCTATTAAAAAGACATTTTTTCATCCACTCCTTTTCTTCTTATTTTTATCTGTTGGTTATTAAAAAATAAAATTATATGATTTTAATTATCTATTATTTAATTTATTAATTTTAAACACTACAAGATAACAACAAAATAGTGATGAAAATTTCCATCACATTTCCGTTACAAATCATATTTAGTGACAGATTTGTGATGGAACTGTTGTCGTTAAAATATTGATCATCGCTAAATTTTGTGACGAAAAAAAATTCTATCACAAAATTTTGTGACGGATTTTCTGACTAGAATCCATCATAAAGTTGTGACGAAAATAGTTTCCGTCACAAAAAAATTCAATGACAATAAAATGGTATTTCTATCACAAAAATTGTGATGGTAATTCATCACAATTTTTGTGATGGAAATACCTTTTCCATCACTATATACATGTCGAGTCCTATAACAAATTTATAATGGATTAGTGATGGAATTCCATCACAAATTTGTGACGCAAATCCGTCACAATTTTAAGGCGGATTAGTGACAGAAATCCATCACAAATTTGAGACAAATTAGCAATAAAAATCCATCACAATTTTTGCAACATATTAGTGACAAAAATTCATCACTAATCATTAAACTGTCACAATTTATTTCTACGATTATTCCATCGCTATTATTTTTTTTATCTTATTATTACATACTATATAATTTTTATAAATTAAATGTTATTTCTCATTCGAATATATTTTGATACATTTTAACAAAATTAGAGGAAAATTGAAATTCAATAATTAAATAGTATACATAAAAAAGCATAAAAGTATTATAAGTCAAACATAACTAATAATAAACATCTATGTTTTGTGACACATCAAACAGTAAACAAGTCATCACCTAGCTTAAGGTGCAGAAGATCTTGATCCATAAAATGCTTGACCAGATTGCATCTGCTCCATGAAGCGCCTCATCTTCGCTTGCAACACTTGAAAACGCTCTTTTTCATAATTAAAATCAGCAATTGCTTTATCCATCTTTGCTTTCTTCTCTGCAAGCTCCTACTGCACTGTAATATCCCGAATTTTTAAATATTTTTATACTGCATCGGGATATGCAGTGTTAATAATTTTTGTATATATATTTATGATATTTTATGAGTTTGTTGTTTGTTTAAAGCTAATTTTAATTATTTTATATTATTTTAAGTACTTTACGTAAAATTTTTCCGGAAATTATATTTTCGGTGAAATTGACACGTAAATAAATTAATACTATTTATTTTTACTAGTTTTATGAATTTGCATGAACTCATATATAATTTTAAAGTGCTAAAATAAAATGTATATATATGTATTTATTTAAATTAATTAGAGCTTAATTAATTTCCTTAATTTTATTATTTAATTTTTGTATTAATTAATTTTAAGTTTATAAATTATTAAACATATTAAAATATGTGTGTGGTGTATATTTAATGTGTGTGAAATTTTATATTATTATAATATATAGTGTATATATATATATATATACATATATACATAATTTTTTTATCAAAAAAATCAAAACTTCCATTTATTTACAGTTTTGCCCCTCCTTCATCTTCTTCCTCCCAAAACGTTTTCTTCCATTTCCAGCCACTTTCAAGCTGGTTTTCTTCCTGTTACTATGCCTCTCAGCCTTCCTCTTCCACTTAGAGCCATTTATACCACCTAAAACACTCTTTTCCGGTGAGTTTTGGCCGGATTTTCTTCAAAGAGCCAAAAATCAACTTAACTCCGACCAAGCACTTTCCAGCCACCAAATTTGATGCCATCAGTCTCTATCTTCTCCTTGAGCTCTGATGAGTGTGATTCCAAGCTTTGTTTCACTTGATTTGGTATAGAATTGCTTAGGTTTCAATTTCTTTAAATCAGCCATTTTGGGTTTCGAATTTTTTTTAGCTTAAATTTGATTGATTCATGAAAACTTCCTTCACAAACTTTGTTCCTGGAAGCTTAATCTACATGGTGTAATTTTTTAGAATTTTTGGAATTTATTTTAATTTTTGTGAATTTTTGATTATTTTATTATTATTTTCTAATTTTCGAAAATTAATTAATTAAATTATGAAATTGTGTTTTATGGTGATTATAGGAGTTGAAATGAATTATAGAAATTTATTTGTAATTTTTGTGAATTTTTATGTATTTATTTGGAATTTATTAAGTTTAGGTAATTTTGAAAAATAGGGTTAATTATGTGTTTAATTGAAATAAATTGGTAAATTGAGTATATTTATTGATATTATTGAATTATATGTTGAGAAATTAATTTTGAGTAATTATATAATTTTTGGTGAATTTTTGAACATTTATAGTGAATATATATAGGGGTATTTTGGTAATTTTACACTAAATTGGTTAAAAATGTAATTAAATTGGTTTTAATAGTTATTTAGGGTATAAAAATGATTTCTGAAAATTTTTAGTATTTTAACTAATTAAAACTATTTTTCGTAAATTATTTTCAAATTATATATAATATACTATTTTTCTAAATAAATGGGTTTTTATTGATTTTTAGTATGTTTTAGGGTTAATTACATAATTTGGATTTATAAAATGTATTTTTATTATATAAGGGCATTTTCGATATTTTATAATTATTCTGTGAATTGTGAACCTCGGTCGGTGAATTGTAGTTTGGAGTCCGACCGAGGGATTTTGATTGTAATCCTGTGTTTATTCCGAAGTGTATTTCTTTGCAGGACCGGCTCTACTCTTTGAGTAGAGAGATGTCTATTTTACAGGGGAGGTTCTGCCGGATTTTCGATAGAATTCTCGTAAAACGTGATATCCGGTCAAATTCCTATTCTAAAGCTGTGTCTAAAATTCTAGATCGAGTCTTTAGAATTTTTGTTAAATTTATTCTGATTTCATGTTGTCATTTGTTGTCTAGCTGCGCCGAGACCGAGGCCTAACGGATCAGGCCCGCCAAGTTTGTCTCGTGGAGCGCTAACATGTGAGTTATTATACTGTATATATATGCACTGCATATAGGGTGCATTATTTAGAATTTTTCATTTTCATTGTATGTTTTAAAAAAATGATTTAAATTATAATATTTTTGGTATATCTAGGGTTGCATTCTTATATATATGCATATTAAATAATTATGCATGTTAGTTTGATATATGCACATTAAACAATTAGGTTTAGGTTTAATACATTTGAGTAATATACACATGTTTTAAAATGTACACTTAGACATAATTATTTTATTAAATGATTAGTATACTTTAGGTATAGTTTCAGTAGATTTTAGGTTTATTCTTAAATAATTGCATGTTAAATTATAAACCTACACTTAAATTATTTTTAAGTTTATTTTTGGTATATTTTTTATTTATTTCCGAATAAATAAATGTTTTATTATTAAATTAAACCTAACACATTAGTGGTATATTTAGGGTTTATTTTTGATATATGCATGCTAGATAATTAGGTTTATTTTTAGTATATTTGTGAATATATGTTAAACACAAACACGTATTTAAATGAATATTTATACATAAATGGTTTATTAAATGATTTGAGTACTTAGGGTATATCTTTTGCATATTTAAGTATATTTTTAAGATAATGCATGTTATATTATTGTTACTCATTTAAATTGTTTTTAACTATATTAATGATTTATCTTTAGTTTATTTCATATTTTATTTGACTATATATATATATATATACCTGAAATATACTGGGTATATTTTTGGTATATATATATATGGTTGGTTTTACTATTATGAATATTATTCTACATTAATTATTTTTCGAATGAATGATTTATTCGAAGTGAAGGATATCAATAGAACGTGCTTCCTAGTGGGCAGCACTAGGACCGTGTACGTACCGGTACGATAGATAAGGATTGAGTGAGAGTTAAAATTGGATGATTATAATTTATTTAATTGATTTGACTAAGATTAATGGTATGTTAGATAGTGTGATTGCTGGAGCTCGGTTGACTAAGTGTCTCGGGGCCAATCACACTAACAGTCAGACTGCTGGAGCTCGGTTGACTTAGTGTCTCGGGGCCAGTCTACTGTCCATAAGTGAATTGAATGATCTATTGGGTTGATTGAGATGTGAGGTGATGGATAGTGTGATTGCTGGAGCTCGGTTGACCAAGTGTCTTGGGGCCAATCACACTGACAACCAGACTGCTGGAGCTCGGTCGACTTAGTGTCTCGGGGCCAGTCTGCTGTCCAAATTGGAATAAGTGTTATATTTGGAATCAAGTGAGCCTGTATGGCTAGAGTGATGATGGATTGTTTGAGGTTGTTATTATTTAGGGTTCTATGGATCCTTAATGAATTAAAACAAACGTTTTCTATATTTAGTATATTTATAAAAGCAAAGTTTGGCATTCGTGTGAAATGTGTGTATATACATATATATATAAGAATGCCTGATTGTTATGGTTTTGTTTGCATGTATATATAGTATAATAATTCACTCAGTGGGGTCTGACCCCCCTCAATTATTTTTTTCAGGAGATTCCATATCGTCAGACCTTAGTTGTAGAGTTCCTTGCCGGTGTTCTTCAGTCCCGGCTGTTTTATGCAAATGTATATTCTGAACTTTGAATTGTATTCTAGAAACTGCGTAGTAGTGTCATTATATTGGAAGTGTATTATTTTGTTTGGATATTAAATACTCTGAGAATTTGTATTTGAACATTGTACGAATATGTATTCATTTATAAAAGGATTTGGAGTATTTATTTTATATATTGATTCAGAAAAATTTTAATTTGGTCGTACTTTTATATAATTATTGTATGATTTTATTTTCTAAGGCTTGCTATGGGTTCCGGATTCGAAAGAATTCCCGTTCCCTAACGCCGGTCATGACTCCTAGTTTGGGTCGTGACATGCACAATCTCTTTAACTCGAGCTGTTGATGCAGCAGACTGTGATGCATATGAGGTCCTAGTACTCTGAAAGGAGAAAGGATAGATAAATGCAGCCCATGAGCCCAAACCATATTCACGTCTCCTCTTCTCTCCACTTGCAGCCTCAAAATAAAGACTATCTATGTCAACTGGTGGAGGTTGTGAACCATCATCCAAAGGCTGAGACACAGAAGACACTAACTCCTCTATGCGATCCTAAATTAAAAAAAAATTCAAGTTAATTTTAGAATTTAGGATTTAATAATTATAAATAACATTAAAATTACTAAATAATAAAATATGAACGTACATTCACTTGCTTTGACCTCGCATCCACAAATGTTCCATCTTTTTTCATGTGCACTTTCTTGAATAGCTCCCAACTGTTAGGCCAACGTTGTAACTCTTCAGCCTTCAACAATAATAAGTTGGTTATTACATGTTTAGAATGATAAAATAGAAAAAAATACAAATATAAAAAAAAAAAAAAAGCGCACTAAATAATTGATAATTTACCATTTTTAAAGAATGCTCCACCATAGATCAAGATCCACACATATGCTTAGTCAGACTGGTACCAGGACCACCTATCTCACTTAGACGATTATGTTGACATTTTTTAGCTTTCTCTTTCCATTCTAGAGTGTTCCAATGTTGTTGCTAATTATCCCAAATTTCTTGGGTCACACAATCGGGCTTACCATCCTTAGAATGCCTCAAGGTGTGGATAAGTTTGGTGTACTTCATTTTAATATTTTGCCATCAACAACTCTTATTAGCCTCTTCATCCATAGGGTCCCAAGTGTACCTCTTTTGCAATACAAAATAATTATAAATAATGAACAAAAGAATATTTATTTTTATTCACACAAAAATATAGTAAATATTTTAACCTTAAACACCTCCCAAAGGAAGTATTTAAGATCTCTTGAGAGATGCTTCCCACTATACGCAATTGGTTCTTGTCTTTCACATATTTTTTCATGCATATAAGTAGATACTGCTTGACCTGGAGGAAAAAAAGTGCTACCTACAGGAACTAACCTACAAAAAAAGTAATGTTACACCTAAAAATAAATAGGAGAACCAGGCATGATGAGCTTCAATCATACTAACTTGGAATAAACTTTTTTTTATATACAAACACACATCCGAATATCATAAACACGCATAAACTTGAAAACAATATTGTCATACACACACAATAAACACCTATAAACATATAAAAGATAAAATTATATAGAAAAAGTATTTACTTATTTTCTTTAACTTTAATAAATAGTCTGCTTGTTCCATAAGTAGATGATGCTGCTGAAGGAACTGTGACTGTAATATGTGCTAGAGATGGTGGTGGTATGAGGACATCCTTAGCATGTCTACTAGAAGTGGTCGATAAGCTGCTCATAGCTATTAAAAAAATATAGTGATTATAATTAAAAAATAAGTAAAAAATATTAACACAATCTTACATTAATTATAACATTAAATAATAAATTCCATATATATTGTTTGAAATAATTACAATAAAATATGAATCTAATTATCTAGTCATCATCATTATCATCAAATTCTTGGTCTCCCTCACTGTCATCATCTTCATCATCAAATTCTTGTTCTACAATGGTGTCATCATCATCATCATTATCAAATTATTGCTCTACATCTATGTCTTCATCCTCATCATCTTCTTTAATTTGAAAGGCCAATTCAACATTTTTCTCAATTTCAGTATTATTAATGTAAACAAATGAACCATTTTCATCGTTTAGAGATTGATTTCTATCATCTATTTCCATATTAATTCCATGATGATTGCTGACATCCTCTTGAAATGTTATTACATCAAAAGGCATACATGCATTTAACTTTGGTACCTCTACAATAGCCCTTGCTTTTATTTTGCAAACTGCTAGCCAATTATTCACATTTCTCTTCAAAGTAGGATAAGTCACAAAATACACTTGTGCAGCTTGCACATCAAGAATAAATGGTTTATATTATTGAAGACTCTTCCCTTTTTGACATCTATAAGTTTGTACTGCGGGTGAATTCTTGTACCACGATTCAAGGTTGGATCAAAGCAGGAACACTTGAATAGTATAGTTCTCTTGATTGGTAGAGCAGGGTACTCTAACTCCAAAATTTCTTTAATTAACCATAGTAGTCTAGCTCATTTACACTATGGCTAGAACCTTTTATGCACACTCCACTATTCATTGCTCCACTATTTGAACTATGTTCCTCTGTGTGGAATTTTTATCCATTAACATAATACCCTGAAAATGATTTCACCCTATAAAGTGGTCCTTTTGTAAGGTTTTTGATCATTTGGTTAGAGATGTTGCATGATTGTACATTTGCCTATATATAACAATTATAAAAAATTAATTACTTATAGAAAATAATACACATTATTTCATTTTTATATTCTATAGATTAGTTACTTACATAATTCTCAAACCATAATGCAAACTCCGTCGTAAGTTTTGCGTCAATTTTTGAAGCTTCAATATGAGGTTAAAATTACCTCAACTATGCTTTAAAGATTCTATATTCATAAAGTAAAATTTGTGATATTGTTTTATATTATATTTCTACTTTATACAATGTGATAGAAAATATATATACATATGAATACAGAATCCCCAAGTTAGTTACTTATTGAATGTATGGCTTTACTTCATCACAATTCAACAATATGTATGTGCGAGCTGTATTATATTCCATATCAGTTAAGTGTCTTCATTTTTCTTTTCCTATTGATCGACCAACACATTTAAATATGGAAAGCATCTCAAGATCTTCTTCCAAATCAAACCCATAACCCCCACTATTGTGCGGTACTTTTCTATGTCGTGTATATACATAAGGCTGAAAATAGTGTGCACAAAATGATGAAGCATCTTCAACCAAGTATGCATTAGATATTGAACCTTCAACTTTAGCTTTATTCCTCACATTATTCTTCAACTTGCAAACGTACCTAAAAATTAGAATTAATTTTAATTATATTACATAAAACAAAATTCCAAAAATTTGTATTAATACATATTATTTTTAAACTCACCACTCAAATAGAAACATCCATCTATATTGCATCGGGCAAACAACTCTTGCTTCATAAGCTAAATGAATTGGAAAATGTTCCATGGAGTCAAAAAAACTTGGCAAAAATATGCGCTCTAACTTACATAGCACAATAGAAATATCTTCTTCCAAACGTTTCATGTCATCCTCTATTATGACTGTAGCAGTTAAATCTTTGAAAAAAATGCTCAACTCTGTCAATGCTTGCCATACATTTATAGGCAACATGTCACGACCCAAACTGAGAGTCATGACTGGCACTAGGGAACAAGAATTCTTTTGAATCCAAAACCTATAGCAAGCCTTAAAAATAAAAGCACATGTAATAAATAAATAAATATATGATAGAATTAAAACTTTAAATAATATATAAATAAATCTTTATCATTATACATAATAAAAAATATCTCATACAACATTCGGATACAAAAATCTATGATACAACACTTAACTACTACAATAATATTACTAAAATAGTTTTTAGATTACAAATTAGAGTTTAAATATACATTTTTTATAAAATAGTCGAGGCGGAAGAACACCAGTGGAGAGCTCTACTACTAAGGTCTGACAATATAAAATCTCTTGAAAAAAATAATTGAGGGAGATCAGACCTCACTAAGTGAATTATTGTATTATATATACATGCACCTCCTAATGTCATATGCAGTCCAGCATCAGTATATATATATATATATATATATATATATACAGGCAATTCATACAAATGCTGAAATCTCTTTTTAATAATAATAAATACATAAAACATTTTACTTTTGGTTGAAGGATCGGAGCAAAATCCTAACAGTTCGCAACCTCAATCACAATTTCTCACTACAAGCTCACTTAATTCCAATATATATCTCTTATCAATTTTTGGACAGTAGACTGACCCCGAGACACTAAGTCAACTAAGCTCCAGCAGTCTCACTGTCAGTGTGATTGGCCCCGTGACACTAGGTCCATCGAGCTCCAACAATCACACTACTCTCACCACAATATCACAATGATCAAAATCAATCAAATCTCTCATCAAATAATCTCATGATATCACTCCTAACATTCTAACATACTGGTGCACATACAGTCCTAGTGGAGCCCACTAGGCAACATGTTCTACTGTTATCCTTCAAATAAACTTAATTATTAAAATAATAAAAATACATAATTTAAATGTAACAACATCCATTCATAGCAAAACATACCCATCATATACAGAAAATATACCAATTGTACACTAGAGATATACTAAAAATATTCCAAATATATAAGTCACATATATAACAAAATAAACCATAAATATACCGATTGCATATTGGGAATATATCAAATATATACGTCGCATGTATATTAAAATATACCAAAAATATATTTTACATTTAAAGAAATATTCACATTCAATTTCATTATAAAATCATGGATGCTAATTTTTATGCATTCTACATGCAATGCATATATAAGATAATAACTCACAAGTTTGCGCTCATTGAGATTAGCTCGACGAGCCCGGTCAGATAGGCCTCAGTCTAAGTGCAACTAGAAAATAAATAATGGTAATAATCAAAATAAATTCCTAACTTATATGTTTAAAAAAGACTCGATCTAGCAATCTAAAAACTCAGACAAACACAGAAATTCAGGATCGACTCGACGTCATGTTTTACGAGAATTCTATCAAAAATTCGACAGAACCTCCTTTGTAAAATGGAAATCTCTCTACTAATATGTAAAGTCGATTCTGCAACAAAAACACACTTCTATCACACAAGACTCAACACCTCGGGTTGGGACCCCGAACTACACAATTCCCCAACCGAGGTTCACAATTCATCAAAAATACAAATTAAATAATAAATATATTAAAAATCATTAAATTCCATAAATGTCCACAAAATACGAAAATATAATATATTTAAACATTAAAACACTAAATTCAATTATTTTTACAATAATTAAATAAAATCTCAAATAATAATATAATATTAATAAAAATCAAAATTTTCAATAATTCAACATAAAATAGTAAAAATTCACTTTTATATATTCAAATAGCTTAAATATGTATTAAAAGTAATTAAAAATCCATTTAATCACCAAAATAGTAAATAATATATTATTTGAATATAATTTTCAAAAATTAGTATTAATTAGTTAATGTGATAACCCGAGTTTTTAAATATTTTTATATGGTATTGGGATATGCAGTATTAATAATTTTAATATATATTTCACTATTTAATTATTTTGTTAATAATTAATGTTATTTATGTTTATTTAAAGTTTTCTACGTAAAAATTTTCCCGAAACCTATTATTTTGGGAAATAATATTTAAATAATATTTTATTGATTAATGTTATTTTATTTTATTAAATTATATGGTTCCATACATAATTATTATTTTGTGTGTGTGTGTATATATATATATATTATAATTATTAGGGTTATTTATATATACATATATATATATATGTGTGTGTGTGTGTGTGTGTATGTATATGTATATAAATGTGTATAATATTGTGTGGTGTGTGTTTAATGTGTATATATATATTATTATTTAATTATATTATTAAAGTTAAATTTTTAATATATATATATATATATATATATATATATATATAATATATATATATATATATAATAAATAAAACACTCATCTCCCTCACCCTCGATGCCCCCCTCACCCCTCCCACCGTTTGCAACACCGACCAGAGGCCATCAGAGTGCCTCCCAGCGTGCCACCGTCTTCTTTAGCAGCTTCGCCACCTCCCATCGTCCTTTCTAGCGTCGTTTGCACCTGTGGAAGCCAAAATTTGCAGAATTCATCCTTCCTCCGTTCATCCACTTTTCGATCACCAAATCCAGTGATTCTAGTGTTGTTGAGCTCCTAGAACTCCATATTCCAAGCTTCCTTTAGCTTGAAAACTCGATTTGGTAAGGATTTGAGCTTGATTTCAATTTCGGCCTCTTTTGTTTCTTGATTTTTTTGAACTTCAATCTTTAGGATTCAAGCTTAATTCCTTCATGTAAGTTTATTCTACTAGCTCAATATACACTCTGAAATTTTTTGTGAAATTTTTAGAATTTATTTTGATTTTTGTGAATTTTTAATTATTTTATTATTATTTTCTAATTTTCGTAAATTAATTAGATAAATTGTGAAATTATGATTTTTAGTGTTTATGGAGGTTGAAATTAATTTTAGAATTTAATTTATAGTTTTTGTGATTTTTGTGTAATTAATATAATTTTATTTAGTTTATGTGAATTTTAGAAATATAGGTTATATATGTATTTTGTTAAAATTAATTGGTTAATTGAGTATAATTATTGATTTTATTGAATTATATGTTGAGAAAATAATTTTTGAGTAATTATATAATTTTTAGTGAATTTTTGAGTAATTATAGTATATTATGTGAATTTTATATATTAGGGGTATTTTGGTAGAAATTTTAGTTGAATATTAGGTTAAATTGGTTTTAATAATTAATTGAGGTATAAACATGATTTTTACAAATTATTTACTATTTTTAACTAATTAAAACTATTTTTTGAAAATTATTTTCAAATTATATATAATATACTATTTTTTGTAAATAAATGGGTTTTTAGTAATTTTTAATATGTTTTTGGGCTAATTAAGTAATTTGGATTTATAAAATGAATTTCTATGAATATTTGTGAATTTATCGAGTTATTATCGGTTTTTAATAATATTATATTAATATAAGGTTTTTAAGTAATTGTAGTTAAATAATTATTTTTAATGTTTAAATATTTAATTGTTATATTTTGGTATTAAAAGGGTATTTTTGGTATTTATGGAATTTTAATATATTTGGTGTATATCTTGAGAACTGTAAACCTTAGTCGGCGAGAATTGCAGTTTGAGGTTCGACCGAGAGGTTTTGATGATTCTATATTCGAAGTGTGTTCTCTTGCAGGATTAACTCTACTTTTTGAGTAGAGAGATGTCCATTTTACAAAGGAGGTTTTGCTGAATTTTCGGTAGACTTCTCGTAAAATGTGACATCAGGTTTGATTCTATATCTGTCTGCATTCTGTAATTCTAGATCGAGTCTCTAGAAGTTAAGTTAGATTCATTCTGATTTTGTACTATGATTTGATTGTTTAGTTGCGCCATGATCAAGGCCTAGTGGACTAGGCCTGTTGGACCTGTCTCATGGAGCGCACAACTGTGAGTTGTTATTTTATATATATGTGTATTTAGGCTGCATGTTTTAGAAATATATGTTTTAATTGCATGATTTACGCATAAATTGCTTTAGTAAATGATTAGTATATTTTAGGTATATTTTTAGTATATTTTCGGTATACTTTGAAATAAATGCATGTTTTATTCTTGATTTATACCTAAATTATTTTAAAGTATATATATGGTTTATTTTTGGTTTATTTTATAATTGAACTGAATTTATTTGACATATATATACTCGAAATATACTTATTTATTTTTGGTATATTTCTAGTATATATATGGTTTATATTGCCATTTAAATTAATATCATGCATCATTTATTTTATGAATGTATGAGTTTATTTTAATGAAGGATATCGATAGAACGTGTTTCCTAATAAGTAGCACTAGGACCGAGTACGTACCGGTACGATGATAGATTGTAGGTTAAATTACTAACCTATTTGTGGATTATGACTGGATTGATTTGATTGATGTGAGATGTGATTTGAGAGTGTGATTGCTAGAGCTCAGTTGACCAAGTGTCTCGGGGCTAATCACATTGACAGTTAGATTGCTGGAGCTCTCGGTTGACTTAGTGTCTCGGGGCCAGTCTACTGTCCAAATGGAATAAGTGAATTTATTTGGAATAAGTGAGCCTGTATGGCTAGAGTGTTATCTATTACTATTTGAGGTTGCGATCATATAGGGTTCTATTTGATCTTTCATAACTGAAGATTTTCAATATTAAATGATTTTCGTTGCATCTGTGTGTATTTGCCTGTATATATATTTATTATATATATATACTATTGAGTGTATGTAGTTGACATTTAGTTATGCATGTATATATATTATAACAATGTCACGACCCAAAACAGGGGCCATGACCGGCGCTAGGGAACGGGAATTCTTTCGAATCCAGAACCCGTAGCAAGCCTAAAAATAAATAAATCATGCAAAAATAACAATAATCATATATTATGCAGCGGAAATAAAAATCATAATATCATAATATTATTCACATCAACTGGATTTAAATCAAATTTCATCTCATAGATATATAATCTTTAATACAAATCCAGTTTCAATATAATACATCTCTTTTAAAATAAAATACATGTAATCCAATGCTTTAATTCACAACTACTACAGTGTTTAGATAAAATAAATAAGACTCAAGTAGATAATTTACACAAAGAAGCCGGGGCGGAAGAAATCCAGCGTATCGACCTGCTATTGAGGTCTGAAGAAGTTGACTCTCCTGAAAAATAGTCAACGAAGGGGAGTCAGACCTCACTGAGTGAATTACTATAATATATATACATACATACTAAATGACAATGCATACAGTCAACAATATATATCTAATATATATATACAGGCAATTACACACAGATGCAATAAAATCATTTATATATTTTATCTGAAATTCATCTTTTATGAAGGATCATATAGAACCCTAGAATATCGCAACCTCGGAAATAGTGGTTAGACAACACTCTAGCCATACAGGCTCACTTATTCCAATATATCCACTTAATCCATTTAGACAGTAGACTAGCCCCGAGACACTAAGTCAACCGAGCTCCAGCAGTCTGACTGCCAGTGTGATTGGCCCCGAGACACTTGGTCAACCGAGCTCCAGCAATCACACCCACAAACCACATCTCACACATATCAATAATCACATCAAATCAATATCCACAAATAAGTTAGTATTATAGCCTAACTACTATAGGCGTACCGGTACGTACTCTGTCCTAGTGCTGCCCACTAGGTAGCACGTTCTATCGATATCCTTCATTAATAAATAAATCATTCATTCACAAAAATAAATGATGCATGAATTTAAATGAAATAACAATATAAACCATATATATACCGGAAATATACCAAACGTAAACCAGGTATATTTCGAGTATATATACGACAAATGAATTCAATCAAATCATAAATTAAACTAAAAATATATTTAAAAACATTTTAAATATATTTTATTAATAAAACATATATATAATTTATTATACACCAAAAATAAACCAAAAATATACTTAAATACAAATCAAATTATTTATGCATTTTAATCAAAGTAAAACATATATTTCTAAATCATGCATCCTAAGCATGTATATATAGTATAGTAACTCACCTAGTGCGCTCCACGAGACGGGTCCGACAGGCCTGGTCCACTAGCCCTCGGTCTCAGCGCAACTAAACAAGAAATAATTAACTGACATCAGAATAAACCTAACAGAAATCCTAGAATTTGATCTAGAGTATTAAACACAGAATCGGAAATTAGGGTTCGACTGGATATCACGTTTTACGAGAATTCTATCAAAAATTCGACAGAACCTCCCCTGTAAAACGGACATCTCTCTACTCAAAAGAGTAGAGCCAACCCTGCAAAGAAACACACTTCATAAAATAAGCTCAACGCAATCCACAACCCCTCGGTCGAACTCCAGACTACAATTTACCGACCGGGGTCCACAAACACAGAACAATTCAGAAATACCAAAAATATCCTTACAACCTAGAAATACATTTTATAAGTAGAAATTACATAATTAACCTTAAACACTGTAAAAACCAACAAAAACTCATTTTATTTGAAAAACCGTATATTATATATATAATTGAAAATAATTACGAAAAATAGTTTTAATTAGTTAAAAATACTAAATAATTTATAGAAATCATTTTTATACCTTAAATAACTATTAAAACCAATTAAATTACATTTTTAGCCAATTTAGGGTAAAATTACCAAAATACCCCTATATATATAAATTACTTCAAAAATTCACCAAAAATCATACAATTATCCAAAAATTAATTTTCTCAACATATTTATCAATAATATTAATAATTAAACCCAATTAACCAATTAAATTCAAATAAAACACAATTAACCCTAATTTCTCAAAATCACATAAACTTCAATAATTAAAAATAAATACTTAGAAATTCATAAAAATTCCAAATAAATTCCTATAATTCATTTCAACATCTAATTTAACCATAAATCCCAATTTCATAATTTAAATCATTAATTTCCAAAAATTAGAAAATAATATTAAAATATTCAAAAATACCCAAAAATCCAAACAATCTCCAAAAATTTTACAAAAATTCATACATGTAGATTAAGCTACTATGATCAACATTTGTGAAGAGAGTTTTCATGAATCAATTAATTCAAAGCTCAAAAAAATCAAAAACCCTAATAGGCCGAAATTGAAAATTCAAAACCTAAGCAATTCTAGACCATTTAAGCTCAAACCAAAGCTAGAATCACACTCACCGGAGCTCAAGGAGAAGAAAGAGACTGGCGGTGTCAAAAATGGTGGCCGGAATCGGCGTGATCGACAGTGGCCAAAGTTTCGGCTTCTCCGACCAAAACCGACTTCCAGATGCCGGAAACGGCTACCACAGGCAGCGAGGAAGGCTGGGAAGGTGGTGGCACACCGGATGGCACTCCCACGGTGAAGAAACGGCAGTAGCAGCGACCGGACGGTGAAGGGAACGGTCGGGGAAGAAGAAGCTCACTCGGGGGCAGTTTTGTAATTTTCCAAACTTTGTAATTTTGACAAATTTTAATGTATATATGTATATATATATACTTTACACTATATAATAAAATAATATTAAATCACACACATTAAATATACACCACACACATAAAATTTAATATTTTAATAATTTATACTAAATAAAAATAATTAAATAACAATAAAACTAATAAATAATAAATAAAATATTATGGTAATACTAAACCCTAATTAAATAAATATACACACACGTAGGCTTTATTTAGTATTTTAAAAATACGTATGAGTCCATGCAAGTCCGAAAATATATTTAAAATAATTAATAATAAAATATTTACGTGAAATTTTCCCGAAAATGCAAGTCCCGAGAAAATTTTACATAACGTAATGTAGATAAAACACAGTATAAAAATAGGTTTTAAATACATATTAACTCGTAAAAATATCATATAATATACAGAAATTATTGACACTGTATATCCCGGTACAGTGTAAAAATATTTAAAAACACGGGATATTACAGTCTTCCCCCCTTACAAGAATTCGTCCCCGAATTCCAGAAAACAAGATCAAGAAGGAAAGAGATACGGGTAAGAAGCTCGCATCTCAGCTTCAGTCTCCCACGTATGCTCCTCGACTCTATCGCTACGCCATAGAACCTTGACCATCGGAATCTGCTTCGATCGCAACTGTCGAACTTGATAATCTACGATCGCCACAGGTTCTTCCACAACGTCAAATCTTCACTCACTTCCACACTGTCGGGCTGCAACACGTGTGAAGGGTCTGAGATATACTTCCTCAACATCGAGATATGAAATACTGGATGCACCTGTGACATACTCGGAGGCAAATCCAACCGATATGCAACAGTGCCAACTCTCTCCAGAATCTCAAACGGTCCAATGTATCTCGGTGCTAACTTACCCTTCCTGCCAAATCTCATCACACCCTTCATCGGAGATACCTTCAGAAAAACGAAATCTCCAACCTGAAACTCCACATCTCTGCGCCTAGGATCCGCATAACTCTTCTGTCTGCTAACTGTTGTCTCTAATCTTCGCTTAATCAAGGCAACTTTCTTTGCAGCATCCTGAACCATCTCAGGTCAGTCAAAGCTCTCTCACCAATCTCATCCCAACTCAACGGGGATCTACACTTCCTTCCATACAAAGCCTCATACGGTGCCATACCAATACTGCTATGGTAGCTGTTATTATATGCAAACTCAACAAACGACAAATGATCATCCCAGCTACCTCCCAAATCCAAGACACACATCCTCAACATATCTTCCAGTGTCTGGATCGTCCTCTCAGACTGGCCATCTGTCTGAGGATGAAAAGCAGTACTGAAATCCAACCTAGTGCCCATCGCTTCCTACAACTTCTGCCAAAAACGAGAAGTAAACACCGAACCTCTATTTGACACAATGGACACAGGTACTCCATGAAGGCACACAATATGCTTCACATACAACTTCGCCAATCTAGCAACTGAATATGTGGCTTTCACAGGCAAGAAATGTGCAGACTTCGTCAATCTGTCTACAATCACCCAGATGGAATCGTATCCATCCTTCGAACGAGGTAAACCGACCACAAAATCCATAGCTATCCTTTCCCATTTCCACTCGGGAATAGGAAGAGGCTGAAGCTTCCCAGAAGGCTTCTGATGTTCGGCTTTCACTTGCTGACACGTCAAGCACTTAGCAACATAATCAGCAACATCTTTCTTCAATCCGTCCCACCAGTATAAATCTCTGATACTGTGGTACATCTTAGTGACACCTGGATGAACGCTGTAAGCTGTAGAATGTGCTTCCTCTAGGATCTCTTCTCTCAAATCATCCACATCAGGAACACACAATCTACCACTGATCCACAACACACCATCATCATCAAGTGTGAAATCAGTGAACTTCCCTGCTCGAACATTCTCTGCAAGCTCTTCCAGAATAGGATCTCAGCTCTGAGCTGCTTTAATCCTATCCCTCAGTACAGATCGTACTTTAAACTGAGCTAGCAGTCCACCTGATCTATTAATCTTCATCATCAGACCTTGATCCACCATCAGATGCAACTCTTCGATCAATGGTCTCCTCTCAACACTAATGTGAGCAAGACTACCTGAGGACTTCCTACCCAAGGCATCTGCTACCACATTAGCTTTACCCGGATGATATAGAATCTCGCAATCATAGTCCTTTAACAATTCCAACCATCTCCTCTGCCTCAAATTCAAATCTCGCTGCTGAAAAATGTACTTAAGGCTCTTGTGATTAGTAAATATCTCACAAGTCACCCTGTACAAATAATGTCTCCAAATCTTCAAAGCAAAGATCACTGCAGCCATCTCAAGATCATGTGTAGGATAGTTCTGCTCATGCTTCTTCAACTGCCTCGAAGCATAGGCTATCACCTTCCATTCTGCATCAACACACAACCAAGACCAATTCTAGAGGCATCATAGTAAACTGTGAA
Organism: Mallotus nudiflorus; assembly: GCA_947683625.1. NCBI lineage: Eukaryota > Viridiplantae > Streptophyta > Magnoliopsida > Malpighiales > Euphorbiaceae > Mallotus > Mallotus nudiflorus. The sequence continues at coordinate 261,706 of CANTUR010001025.1, forward strand.
CTTATCCACACTATTAGGCAAAGCTAATACTGGCGCTGTGGTCAACTTCTCCTTCAACAACTGAAAACTATTCTCACAAGCTTCTGTCCACTCGAATCTAACATTCTTCTGAGTCAAGCGAGTCATAGGGGCTGCAATCCTGGAAAAATCCTGCACAAACCGCCTATAATACCCGGTTAAACCCAGAAAACTTCGAATCTCCGTAACAGAAGTAGGTCTAGGCCATTCAGACACTACCTTAATCTTCTGTGGATCAACCTGAATACCTTTTTTAGACACTACGTGTCCAAGAAAAGAAACACTCTCCATCCAGAAATCACACTTCGAAAATTTAGGATAAAGCTGATGATCTCTCAGTGTCTGTAGTACAATCCTCAAGTGATATACATGCTTTTCCATACTCCTAGAATATACCATTATATCATCAATGAAGACTACTGCAAACTGATCCACATACAGTCTGAATACCCTATTCATCAGATCCATAAAAGCTGCTGGTGCATTAGTCAAACCAAAAGACATCACCAGAAACTCATAATGGCCATATCGAGTGCGGAACGCTGTCTTAGGAATATCAACTTCACTAATCCGCAGCTGATGATAACCTGACCTCAAGTCAACCTTGGAAAAGAACTGTGCACCCTGAAGCTGATCAAACAAATCATCTATCCTCGGGAGAGGATGCTTGTTCTTCACTGTGACCTTATTCAGTTCTCTGTAGTCAATGCACAATCTCAGGGTACCATCCTTCTTCTTCACAAACAGGACTGGTGCACCCCAAGGAGAAACACTAGGTCTGAAACCTTTATCCAACAATTCTTGCAATTGCTCCTTCAGCTCTTTCAACTCTGCAGGAGCCATACGATAGGGTGGCATAGATATAGGAGTAGTACCTGGTACCACATCTATACAGAACTCAATTTCTCTATAAGGTGGTAAACCTGGCAACTCCTTGGGAAAAACATCAGGAAACTCACAAGCAACAGGAACATCTGTGAGTGAAAACTTCTCCACTGACGTATCCCTGACCAATGCCAAATATCCTTGACAACCTTTCCTCAATAACTTCCTAGCCGTAATAACAGAAATAAGATTCTGAGGTGCTGAACTCCTATCACCAACAAACTTAAATTCTTCTTCACCAGGAATTCTAAAAGTCACCTCCTTATTCCTGCAATTTACCACGGCGAAGTGCTGAGACAACCAATCCATTCCCAAAATAACATCAAACTCCATCACATCCAACAAAATCAAATCAGCGGGTAATTCTCTATCTCCCACGAGAACTGGACAACCAGAAAGAACAATATCGGTGTCCAAGGAATCACTCAGAGGAGTGGCAACAGACAAAGGAAAAGCCATCCTCGAAGCTTGCCAACAAGATTTAGAAGCAAAAACAGGAGAAATGAATGAATGCATGGCACCCGGATCAAATAAAACCCATGCATCCAGGTAACAAACAGAAACAATACCTGCCACGACTGCATTAGATGCCTGAGCATCCTACTAAGTCAGATGGAAGACTCTGGCCTGACCTCGACCTCCCTGCTGACTGGTAGAAGCCTGGCCAACACCTTTGGCACCTCCTCTAGTACCTCTACCACGACTCTGCTATGGAACAAACTGAGTAGAACTCTGATGCTGGGCTGGTGGCAACTGAAATGGCACGGGTGCAGCACTAGCAATCGACTGCTGTGGGAATCGCGGAATCTGCTACTGCTGATACCCAGAATAAGGACACGATCTGGCAAAATGTCCTGTCTGCCCGCATTTGAAGCATGTCAGTGGTGTCAGATAACACGGTCCCTGATGGACTCTACCACAAGTCTGGCAAACGCTGGCAGCTGATCTAGAACTACGACCACTGCTGCTCGCTCGAAGCACCTGACCCGAATCTGAACGATCTACGTTGACCTCCACGGCCATGTCTACTGCTCCGATGCACTCGCTGCTGCTGTCTCTGATTCTGCTGAGTCGGACCTCGCTGCTGACTACTCGATCCAACATGAAACTCGAATACGGAGTAGCCTGTAATCCACTCGATTGAACTCCTAGCTGGTAATAATCAGGCATCGCTCCCTGCCTAACTAGTCTAAGCTCAATCTCCTTAGCTAACTCAATCACAGACTCCAGAGTAAGACCTGCTGTAGGCATACCAGCAAAAGCTGAACCCAAACCAGTAACATACGTAGTAACCGCGAAATACTGATCTCGCATAAGATCCTCAGCATATCTACCCAGACGAAGAAACTCTCAGGTATACTCCTCTACAGATCGATCTCCATGAGAAATACTGGTCAATCGAAGACGATAGCTCAAACGAAGAGGCTCTGGACAGAATCTCCTCATGAATCGCTCTCGAAACTGAGCCCATGTCATCGTCATCATATAGGGCTGGATCATCTGAATGAACCAATCTAGAGCTGGTCCCTCAATAGAAAACTCAACGATCATGATCCGCTGGTACTCGGTATGAGCAGTCCGAGTCCTAGTCTCAACCGCATGCAGAAAATCTAAAGGATCAGAAGTACCGTCAAAAGCAATCCTGCCAACTCGGGCATAGAACAGAGCTGCCTCAGGGTTAGACATACCCTGCTGATAGGCAGGCTGAACAGGCTGAACAACAGGAGGAACAGGAACATCAAATTCAGGCTCAACAGGCTCCTCGTCCTGTAACTCTCTCTGCCTACGGTGACCTGTCGCTCCTCGAGGTCTACCTCTGCCACGACCTCTACGCTTAACTGGCGGCTCAGGAGGTAAAACCTTGTCCTGAAAAGACTCATCATCCTCGGCTCTCAACGACCGGTGGAGCGACACGCGCTCGCCTCCTCATACTGAAAAAGACAAACGGAAAGATTCAGACAAAACAGAAAATGGAGGAATAACGCTGAAAACTAAAGCAAGGAATACTTATCAAGACATACTCGAACCTAATACACTGCAGTAGTTCAACAGAAAACACAACTCGAAAACTAAGGCCACAACTCACATAACTAAGCCCTGACACAGAACTCCGCTCTGATACCAACTTTGTCACGACCCAAAACAGGGGCCATGATCGGCGCTAGAGAACGGGAATTCTTTCGAATCCGGAACTCGTAGCAAGCCTAAAAATAAAATAAATCATGCAAAAATAACAATAATCATATATTATGCAGCGGAAATAAAAAACATAATATCATAATATTATTCACATCAACTGGATTTAAATCCAATTTCATCTCATAGATATATAATCTTTAATACAAATCCAGTTTCAATATAATACATCTCTTTTAAAATAAAATACATGTAATCCAATACTTTAATTCATAACTACTGCAGTGTCTAGATAAAATAAATAAGACTCAAGTAGATAATTTACACAAAGAAGCCGGGGGCGGAAGAAATCCGGCATATCGACCTGCTACTGAGGTCTGAAGAAGTTGACTCTCCTGAAAAATAGTCAACGAAGGGGAGTCAGACCTCACTGAGTGAATTACTATAATATATATACATACATACTAAATGACAATGCATACAGTCAACAATATATATCTAATATATATATACAGGCAATTACACACAGATGCAATAAAATCATTTATATATTTTATCTGAAATTCATCTTTTATGAAGGATCATATAGAACCCTAGAATATCGCAACCTCGGAAATAGTGTTAGACAACACTCTAGCCATATAGGCTCACTTATTCCAAATATATCCACTTAATCCATTTAGACAGTAGACTGGCCCCGAGACACTAAGTCAACCGAGCTCCAGCAGTCTGACTGCCAGTGTGATTGGCCCCGAGACACTTGGTCAACCGAGCTCCAGCAATCACACCCATAAACCACATCTCACACATATCAATAATCACATCAAATCAATATCCACAAATAAGTTAGTATTATAGCCTAACTACTATAGGCGTACCGGTACATACTCGGTCCTAGTGCTGCTCACTAGGTAGCATGTTCTATCGATATCCTTCATTAATAAATAAATCATTCATTCATAAAAATAAATGATGCATGAATTTAAATGAAATAACAATATAAACCATATATATACCGGAAATATACCAAACATAAACCAGGTATATTTCGAGTATATATACGTCAAATGAATTCAATCAAATCATAAATTAAACTAAAATATATTTAAAAACATTTTAAATATATTTTATTAATAAACATGTATATAATTTATTATATACCAAAAATAAACCAAAAATATACTTAAATACAAATCACATTATTTATGCATTTTAATGAAAGTAAAACATATATTTCTAAATCATGCATCCTAAGCATGTATATATAGTATAGTAACTCACCTAGTGCGCTCCACGAGACGGGTCCGACAGGCCTGGTCCACTAGCCCTCGGTCTCGCGCGCAACTAAATAAGAAATAATTAATTGACATCAGAATAAACCTAACAGAAATCCTAGAATTTGATCTAGAGTATTAAACACAGAATCAGAAATTAGGGTTCGACTGGATATCACGTTTACGAGAATTCTACCAAAAATTCGCAGAACCTCCCCTGTAAAACGGACATCTCTCTACTCAAAAGAGTAGAGCCGACCCTGTAAAGAAACACACTTCATAAAATAAGCTCAACACAATCCACAACCCCTCGGTCGGACTCCAGACTACAATCTACCGACCGGGGTCCACAAACACAGAACAATTCAGAAATACCAAAAAATATCCTTACAACCTAGAAATACATTTTATAAGTAGAAATTACATAATTAACCTTAAAACACTGTAAAAACCAACAAAAACTCATTTTATTTGAAAAACCGTATATTATATATATAATTGAAAATAATTTACGAAAAATAGTTTTAATTCGTTAAAAATACTAAATAATTTATAGAAATCATTTTTATACCTTAAATAACTATTAAAACCAATTAAATTACATTTTTAGCCAATTTAGGGTAAAATTACCAAAATACCCCTATATATATAAATATACTTAAATTACTTCAAAAATTCACCAAAAATCATACAATTATCGAAAAATTAATTTTCTCAACATATTTATCAATAATATTAATAATTAAACCCAATTAACCAATTAAATTCAAATAAAACACAATTAACCCTAATTTCTCAAAATCACATAAACTTCAATAATTAAAAATAAATACTTAGAAATTCATAAAAATTCCAAATAAATTCCTATAATTCATTTCAACACATAATTTAACCATAAATCCCAATTTCATAATTTAAATAATTAATTTCCAAAAATTAGAAAATAATATTAAAATATTCAAAAATACCCAAAAATCCAAAAAATCTCCAAAAATTCTAAAAAAATTCATACATGTAGATTAAGATACTAGGATCAACATTTTTGAAGAGATTTTTCATGAATCAATCAATTCAAAGCTCAAAAAAATCAAAAACCCTAATAGGCCGAAATTGAAAATTCAAAACCTAAGCAATTCTAGACCATTTAAGCTCAAACCAAAGCTAGAATCACACTCACCGGAGCTCAAGGAGAAGAAAGAGACTGGCGGGTGTCGAAAATGGTGGCCGAAATCGGCTTGATCGACGGTGGCCAAAGTTTCAGCTTCTCCGGCCAAAACCGACTTCTAGACGTCGAAAACGGCTACCACAGGCGGCGAGGAAGGTTAGGAAAGGTGGTGGCACACCGGACGGCACTCCCACGGTGAAGAAATGGCAGTAGCAGCGATCGGACGGTGAAGGGAACGGTCGGGGAAGAAGAAGCTCACTCGGGGGCAGTTTTGTAATTTTCCAAACTTTTGTAATTTTGACAAATTTTAATGTATATATGTATATATATATACTTTACACTATATAATAAAATAATATTAAATCACACACATTAAATATACACCACACACATAAAATTTAATATTTTAATAATTTATACTAAATAAAAATAATTAAATAACAATAAAACTAATAAATAATAAATAAAATATTAGGGTAATACTAAACCCTAATTAAATAAATATACACACACGTAGGCTTTATTTAGTATTTTAAAAATACGTATGAGTCCATGCAAGTCCGAAAATATATTTAAAATAATTAATAATAAAATATTTACGTGAAAATTTTCCCGAAAATGCAAGTCCCGAGAAAATTTTACGTAACGTATTGTAGATAAAACACAGTATTAAAAATAGGTTTTAAATACATATTAACTCGTAAAAATATCATATAATATACAGAAATTATTGACACTGCATATCCCGATACAGTGTAAAAATATTTAAAAACACAGGATATTACAAACAATTCACTCTGTGAGGTCTGACTCCCCTCTGTTGATATTTTTCAGGAGATTCTTTTTCTTCAGACCTCAGCAATAGACCTATACGCCGGATTTCTTCCGCTCTGGCTTTATTATGTAAATTGCTTACTTGAGTTTATTTTTGTATTCTAGACACTGCAGTAGTTGTTGTACTTTAATTTGTCGTGAGCTGTATTTATTTTTATGCACGTATTAGATTTAAATTTCAAATTGTTAAAACTAAAAATTTGTACCGAAATATTTTACTATATGAGATAAAATTTATGTTATTAAAATGAGTTGAGGAATTATTATTTTTATATTTGAGATTAAATTTCTGCTGTACAAATAATTTATTTATTATATTATATTGTATGTTTTTATTTTTAAGGCCTGCTACGGGTTCTGGATTCGAAAGAATTCCCGTTCTTTAGCGTCGGTCATGGCCCCCTGTTAAAAATAGCAAATAATTTATAAAAATCATTTTAATACCTTATATAATTGTAAAATCATCTAAAACACAATATTTAGCTATAATTTTCACAAAATTACACAATTAACTTATTAATATAAAATTTACATAATATAAATAATGTTCTAAAAAATTATAGAAATTCACCAAAAGTTATTTTAATAATTCTAAAATTATTAACTCAAATTAGTAACACAAATTCAACTAAATTTCCATTAAAAATAATTAATTAATATAATTATAAAAAATTCAATATTTAATATTAAAATAATAAAAATTACCCAAAATTCAAATTAATTCAAAAAAATACACAAAAAATATATTTGAGAAGCTAAAGCTACCATAAATAACATTTGTGAAGCAAGTTTCCAAGAATCAAACAATATCTAGTTCAAAAAATAAAAATAAAAACCCTAAAACACATAAACTAAAAATTGAAAGTATCTAAAAAATCGAAAGGATTTGAGCTCGAATGGAGCTTGAAAATGGACTCACCTATGCAAGAGCATTCAAAAGAGACCAAAATGAAGTCCAATGATGGCCGGAAGCTCACTGGCAATGATGGAGCTTCACTTTTGGCAAGCTTCTGTTTCTAGTGATTCCGACATCTTCGAGGCAAGCTGACGGTGGCAGACAGTGACTGGAAGTGGCCGAAGGTGATAGCGGTAGGTGGTGACAGCTGGGGTGGCTAAAAGAGTTTGACGTGATTTTACTTTTAACTTTTTTTTTAATTATGAAATTATTAAAATACCCTTCATAACAACTTTAATATTATCAATTAAGGGTTATTACAATCTCCCCTCCTTATAAGAATTCTTCCTCGCATTAAAAAAAAAGAATAGAAACAAGAATCATTGAGGAAAACGATAAGGATAAGAAGCTCGCATCTCTGCTTCAGTCTCCCTAGTGTGCTCCTCCACGTTGTTGCTTTGCCACAACACCTTGACCATTGGAATTTGCTTTGAATGCAACTGATGAACTTAATAGTCTACAATCGCAACAGGTTCCTCCTTGTACGTCAGGTCTTCATTCACTTCCACACTATTAGGCTACAACACATGTGAAGGGTCTGAAATATACTTCCTTAGCATCAAGATATGGAACCCTGGATGCACTTGAGATAAATTTAGGAGCAAAGCCAACCGATATGCAACCGTGCCCACTCTCTTCGGAATCTTGAACTATCCAATATATCTCGGTGCTAGCTTATCCTTCTTGCCAAATCTCATCACACCGTTCATCGAAGACACCTTTAAGAACACATAATCTATAACTTGAAACTCCACATCTCTACGTCTCGGATCCGTATAGCTCTTCTGTCTGCTAACTGCGGTTTTTAATCTCCTTTTGATCACATCAACTTTCTCAGCGGTATCCTAAACCATCTCAGGTCCAGTCAACGCTCTCTCCCCAATCTCATCCCAACTCAGAGGAGATCTACACTTCCTTCCATACAAAGCCTCATACAGTGCCATTTGTAATGACCCAATATTTTAAATAAAATAATATTATTTTAAAATATGTAGTGTTAATAATTTTAAATTTTATTTATATATTGTTATTGTTAATTGCTAATATTATTTAAGTATTTTATTCTAAGGAATTATTTATGTAAAATAATCCATTTTATGTAGGATTAATTGATAATATTAAAGTTAATAGTATTATTATTATTATTATTATTGTTATTGTTAACATTATTGTTGTTGTTGTTGTTATTATTATTATTATTATTATTATTATTATTATTATTATTATTATTATTATTTTTAAATTATTTGAAGGGCATTTTGGTAATTTTATAATTAAAAAAAGAGGTCAAAAGCAGAAAAAATGGGTCAAACTCCTTTTTTTTTTCTTCTTCGGTCTGTCACCTACCACCACGTTGGAGCCGCCCCAATTGTCACCACCGAGCACCACCACCTTCGGCTTCTACCAGACATCACCAACTACTGCCTGTCACTACAGAATCACCGGAAACCGTGGGTGACCAAAAGTTGAGCTCCATCAGCGTCGGTGAGATTCCAGCCACCATAGGACTTCAAACCGGACTCTTTTGAAGGCTTTTCCATCGGTGAGTCCATTTCCGAGCTCTGTTTGAGCTCAAATCCTCTTGATTTTTAGATATCTTCAATTTTTAGTTTGTGTTTAATTTTTTTGAATTTGATTATGTTTGATTCATGCAAACTTGCTTAAGAAATGTTGATTGTGGTAGCATAAACTTCTCAAATATATTTTTTTGAATTAATTTGAATTTTGGGTAATTTTAATTATTTTAATATTAAATATTGAATTTTGATAATTATGTTAATTAATTATTTTTAATGGTAATTTAGTTAAATTTGAGTTAATAATTTTAGAATTATTAAAATAATTTTTGAGAATATTATTTATATTATGTAAATTTTGTATATATGAGTTAATTGTGTAATTTTGTGAAAATTATAGTTATATAATATGTTTTAAATGATTTTAGAATTATATAGGGTATTAAAATGATTTTTATAAATTATTTACTATTTTTAACTAATTAATACTAATTTTAGAAAATTATATTCAAATAATATATTATTTATAATTTTGGTGATTAAATGGATTTTTAATTATTTTTATTACATATTTAAGCTATTTAAGCTCTTCGAATATATAAAAGTGAATTTTTACTATTTTATATTGAATAATTAAAAATTTTGATTTTTATTAATATTATATTATTATTTGAGATTTTTATTAATATTATATTATTATTTGAGATTTTTATTAATATTATATTATTATTTGAGATTTTTATTTAATTATTGTATAAATATTGGTATTTAGTGTTATAATGTTTAAATATGTTATATATTGGTATTTTGTGGACATTTGTGGAATTTAATGATTTTAGTATATTTATTATTTTATTTATATTTTTGGTGAATTGTGAACCTTGATTGAGAAATTGTGCAGTTTGGGGTCCAAACTCGAGGTGTTGAGCCTCATGTGTTAGAAGTATGTTTTTCTTACAGGATCGGCTTTACTTTTTAGTAGAGAGATGTCCGTTTTATAGAGGAGGTTCTGTTGAATTTTCAGTAGAATTCTCATAAAACGTGACGTCGGGTCGATTATGAATTTCTATGTTTATCTAAGTTTGTATTCCTAGATTGAGTCTCTTTTAGAAGTATAAGTTAGGAATTTATTCCGATTTGTTATTATTATTTATTTTCTAGTTGCGCCAAGACCGAGGCCTATCAGACTGGGCCTGTCGAGCCAATATTGAGGAGCACAAACTTGTGAGTTATTATCTTATATATGTTTTGCATGTAGAATGCATAAAAATTAGCATCCATGAATTTCATAATGAAATTGAATATGAATATTTCTTTAAATGTAAAATATATTTTCAGTATATTTCTAGTATATTTATGGTTTATTTTGGTATATATGTGGCTTATATATTTGGAATACTTTTAGTATATCTCCAGTGTACAATTGGTATATTTTCTGTATATGATGGGTATATTTTGCTATGAATGGATGCTATTACATTTAAATTATGCATTTTTATTATTTTCATAATTATTAATTTTATTTGCAGGATATCAATAGAACATGCTACCTAGTGGGCTACACTAGGACTGTGTACGTACTGGTTCATTAGACTTTAGGGTATGTATTGTGAGAATTATTTGAGGAGCATTTGATTGATTATTTGAGATTTGATATAAGTGATTATTGTGGTTGTTAGAGCTCGGTTGACCTAGTGTCTTGGCGCCAGTCTATTGTCCAAAATGGAATAAGAGAATTAACTTGGAATTAAGTGAGCTTGTATGGCTAGAGAGATATTTTTGGTTGAGGTTACGAATAATTAGGGTTCTATTTGATCCTTCATTCAAATAAGCATTTTTCAGTATTTATTTTATATAAAAGTGATTTCAGCACTTGTGTAAAATGCCTATATATATATATATATATATATATATACTGATGCTTGATTGCATATGACTTTAGGAGGTGCATGTATATATAATATAATAAGTCACTCAATGAGGTCTGACTCTCCTTAGTTGTATTTTTTTTTCAAGAGATTCCTTGTCATCAGACCTTAGTAGTAGACCTCTACGCCAGACTTCTTCAGCCCTGGCTAGATTGTGTAAATTATTTATCTGACTTTTATTGTATTATAGAAAACTGCAATAGTAGTGTTTGTATCTGTAGAATGTGGTTTTAATGTCGGAGACCTTTCTCTGAATATTGTATGCAAATATTTTTATTTTATGATATGACATTAAGTATTTATTTTATATCAATTTAAGTTTTAATTCTGGCGTATTTTTATTTATTTATTTTATGCGTTTTTATTTTTGAGGCTTGCTACGGGTTCAAAATTCGAAAGAATTCCCATTCCTTAGTGCCAGTCATGACTCTCGGTTTGGGTTGTGATAAAGTTAGTATCAGAGCCCTAGGTTATTAATGTTGTGGACCTAGGTTTTAGAGTTGTGTTTTCTTTGAAACTACTGCAATTATTTAGGTTTGAGTATGTCTTCGATAAGTTTTCCTTGATTTAGTATTCCACATAAATCCTTAGATTGTCTAAATCTCTTTGGTTTTGTCTTTTCAGAATGAGGAGGCGAGCACGTGTTTCTCCACCGGTCGTTGAGGCCAAGGATGATGAGTCCTTTCAGGATGAGGTCTTATCTCCTGAGTTTCCAACGAGGCACAAAGGTTGAGGTAGAGGTAGACCTTGAGGAGCGACAGGTCATCGTAGACATCGTGAACTATAGGATGAGGAACCTGTAGAGCTAGAGTACGAGGAAGCTGTTATACCTCTAGTTGCACCGTCGATACAGTTTGCCTATCAGTAGGGTATGTTTGACCTTAAGGCAACACTGTTCTATGTCAGAGTTGGTTGGATAGCTTTTGATGGGATGTCAGATCTGTTAGATTTTTTGCGCATGATTGAGACGAGGACTCAGACTGCTCACATCGAGTACCAGCGGATCATAATCGTCAATTTGTCTATTGAGGGACCAACCCTAGATTGGTTTGTCCAGGTGATTTAGCTGTATAAGACCACGATGACTTAAGCTCATTTCATAGAGAGGTTTATAAAGAGCTTTTGCCCAAAGCCACTCCAAATAAGTTACAGACTTCGACTGACGAGCATTACCAGAGGTGATAGATCTATCGAGGACTACACTAGAGAGTTTCTTTGACTTGGCAGATATGCAGAGGATTTGATGCAAGATTAGTATTTTACTATCACGACTGTAGACACCCAATTTTAGGATGATGTGTTATGGATGCAGTAAAGGACTCCAGTGATGAAAATGTCTTCGATACTTAATCTTTAAAAATTCTAAGGGTTTAAATGTAGCTTCTAAAGGAAGGATTTAATGTTTTCAGGGACTAAATTGTAAGACTTTTTTAGGACCTAATTACAAAATTTAAATTCTTCTAGGAGCCTTTTTATAATGAAAAGTTTAAAAATGTCAAAATTCCATAATTCCGACCGAAATTATGTAATTCTAGTTGGAATTACATCAATTTCAATTGGGATTATATAATTCTGATCGGAATTACACAATCCCAGTCGGAATTGAATTCTTCCATCTCTATTTCCTATTTTTAATTCAGTTTTAATTACTTTAAAATTCCTAATTAATTCAGTCCTAACTGGTTTAAAATTCCTAAATATAATTTTAAGTATTAATCTTATACTTTAGGAATTATAATCATATTAGGATTGGGGCTAGATTTCCTAGTTCCACTATAAAGAGAGGGGGGACGGTGTAAAAAAAAAAAAGGAAAGGAGGGCCGTGAGAAAGAAAAAAAAGAAAAAAAGAGGAAGAGAAGAAAAAGGGAGGAAGAAGGAAACATGATTTTCTTTTGAATTTTTTATAAAAATTCATTTTATTAACAATTAATTCAAGATTTGTAGAGAATTTTTTGAAGGGCAAGATTCGAAGATTTATCAAGAACGGTGAACTACCAATCTGAGGAGTACCCTAAATCTTTTATAATCATATCATCTTCTTCTTATTCTTTATTTATTTATTTTTTTGTTTTTTTTATATTATTATTTTATATTATTATTCTTTTAAGTTATTATCAAAATTTATTCATTAATCATAATTTTATCTTATTTTTGTGGTAATTATGGACGACAACGCATGATGATCATATGGGAGAGATGAATTCATGAGAAGTCCGTGGAAGACTATAGATAAAGCCTCGTAGAGACTTAGTTTCTAGGGTTTTATTTTATTTTATTTTTATTGTCTTTATTTTTATTTATTGCTGTATTTTTATTTTATTAATTGTTTTATGAATTAATGTAATAGCCCCAATATTGGGAGTACTAAAATTACATATATGGTTGTTTGCTTATTTTTATTTAATTGGTTAGTAAAATTAGGTTTCAATTAGGTAGTTATTTAAAATCAATGGAGGAAGTAGATTAATTTAGGTTGCATGTTAATAAAAATTAGGGTATTAGTAAAGATTAATTTAATTATTTATTTGATTTGATTTAATTGTTTTCTTGTATTTTTATTCGTTTTTGGGCTTATTTATTTTTGTGTGTTTTGGGGCCTTAAGCCCACTTTAGGTCTTGATTTATTTCTTTAAGCCCATCTCAATTAATAATTAAATTAGGTTTAATTAATTAAAATATATTTTTAGGTCCATAATTAATGAGATTTTAGATTAGAAATATCCTTAGGCCCATTTAGTTAATTAGACATAGGCCCACCTAATTTAATTTAATTAATTTAGACTTAGCCCACTTAATTTAAGATTTTTTCATAATTTATAGATTTAAGATCACCTTAGAATTAAAACATGTAGAATTAGACCCGCTAATTTAAATATTCCATAATTTGTAGATTTAAGCTCATATTTAGAATTAAAATTAGTAGACTTAAGTTCATTTAATTAAATCCAAAGGGAATTAAGTTTTTAGGTTCACATATAAATTAAAACATGTAGATTTAACTCATTTATTTAAAATCCATGTAGATTAGACTAACTTAGGGATTATGTGATTTGTTGAATACATTATTTACTTATATATTTCATGACTAGTTTGCCTTGGAGTTGATTATTTTGGGTTTATATGAAATCGCATGTAAATAGAGAATAAGATAATAATTCATAAAGTAATTCTACATGAACATAAGACTGAAAGAAGTTGGTATTCCGTATCCAGAATTTCCTGTTTGTGGTGCTAGCTTTCTTTTAATGAATCGAGTACCACCTTTTCGATTTGTCCCAGTTATTATCCTGGGTGGTGACTCCTCATCTTCACGCCATGTCTTTGTGACAGTGGTTAGTGTGTTCTCTAGAGCCTTGAGCTCAAATAGTGTCATGGTTATTAAAATCTTAGACACGTGCTAAACCTCGCCGTTTACAGTGGTGATTCCATTGGGGATAAGAGATACTGCTTTTCTTTAGAATTATTTGTCATGACCCAAAACAGGGGCCATGATCGGCACTAGGGAACGAGAATTCTTTCGAATCTGGAACCCGTAGCAAGCCTAAAAATAAAATAAAACATGCAATAGTAATAATGACAATATTAAATGCAGCGGAAATAAAAAAAATCATAAATATCATAATAGTATATACACCAACTGGATTTAAGTTAAATCTCATCTCATAGATATATAAATCTTTTAATACAAATCCAGTTTCAATATAATACATCTCTTTAAATAAAATACATGAAATCCCACACTTTAATTCACAACTACTGCAGTGTCTAGATTATAAAAATAAGACTCAAGTAAATAATTTACACAAAGAAGCCGGGGCGAAAGAAATCCGGCGTATCGACCTGCTACTGAGGTCTAAAGATGTTGACTCTCCTGAAAAATAGTCAACGGAGGGGAGTCAGACCTCACTGAGTGAATTACTATAATATATATACATACACACTAAATGATAATGCATGCAGTCAACAGTATATATCTAATATATATATACAGGCAATTACACACAAATGTAATAAAATCATTTTTATATATTTTATCTGAAAATCATCTTTTATGAAGGATCATATAGAACCCTAGAATATCGCAACCTCGGAAATAGTATTAGACGACACTCTAGCCACACAGGCTCACTTATTCCAAAATATATCCACTTAATCCATTTAGACAATAGACTGGCCCCGAGACACTAAGTCAACCGAGCTCCAGCAGTCTGACTGCCAGTGTGATTGGCCCCGAGACACTTAGTCAACCGAGCTCCAGCAATCACACCCAAATCACATCTCACACATCAAATAATCACAATCAATCAATATCCACAAATAGGTTAGTAATATAGCCTAAATACTATAGGCGTACCAGTACGTACTCGGTCCTAGTGCTGCCCACTAGGTAGCACGTTCTATCGATATCCTTCATTAATAAATATAAAGCATTCATTCACAATTAAATGATGCATGAATTTAAATAAAACAACAATATAAACCATATATATACTGGAAATATACCAAAAGTAAACTAGGTATATTTCGAGTATATATATGTCAAATAAATTCAATCAAATTATAAATTAAGTTGGAAATATATTTAAAAACATTTTAAATATATTTTATTTACAAAACATGCATATAATTTAATATATACCAAAAATAAACCAAAAATATACTTAAATACAAATCATATTATTTATGCATTTTAATCGAAATAAAATATATATTTCTAAATCATGCATCCTAAGCATATATATATAGTATAGTAACTCACCTAGTGCGCTCCACGAGACGGGTCCGACGGGCCTGGTCCATTAGCCCTCGGTCTCGGCGCAACTAAAAAAACAATAACGACATACATTAGAATAATCCTAACAGAAATCCTAGAATTCGATCTAGAGTATTAAACACAGAATTAGAAATTAGGGTTCGACTGGATATCACGTTTTACGAGAATTCTACCGAAAATCCGACAGAACCTCCCCTGTAAAATGGACATCTCTCTACTCAAAAGAGTAGAGCCGACCCTGTAAAGAAACACACTTCGAAAAATAAGCTCAACACAAATCCACAACCCCTCGGTCGAACTCTAGACTACAATCTACCGATCGGGGTCCACAAACATAGAACAATTCTGATAATACCAAAAATATCCTTATAGCATAGAAATACATTTTATAAGTAGAAATTACATAATTAACCTTAAAACACTGTAAAAACCGATAAAAACTCATTTTATTAGAAAACCATATATTATATATATAATTGAAAATAATTTACGAAAAATAGTTTTAATTAGTTAAAAATACTAAATAATTTATAGAAATCATTTTTATACCTTAAATAACTATTAAAACCAATTAAATTACATTTTTATCCAATTTTGTGTAAAATTACCAAAATACCCCTATATATATAAATATACTAAAATTCATTCAAAAATTCACCAAAAATAGTATAATTATCCAAAATTAATTTTCTCAACATATTTATCAATAATATCAATAATTAAACTCAATTATCCAATTAATTTCAATTAAAAACACATTTAACCTAATTTTCCCAAAATTACATAAACTCAAATAATTCAAAATAAATACTTAGAAATTCATAAAAATTCCAAATAAATTCCTATAATTCATTTCAACACCTAATTTAACCATAAACCCCAATTTCATAATTTAAATAATTAATTTCCGAAAATTAGAAAATAATATTAAAATATTCAAAAATACCCAAAAATCCAAAAAATCTCCAAAAATTCCACAAAAATTTATACATGTAGATTAAGTTACTAGGATCAACATTTGTGAAGGGAGTTTTCATGAATCAATCAATTCGAAGCTCAAAAAAATCAAAAACCCTAATGTGACCGAATTGGAAAAATTAAAACCTAAGCAAATCTAAACCATTTTAGCTCAAACCAAAGCTAGAATCACACTCACCGGAGCTCAAGTAGAAGAAAGAGACTGGCGGTGTCGAAAACGGTGGCCGGAGGAGGAAGAAACGGCGAGGAGAAGATTTCAGCCAAAAATAGAAGAAAAGGGCTGCCGGCGCCGGGGAAGGGAGCTGGGGGCGACGGAGCAGCTGGCTGAGGAAGGTGGAGCTCCTGGCGGCACACCGATGGCCGGAAATCGGAAGTTGTAGGCGGTGGTGAGGGGTGGTGGTCGGGCGCGCACGGGAAGAAGGAAGAAGAAGAAGAAGAAGAAAAAAGAAAGAAAAGAAAAAGAAAGAAAAAGAAAAAAAAGAAAAAAGAAAAAGAAAAAGAAAAAAAATAATAAAATAAAATAATAATAAAATAATAATAAAATAATTTTAATAATTTAATAATAAATAAAATAATTAAATAAAAATAAATAAATAAATAATAAAATATTAGGGTAATATATTAAACCCTAATTAAATAAATATACACATATATACATGGTGTTTAATATTTTAAAAATACGTATGAGTTCATGCAAGTCCAAAAATATATTTAAAATAATTAATAATAAATTATTTACATGAAAATTTCCCCGAAAATGCAAGTCCCGGGAAAATTTTACGTAAAGCACTGTAAATAAAACACAGTATTTAAAATAGGTTTTAAATACATATCAACTCGTAAAAATATCGTAAAATATATATACAAAAATTATTGACACTGCATATCCCGGTACAGTGTAAAAATATTTAAAAACACGGGATATTACATTATTTTATTAATTATTATTTTATTCTTGCATTCATTCTGCATGGCCCTATTAACCTGTCATGACCTAAACTAGGAGTCATGACCGGCGCTAGGGAACGAGAATTCTTTCGAATCCGGAACCCGTAGCAAGCCTAAGAAAATAAAACCATGCAATAAATAAATACAAGTATGACAGAATTAAAATTTTTTGAATTAATATATAAAATATATACTCTAAATCCTTTCATAAATGAATACATATTCGTACAGTGTTCAAATAAAAATTCTCAGAGAATTTAATATCCGAACAAAATAATACTCTTCCTATACAACAATACTACTACTGCAGTTTCTAGAATACAAATCAGAGTTCAGAATATACATTTATATAAAATAGCCGGAATGGAAGAACATCGGCGAGGAACTCTATGACTAAGGTCTGACGATATAGGATCTCCTGAAAAAAAATAATTGAGGGGGTCAGACCTTACTGAGTGAATTGTTATACTATATATACATGCAATCTAAACCATAACACTTAGACATTCTTATGTATATATGTATATACACACATTTCACACGAATGCCAAACTTTGCTTTTATAAATATACTAAATGTAGAAAACATTTAGTTTAATTCATGAAGGATCCATAGAACCCTAATAATAGCAACCTCAATCAACCCCATCATCACTCTAGCCATACAGGCTCACTTGATTCCAAATAGAACACTTATTCCAAACTGGACAGCAGACTGGCCCCGAGACACTAAGTCGACTGAGCTCCAGCAGTCTGGCTGTCAGTGTGATTGGCCCCAAGACACTTGGTCAACTGAGCTCCAGTAATCACACTATCTATCACCTCACATCTCAATCAAATCAATAGATCATTCATTCCATTATGAACAGTAGACTGGCCCCGAGACACTAAGTCAACCGAGCTCCAGCAGTCTGACTGTTAGTGTGATTGGCCCTGCAATCACACTATCTAACATACCATTAATCTTAGTCAAATCAATCATAATCACCAAAATTAATTCTCACTCAACCCTTATCTATCGTACCGATATGTACACGATCATAGTGCTGCCCACTAGGAAGCACGTTCTATTGATATCCTTCATTTAAATAAATCATTCATTTGGAAAATAATTAATGTAGAAAAATATTCATAATAATAAAATCAACCAAATATATATATACCAAAAATATACCTAAAATTTATCCAGTATATTTCGGGTATATATATATATATCAAATAAATTATGAAATATACTAAAGGTAAACTATTAATATAATTAAAAACAATTTAAGTGCATTTTAATAATACAACATGCATTAGCTTAAAATGGTACCTAAATGTACGAAGAATATACCCTATGTACACAAATCACTTAATAAAATAATTATGTATAAATATTCATTTAAATATGTGTTTGTACTAAAACATGTGTTTAGGTTTAACATAAATTCATAATATACCAATATAACCTAATTTTCTAGCATGCATATATTACAAATAAACCCTAAGTACACCACTAATGTGTTAGGTTTGAATTAATAATAAAACATGCATTTATTTGGAAATATATAAAAAATATACCAAAAATAAACTTAAAAACAATTTAAGTGTAGGATCATAATATAGCATGCAATTATTTAAGAATAAAGCTAAAATATACTAAAACTATGCCTAAAGTATACTAATAATTCAATAAAATAATTATGACTAAATGTACATTTAAAACATGTATATATACTAAAATGTATTAAACATAAACCTAATTGTTTAACGTGCATATATCAAAATAACATGCATAATTATTTAACATGCATATATACAAAAATACAAACCCTAGGTATACACAAAAAATATTATAATTTAAGTCACTTTAAAAACATATAATCAAAATGAAAAACCCTAAGTGATGCATCCTATATGCAATGTATATATATACAGTATAATAACTCACATATTAGCGCTCCACGAGACAAACTCGACGGGCCTGATCCGTTAGGCCTCAGTCTTGGTGCAGCTAGAAAAATAAAATAATAATAACCATCAGAATAAACTTCTAACTCTATACTACTAGGATTATTATAGACAGATTCAATCAAGAACTCAAAATTAGACTCGGACCGATTGTCACGTTTTATGAGAAATCTATCAAAATTTCGGCAGAGTCTCCTCTGTAAAACGGACATCTCCCTATAAAAGTAGGGCTAATCCTACACAGAAAATGCACTTCAAAATAGAATTCTCAAAACCCCTCGGTCGGACCTCAAACTGCAAATTCCACCGACCGAGGTTCACAATTCGTAAGAATATACAAAAAATATATTAAAATTCCTTAAATACCAAGAATACCCTTTTTAATACCAAAATATAGCAAATTTAATATTTAAATATTAAAAATAATTATTTCACCGATATTTATTTAAAAACCCTAATATTAATATAATATCACTAAAAATCAATAATTCTCGATAAATTCACAAATATTAACCGAAATTTATTTTATAAATCCAAATTACTTAATTAGCCCAAAAACATATAAAAAATCACTAAAAACTCATTTATTTAAAAAAATAGTATATTTTATATAATTTGAAAATAAATTTTGAAAAATAGTTTTAATTAGTTAAAAATAATAAATAATTTGTAGAAATCAATTTTATACCTCAAATAACTATTAAAACCAATTTAATTATATTTTTAGCCAATTTAGTGCTAAATTACCAAAATACCCCTAGTTATATATAAATTCACATAATTCACTATAATTATACAAAAATTCACAAAAAATAGTATAATTGCTCAAAAATTAATTTCTCAACATATAACTCAATAATATCAACAAATATACTCAATTAACCAATTAATTTCAATAAAATACATAATTAACCTAATTTTCTAAAAATCACATAAACTAAATAAATTCACAATAATTATACAAAAATCATAAAAATTACAAATAAATTTCTAAAATTCATTTTAACACCTATAAGCACCATAAATCACAATTTCATAATTTAATTAATTAATTTACAAAAATTAAAAAATATTAATAAAATAATAAAAAATTGACAAAAATCAAAATAATTCCTAAAAATTCCATAAAAATTACCACATGTAGATTGAGCTACTAGGATCAATATTTTTGAAGGAAGTGAGCTTGAATCATTGAAATTGAAGCTCAAAAAAATGAAAAACTCAAAGTGGCCGAAATGAAATTCAAACTTAAATCCTTACCAAATCGAGTTTTCAAGCTACAAGGAGCTCAGAATCGGCTTCTATGGAGTTCTAGGAGCAAAACCACACTGGAATCATAAAAAATGGTGGCCGAAACATGCTTGATCGGAGAAGACGACGAAACACACTAGAATCAATTTTTGGTTTCTATGGCTTTTCATGGCCAAAACTCACCGGAGAAGACAATGGAGCTGGTTGGGACGATGGTGGCATACCAGGAAGCACACCGACAACAAGAGGAAGGCTTGGTAGCGGTCGGAATAGCTTGAGGGATGTCGGGCGTAGGGAGGATGAAGATAATGGCATTTTGGTAAATATGGGGAACTTTAGTTTTAGGTAAAAATATTATATGTATATATGTATATATATATATATCTTTAGTTTATATTATTTTAATATATAAATATTATATACACAATAATTATCCACCACACACTTATTTAATAATATATATACACATATACATATATACACACATTTAATTATTATTAAAACTATATAATATAATACAATTTAATTAAAATAAACCCTAATTTAATTTAAATGCATGTATACACATATATTTCATTCGACACTTAAAAATCATGCATGGACTCATGCAAATTCACAAAACTACTTAAGATAAGTAATATTTATTTATTTATGGCTAAATTTCCCCGAAATAAAATTCTCGAAAAAATTTTACGTAAAGGACTTAAAAATAATTAAAATAATTAAAATGACTTTAATAAATAATAAACTAATTAAAAATAAAAAATATATATGAAAATTATTAACACTACATATCCCGATGCAGTTTAAAATTATTTAAAAACTCGGGATATTACATAATCGATGGCGTTGGTTTATGATTCCATGATTCCATTAGCTTTATGGGGTTGTAGATTGGCTAACCATCATTCTTAGCCTTAACTTGGTCCAGGAGAGATTACCGGGCTCATCTGTCCAGAGCCTGTAACCCAAGTCCTTAAGGGGGGTAGTCTTCTCTCAAGTTTACAAAGGATGTTGGGCCCTTCTGACATTGGCCTATAACTCAAAGTCCATAATGGAGAGCATCTTGCTAAGGGAACCTTGACCTTTTTATCGGACCCTAACCACATATAATGGCTTAGTTATTTCCCCTAGGATTTACCTAAATTGCTTATGAATGTTGCCATGAGGTATTCCTATCTGTAAGGGCCTAAACCCATACTTTAGAAACCTGTTTAGGTTAATAAAGATTGAGATAATCTTTTACACCTAAAAATGTTATTTTTGTGCTTCTATTGCTTTTAGAGATTTGGCATGTGCGTTGATCCCTGATATCCCCTATTGATATTAAGACCAAGAAAAAAAATCCTAGGAAAAGAGATTCGCCATCGAATACGTGTGTGGGAGGAATAAGGTTGGAAGGATGTATGTATACTTGACTTGTTACTTTCTACTTGTTGCTTAAAACATGCATCATGCATACATGCATCTCATGCATCATGCTAACAATTTTTCTTTCAGCCATTATAGATTCATCTGGGTTTTCCTGTGTTTAGAGTCGAAAAGGTGGCAGGCTGGTGAGAATTGATTCAAGCCCCTAATCGATCACGAAAGAGATCTTTAGCAGATTGGAAAAGAGCCCCATTAATTCGCTCTATTTTGAAGCTACGCAACCTGAATAGATTTAAAGAATGGAACAACAAGAGGGAGGAAATTGGACCCTAGAAGATGTCAAAGGAGCACTGATGGATGATATGAGAGCAATGATGCAAGACGAGTTAAGACAAGCTCTAGCGGGACTGATGCCACCACCTGCTGTTGCTACACCACCCGCTGCGGCCAACCCACCTGCTATAGGTCCACTACCTGTCAATAATGACAATGTTGGGGAAATGAAGCTGGATGATGTTGAGAGTTATATGATTAAAAAGTGAAAAAGGAATCACTTAAGCAAGTTTAAGAGCTGGAATCCAGACAGATGAAGACATTAACTCAGAAGATGTCTAAGATGGAGGAGTTGATGAGGGGACAAGACCTAGGGTACTCGTTTGACTTTGATGACGTAATGCAATTTGAGGAAGACAGGCTACCTGACAAATTCAAGATGCCATAACTGCAGAAGTTCGATGGTACTAGGGACCCAAGGATTCACCTTAATCAATACATAACTACTATGAGTACCACTAAGGCTCCTTTGTCTGTGGGTACTAAGCTGTTTGTACTATCCTTAGAGGGTATGATTGTTAATTGGTATCATGAGTTAGAGTAGTCTATCCAAGTAGATTGGAGGGAGTTATGCATTGCTTTTGTAAAGCAATATGACTAGAATACTAGGCTTAAGGAGTCTATAAGAGATCTAGAACTAACCAAGCAGAAGCCTAATGAAACATTTTCAGATTTTCTAACTAGTTTCATGAATAAGGCGGGAATGATAAAGAACAAATTGGCAGAGAAGGATCAAGTTAGAATGATAGTCCAAAATGTGTCACCTAACCTAGTGGAGAGGTTACAAATGATGAACCCCAAGACATTCATAGACCTTTATAATGATGGATTACAGGCTGAAGAGATAGAAAATGAGAAAAAGAAGGCTACTGGGAATACCGAAGCAAGAAGCTACCCAACTGGGGGTATACAACAAGGAAGCATTAGCCGGGTTGTAGGAGTCCATGCCATTCAAAAACCAAGGAGGTTCTCAAATTTTAAACAACCTTTGTCAAAAGTCCTAGAGTGCCTAATGGAAAAAGGCTTACTTCAACCTTTACCTACTCCAAACCCACCAAATCCAAATATTCCAGGCTATAGCCTAAATAAACACTGCAAATTCCACAAAAACCTCCAACACTCCATAGATAATTGCATTCGCCTCAAACATGAAATCCAAAACCTCATAGACTCTGGAAAAATCATAGATCCTAAAAACCCAAGCACTAAAAGCAATCCTTTCCCAAACTATCAAAACATGCCATCTCCAACAACTATGATGATCAACTCAGGAGTAAGCGAGAAAGAAGTGCTAAACTCCTTTGAGGACCTAGGCCTTAAAACCAATGAGAAATCTCTTGATGCCCCTAAAGATATGGAGCGAGTTGAAGATTTGCTGGGTCAGCCCTCAGGCAAGTTTGACTACAAGGTGTTTTACACTAAATTACTTTCTTTTGACATACCTTTCGAGTTAATTATACCTACAGGATGGGGTAAGGACTTTGATGATAGGAAGATACAAGACAACAAAAAACATAAAGTGGAAGTATGGAAGGATGGAAAAAAAAGCAAAACCACTGAATGAGAGTTTCATCAAAGAAGGATATGGAAAGTATTACCTCAATGCAAAGGAACCTGTCAATATGCCCAGTGTGAATGGGAGTAGGATCTACAAGGAATGGATTGTTGAGAACTTGAGGCAAGACAACAAGGATGAGGAAATGCAAGAATAGCTATTATGTTAACCACCTGAAGGACAACCACCATAAGACTTAGCATCCTTAGCATCTAGAATAGGAAATAAATTTTCTTATTATCTTCCTTGGAAAAATTTTAGTTTCTTTAGAACTTGTGATCGATGATATAAATTCTGATTATGCTCACTTATGTAATATGCATCCTGATGGTACTATGCATTGTGATATTAATCGCATTTGCATGTTTGACAAAAATTTAATTCAATTAGATTCATTCAGTATAGGCACAAATGTAAACTTAAAGAATAGTCTTATAACACATGACATAACTTTTAAAGAGAGCAAAATTTGAGGAAAAATAAGAAGAATGATAAAAAAATAGAAGAAAAATAAAGAGAGAGAAAAAGAAAAAGAACAGTCAAGTGAAAATTAGAGAGAAAAATTCATGATTAATTGATTATAGGAGTTGTGTCATGTGATGTAATGAATTTTTTCATTTTTGCCCTAATGAATAAGTCAAATTGAATTAGAGATTTTTGTTCAAATATCGCTTATTCATCTTTATCATATTACATAAGTAGTTGAACGGAAAGAGAATACATGATGAAAGCTAAAATCAGAGCTATGAGATCACTATTTTAGTTATGTTTTCTTTTTGCCACCCTTTTATAATTTTCCTTGTAAGCCTAGCATTCCCTTATACCTTGAGAATTCGGGTGGCTCAATAACTTACTTTGTAACCTATACATTATAACTGTCATCAATCATCACAGTAGCATCAAGCCTTATATTCTGCTCAAAAGTTCATCTAAGTATTCATGAGACACCTAACCGGGTTAGTAAGTCAAAGGATTAACAATAACAGTGGATAAACTAAGCTCATTTCATACATAAAAAAAAGACTACCAGAATAGTGTTGATGGATTTAGAATGAAATCGAGGGCAAAATGTAATTCTGGAGGCAAGTTAGAACCAAACAGTCAATTCAAATTCAAAAAGCGAAGATGGAACACTGAGGCATAAGAGTCAGCAAAAGAATATTGGGGGCAAAAAGAAGTAAACTACAACCAACAACCAATAGCTCATCAATACAGCCTAGCCTAGTCCTTTATCTGACAAAATCTATCAGAAGGGCCTAACATCAGAAGTAATAACCTCGAAGTATCTAATGTTTAAAGTTACCAGCTATTGATGAAGTGCTTCATTCTCATAATCCAAGATCAACAATATAGCTCTACTCTAAACACAAGACCTATTAGGATTATGCATATCATATATAGCATGCAAACACTTGCATACATATTTTATGAAACACTTGTTTTGTATAATAAAAGTCTTTGAGCTTAGACAAGATTGTGTAAATACTCCGCTACCAACATTTGAAATTAGTGTTGGAAGAACAAGAAAGTAGTTAGAGTATTCGTATATGAAACATCTGAAAGAACAAAAATAAGAGGAGTGACACTACCAAGCAGCATTATCTTGGAGGCTAGATAGGATGCTCAACCTCCTCAGATTCAATATGCTAGTGATACATGCGCTCGGCCCTAAAAAGGGAAGAATGCACTCAAAACTTGAAACGAATGCACTCTGAAAACGTCTTTGATTATGAAATAAAAATCTCTAACTCCTAAATCTTTTCTTTTGTAGGAAATGTTAGAAAGAGAAATGAAGCCCTCTACCATAACATTAATGGGATAAAGCCATAAATTTGATGGTGGAGCATCACGACCCTGTGATCAAAGACATTATCACCACAATGAAAGGGAAGAATGCAAAAGAATAACATTGCATTATGGTAATTTTTTTTACTAGCAAATAGGCCATACTAACTTATGGTATTTTGTGTAGGGAAAATAAAAAAGAAAGAAGAAAGGAAAAGGAACTGATACATCAATAAGAATGGGAAAAATAGCAAATGTCAATTGCTCATTAAAACAACACCTTAACAAATACCAAAGGGAAGTAGTACAACTCTATCTTTTTTGATTCTGCAATAAAATAAATTCTCAATCATAAAATTCACAAATTGAAAGTAAATTCATCCACTTCACAAGATCATGTGCAAAAAGCCTATCTCATGACTTTTGATCATAGTGGCTTTCTTTTATTAGCCTCACAAAATTTAGATGAGTAGTTAACAGTTTTGTACTGAGAGTTTATAAACTCTAATTAATCTAATGCTTGCTTTGCACTCAAACGAGGGGAAGAAAATGTAAAAACAAAATCTATGGACATGAAGCATAAATTGCTTGAATTTCAAAGTATCTTTTTAGTCTTATGAATGATAAATATGCATGTAATCTACTCCAATGCTAAAAAATGAGTATGAGTACAAAATCCCTTGACGGTATCCACGCTGAGTAATGTGAGAAAGGCAAGGGAATACTAAGAGGAGAATAGAAAAAGAACAAGCATAATTTACTCCAATGCTCAGAAATGAGTAAGAGTATTAATATAAAACCTTTGGCGGTATCCATACTGAGTAATATAAGAAAGGTAGGGGAATACTAAAAGAGGACCATGCTAAAAATTACTCTATTTACTCCAATGCTCTATATGAGTATGAGTATTCAAAGGACTTTTCCAATCATAGCCATGCTGAGTAATATGAGAAAGGCGGGGGAATACTCGAATAAGGAAGGAAAACATAAAAATAATTCAAAGGCTATTTTGATACTCAAAATTTGATCTTTTTATGTTCATTTTTCATGAGTTTTGTTTAGCAAATTCTCCCTAAAATTAGGTGTGGAAGTAAGCTCTTCACTTGGTAAAAAATATGCCCTCAGCATAAAATGGTTAACGATGCCTCTGCCCTTTGCAAATGGTAAATAAATGATAGTCATGAGGATCAAAATTAAGGAGATTGGTTAAGTACATGTTATCTTATGCAAAATGATAAATTTTCTTATAAATTTTCAAAATAATAATGTACTTTTGTATATTCATCTTGTTAAAAATAACTTCAATAATTTTGTAGGAATTTCAAATCTAGAAGGGGTATACTCAACTTGCAAAATTTAAAGTCAGTCAACAAAAGTGCTAATTAGTCAGCACAAAGAATCCAAAGCATTCAACTCAAATAACTAAAGATAAAAATCAGTGAATAGTTATGGACTGTAGCATTATCAAATGCGAACAATGAAAGGATTGTAGTCAATTTGCAAGTAATTATAGATTACAGCATCATCAGTGAGCAACGAAAGGGTTGCAGCTAATTGCGAGCAATTTTAGACTGTATCATCATCAGTGAGCAACGAAAGGGTTGTAGCTAATTGCGAGTAGTTTTGGATTGTAGCATCATTAGTGAGCAATGAAAGGGTTACAACTAATCACAAGCAATTTTGGACTGTAGCATCAAAAGTGAGCAATGGAAGGGTTGCAGCTAATCGTGAGCAATTATTGATTGTAGCATAGTCACATAATCAATTAGCATCATATGATCGAGTGTGATGCCTTTTTTCAAATTAGACTATACGATTGAGTGTAGTTAGCATTGTACGACCCAGTGTAATGTACCTTCAATCAATTATATGACTGAGTATAATTAGCATCATACGACCGAGTATGATGTCTCTTTTCAAATCAAACTATACGACCGAGTGCAATGTATCTTTAATCAATTATACAACCGAGTATAATCAGCATCACACGATCATGTGTGATGCCTTTTTTCAAATAAGACTATATGACCGAGTGTAGTCAGCATTGTACGACCGAGTGCAATGTATCTTTAATCGATTATATGACTGAGTATAATTAGCATCACACGACTGAGTGTGATGCCTTTTTTTCAAATCAGACTATACAACCGAGTGTAGTCAGCATTGTATAACTGAGTGTAATGTATCTTCAATCGATTATACGACTGAGTATGATGTCATTTTTCAATTTAAGACTATATGACCAAGTGTAGTTGGCATTGTACGACTAAGTGCAATGTATCCTTAATCAATTATATGATCGAGTATAATCAGAATCATACGACCGAGTATGATGTAATTTTTCAATTCAATGCTATACGTCCGAGTATAGTCAAACATTGTATGACCTAGTACAATGTGTTTCATTCACCCAAGGTTATACAACCGAGTATAACCAATATCATACGACTGAGTATGATATGTCATTTGAAATGTTGTACGTCCGAGTATAGCAAATTCACAAGTAAAAACTTCAAGGACTAGGTAAGTATCTTAACTTTTAATTTAGAAATTGAGTGCTATTTTTCTTTGTTGCAATTTGTCAAGCAAACAACGACAAAGGGGGGCAACTGTAGACACCTTATTTTGGGATGACGTGTTATGGATGCAGCAAAGGACTCTAGTGATGAAAATGTCTTCGATACTTAATCTTTAAAAATTCTAAGGGTTTAAATGTAGCTTTTAAAGGAAGGATTTAATGTTTTCAGGGACTAAATTGCAAGGTTTTTTTAGGACCTAATTGTAAAATTTAAATTCTTCCAGGGGCCTTTTTGTAATTAAAAGTTAAAAAAATGTCAGAATTCCATAATTCCGATCGAAATTACGTCAATTCCGATCAGGATTGTATAATTTTGATCAAAATTACACAATCCCCATCGGAATTGAATTCTTCCGTCTCTGTTTCCTATTTTTATTTCAGTTTTAATTGCTTTAAAATTCTTAGTTAATTCAGTCCTAATTGGTTTAAAATTCCTAAATATAATTTTAAGTATTAATCTTATACTTTAGGAATTAGAATCATATTAGGATTGGGGTTAGGCTTCCTAGTTCCACTATATAAAGAGAGGGGGGGACGGTGTAAAAAAAAAAGATAAGGAGGGCCATGAGAAAAAAAAAGAAAAAGAAGAGGAAGAGAAGAAAAAGGGAGGAAGAAGGAAATGTGATTTTCTTTTGAATTTTTTTACAAAAATTCCTTTTATTAACAATTAATTCAAGATTTGTAGAGAATTTTTTGAAGGGCAAGATTCAAAGATTTATCCAGAACAGTGAACTACCAATCTGAGGAGTAGCCTAAATCTTTCATAATCATATCATCTTCTTCTTATTCTTTATTTATTTATTTTTTGTTTTTTATATTTTTTATTATTATTCTTTCAAGTTATTATCATAATTTATTCATTAATCATAATTTTATCTTATTTTTGTGGTAATTATGGAGGAAAATGCATGATGATCATGTGGGAGAGATGAATTCATGAGAAGTTCGTGGAAGACTATGGATAAAGCCTCGTAGAGACTTAGTTTCTAGGGTTTTATTTTATTTTTATTTATTGTTGTATTTTTATTTTATTAATTGTTTTATGAATTAATGTAATAGCCTAATAAAATTACATGTATGATTGTTTGTTTATTTTTATTTAATTGGTTAGTAAAATTAGGTTTCAATTAGGTAATTATTTAAAATTAATGGAGGAAGTAGATTAATTTAGGTTGCATGTTAATAAAAATTAGGGTTTTAGTAAAGATTAATTTAGTTATTTGTTTGATCTTATTTAATTATTTTCTTATATTTTTATTCATTTTTGGGCTTATTTATTATTGTTGTGTGTTTTGGGGCCTTAAGCCCACTTTAGGTCTTGATTTATTTCTTTAAGCCCATCTCACTTAATAGTTAAATTAGGTTTAATTAATTAAAATATATTTTTAGGTCCATAATTAATTAGATTTTAGATTAGAAATATCATTAGGCCCATTTAGTTAATTAGACATAAGCCCACCTAATTTAATTTAATTAATTTAGACATAGCACACTTAATTTAACCTTTTTTCATAATTTGTAGATTTAAAATCACCTTAGAATTAAAACATGTAGAATTAGGCCCGCTAATTTAAATATTCCATAATCTGTAGATTTAAGCTCATATTTAGAATTAAAATTAGTAAACTTAAGTTCATTTAATTAAATCCAAAGGGAATTAGGTCTTTAGGTTCACATATAAATTAAAACATGTAGATTTCACTCATTTATTTAAAATCCATGTAGATTAGACTAACTTAGGGATTATGTGATTTGTTGAATGTATTATTTACTTGTATATTTCATGACTAGTTTTCCTTGGAATTGATTATTTTGGGTTTATATGAAATCACATGTAAATAGAGAATAAGATAATAATTCATAAAGTAATTCTAAATGAACACAAGACTGAAAGAAGTTGGTATTCTATATCTAAAATCTCTTGGTTATGGTGCTAGCTTTCTTTTAGGGAATCGAGTACCACCGTTTCGATTTGTCCCAGTTATTACCCTAGGTGGCGACTCCTCATCTCCACGCCATGTCTTTGTGACAGTGGTTAGTGTATTCTCTAAAGCCTTGAGCTCAAATAGTGTCGTAGTTGCTAAAATCTTAGATGCGTGCTAAACCCTGCCGTTTATAACAACGTATGTCATTGGTCTGGATTCTGCTTTTGTTGAGATGCCTACTATGGGCCTTATGCTGGAGTCGGTGATAGAGTTGGCCAAGGAGATAGAGTTGAGGTTAGTTAGGCAAGGAGCTATGCCTGATTATTATCAGTTGGGTATTCAGTCAGGAGGATTTCAGACTACTATGTATTCGACCTTTCAGATTAGTTCTAGTAATTAGCAGAGAGGCTTAGTGCAATAGAGCTAGAGGCAATAACAGAGAGTGCATAGGAGTAGCAGACATGGCCGTGATGGACCTCATAGACTGATAAGATTTAGGTTAGGTGCTTCTAGCAACAGTAGTGGTCGAAGTTTAGGATCAACAGCCAACACTTGTCAGACTTGTGGTAGAGTCCATTAGGGGCCTTGTTATATGGTGCCATTAACATGTTTTAGATGTGGACAGACGGGACATTTTGCTAGATCATGTCCATATTCTAGTTTTTAGCCACAACAATTTTTGCAGCAGTCGATTGCTAGTGTAGCACCAGTTCCTTTTTAGTTGCCTCTAGCTTAACACCTGAGTTTGACTTAGATTGTTGCTCAGCAGGGACATGGTAGAGGTAGTGAAGGAGATGCCAGAGGTTTTGGCTAGGCTTATACCAGTTAGCAGGGAGGTCAAGGTCAAGCCAGGGTTTTTCACCTCACTCAATAGGATGCTCAGGCATCTAATGCCATTGTTGCAGATATTATTCCTATTTAATACTTGGATGCTTGGGTTTTGTTTGATTCGGGTGCCACACATTCCTTTGTATCCCTTATTTTTATTTCAAAGTCATGTTGGCAAGCTTCAAGGTTGGCTTTTCCTTTGTTTGTTGCCACTCCTCTAAGCAATTCGTTAGACACCGATGTAGTTCTTTCTAGTTGTCCAATTTTTGTTGGAGGTAGAGAATTGCCAGTAGAATTGGTGTTGTTGGATGTGATGGAATTCAATGTGATTTTAGGTATGAATTGGTTGTCTCAGCACACTGCCATTGTGGATTATGGAAGTAAAAAGGTGATTTTTAGAATTCTAGATGAAGAAGAGTTTAAGTTTATGGGTGATCAGAGTTATGCACCTCAGAATCTCATCTCCGCTATCATGGCCATAAAGATGTTGAGGAAGGGTTGTCAGGGATACTTCAGTGGAGAAGTTGTCACTCATAGATGTTTTTATTGCCTATGAGTTTCCTGATGTTTTTCCTGAGGAGTTGCCAGGTTTACCACCTCACAGAGATATTGAGTTCTGTATAGATGTGGTTCCAGACACTACTCCTATTTCGATGCCATCCTACAGAATGGCTCTTGTATAGTTGAAAGAGTTGAAGGAGCAGTTACAGGAATTTCTAAATAAGGGTTTCATTAGACCCAGTGTTTCTCCTTGGAGTGCACCAATCCTGTTTGTGAGGAAGAAGGATGGTACCCTGAGATTGTGCATTGATTACAGAGAGCTGAAAAAGGTGATAATGAAGAACAAGTATCCTCTCCTAAGGATAGATGATTTGTTTGATCAGCTTCAGGGTAAACTGTTCTTTTCTAAGATTGATTTAAGGTCATGTTATCATCAGTTGTGGATCAGTGAAGCCAATTTCCTAAAATGACATTCCGCACTCGATATAGCCACTATGAGTTTTTAGTGATGTCATTTGGGTTAACTAATGCACCAATTGCTTTTGTAGATATGATGAACATTGTATTCAGACCATTTATGGATCAGTTTGTGGTAGTCTTCATTAGTGATATATTGGTATATTCAAAGAGTATGGAGGAGCACGTATATCACTTAAGGACTGTACTATAGACACTGAGACAACATCAACTTTATGCTAAATTCTCAAAGTGTGATTTATGGTTGGAGAGTGTTGCATTCCTTGGAAACGTGGTGTCTAAAGATGGTATCCAAGTTGATCCATAGAATATTGAGGTAGTATCTGAGTGGCCTAGACTGATGATAGTCATAAAGATTCATAGTTTTCTGGGTTTGGCTAGGTATTATAGGAGATTTGTGTAGGATTTTTCCAGAATTGCAGCTCCTATGACTCGCTTGACTTAGAAGAATGTGAAGTTTGAGTGGTCAGATGCTTATGAGAATAGTTTCCAGTTCCCTAGCACGGTCATGTCTGTTACTCCTATGCTGCTGCTGCTTTTAGCTCTGCTTACTAAGCCTCTCTGTTGACTACTAGAACCAATATGAAAGGTTAAATATGGAGTAGTCTAAAATCCTCCTGACTGAATACCTAATTGATAGTAATCAGACATAGCTCCTTGCCTAACTAGTCTCAACTTTATCTCCTTAGCCAACTCTATCACCGACTCTAGAGTAAAGCCCATAGTAGGCATCCAGCAAATGCAGAACCCTGACTAATGATGTACGTCGTGACAATAAAATACTGATCTCACATCAGGCATATCTACCAAGTTAGAGAAACTCTATGGTGTAATCCTTAACAGATCTGTCACTTCTAGTGATGCTCATCATCTGAAGTCTATAACTCATCCGGAGTGGCTCTGGATAGAATCTCCTCATAAATCTCTCTCTAAACTAAGCCCAGGTCATCGTCATCATATACAACTGAATCACCTGAACGAACCAATCCAAGGTTGGTCCCTCTACAAATAACTTGATGATCATTATTCACTGGTACTCGGTATGAGCAGTATGAGTCCTCATCTCAATTGTATGTAGAAAGTCTAATGGATCTGATGTCCCTTTAAAAGCTATCTGATAACTCTGGCATAGAATAGTGCTGACTCAGGGTCAAACATACCCTATTGATAGGCAGGCTAAATTGATGGTGCAATTGGAGGTATAGCAGCTTCCTTGTACTCAGGCTCTACAAGTTCCTCATCCTGTAACTCTCACTGTCTACGGTGACCTACCACTCCTCGAGGTCTACCTCTACCTCAACCTCTGTGCCCAGCCGATGGCTCAGGAGGTAAAACCTCATCCTGAAAGGACTCATCATCCTTGGCCTCAACGACTAGTGGAGCAACACGTGCTCGCCTCCTCATTCTGAAAAGACAACCAAAGAGATTCAAACAAAATAGACAATCTAGTGGTTACGCGGAATACTAAATCAAGGAAAACTTATCAAAGACATACTCAAACCTAATTAACTGTAGTAGTTCCAAAGAAAAAATAACTCTGAAAACCTAAGTGCATAACACTAATAACCTAGGGCTCTGATACCACCTTTATCATGACCCAGATCGAGAGTTATGACTGACACTAAGGAACAACAATTCTTTCAAATCCGAAACCTGTAGCAAGCCTTAGAAAATAAAAGCATGCAATAAATAAGTAAAAATACACCATAATTAAAATCTTAAAATGATATTAAATAAATAGTTAATGTCATATTATAAAATAAAATATTTCATGCAATATTCAGAGAAAGGTCTCTAACATTAAAACCACATTCTAAATGAGCCTGTATTCTATTACAGTTTTCTAAAATACAAACAAGTTCAGATAAATAATTTACATAAACTAGTCGGGGCTGAAGAAGTCTGGCGTAGGAGTCTACTACTGAGGTTTGAAGATGAGGAATCTCCTGAAAAAAAATACAATTGAGGGGAGTCAGACCTCACTGAGTGAATTATTATATTATATATACATGCACCTCCTAATTTTATATGTAATCAAAATCAGTATATATATAAATATATACAAGCAATTCACACAGATGCTGAAATCACTTTTATATATAATAAATGCTGAAAAATGTTTATTTGAATGAAGGATCAAATAGAACCCTAATTATTCGCAACCTCAACCAAAAATATATCTATAGCCATACAGGCTCACTTTATTCTAAATTAATTCTCTTATTCCATTTTGGATAGTAGACTGGCCCCGAGACACTAAGTCAACTGAGCTCCAATAGTCTCACTGTCAGTGTGATTGACTCGGAGACATTAGGTCAACCGAGCTCCATTAACCACACTACTCAGTCACATCAATTCTCAATAATCAATCAATCATATATCACCTCAAGTAATTTTTATAACTCAACCCTAAAATCTATCGCACCGATACGTACACGGTCCTAGTGTAGCCCACTAGGTAGCACGTTCTATTGATATCCTTCAAATAAACTTAATAATTATTAAATAATAAAAATACATAATTTAAATGTAATAGCATCCATTCATAGCAAAATATACCCATCATATATAGAAAATATACCAATTGTACACTGGAGATATACTAAAAATATTCCAAATATATAAGTCACATATATACCAAACTAAACCAGAAATATACCGATTGCATACTAAGAATATATCAAATATATACATCGCATGTATATTAAAATATACCAAAAATATACTAAAATATAGCAAAAATATATTTTACATTTAAAGAAATATTCATATTCAATTTCATTATAAAATTCATGGATGCTAATTTTTATGCATTCTACATGCAATACATAGATAAGATAATAACTCACAAGTTTGTGCTCCTCGAGATTGGCTTGACGGGCCCGATCCGATAAGCCTCGGTATCGACGCAATTAGAAAATAAATAATGATAATAATCAGAATAAATTCCTAACTTATATTTCTAAAAGAGACTTGATCTAGGAATCCAAAAACTCAAACAAACACAGAAATTCAAGATCGACCCGACATCACGTTTTACGATAATTCTATTGAAAATTTGGTAGAACCTCCTCTGTAAAACGGACATCTCTCTACTAAAAAGTAGAGCCGATCCTGCAAGAAAAACACATTTCTATCACACAAGGCTCAACACCTTGGGTTGGAACCTCGAATTACACAATTCTCCAACCGAGGTTCACAATTTACCAAAAATACAAATGAAATAATAAATATATTAAAAATCATTAAATTCCATAAATGTCCATAAAATAACAAAATATAATATATTTAAACATTAAAACAGTAAATACAATTATTTTCACAATAATTAAATAAAATCTCAAATAACAATAAATAATAAAATCAAAATTTTCAATAATTCAATATAAAATAGTAAAAATTCACTTTTATATATTCAAATAGCTTCAATATGTATTAAAAGTAATTAAAAATCCATTTAATCACCAAAATACTAAATAATATATTATTTGAATATAATTTTTGAAAATTAGTATTAATTAGTTAAAAATAGCAAATAATTTATAAAAATCATTTTAAATACCTTATATAATTCTAAAATCATCTAAAACATATTATTTAACTATAATTTCCACAAAATTACACAATTAACCTATATATGCAAAATTTACATAGTATAAAAAAATATTCTAAAAAAATTATATAAATTCACAAAAAATTATTTTAGTAATTCTAAAATTATTAACTCAAATTACTAATACTAATTTAACTAAATTTCATTAAAAATAATTAATTAACATAATTATAAAAAAATTCAATATTTAATATTAAAATAATAAAAAAATTACCCAAAATTCAAATTAATTATAAAAAAATACACAAAAAATATATTTGAGAAGCTAAAGCAACCACAAACAACATTTCTTAAGCAAGTATTCAAGAATCAAACAATATCTAGTTCGAAAAAAATAAAAACCCTAAAATACATAAACTAAAAATTGAAGATATCCAAAAATCGAAGGGATTTGAGCTCAAACGGAGCTCCGAAATGGACTCATCAGTGCAAGAGCATTCAAAAGAGACCGGTGCGACGTCCTATGTGACCGGAATCCTCACTGACGTTGATGTAAGCTTCTCTCGACCAAGATTTGTTTCCGGCGCTCCAACGTTGATCCTTCAAGCCTCATTTCCGGTGCTCCGATGTCGATCTGGCAAGCTGAAGGTGGTGAGTAGGTAGAGGAGGAAGGGAGGAGTTGTGGTGGTGAGTGGTGGCTGTGGCTAGCAGTCCAATGTGTGTGGAGGGCACTACGCAAACGGTGAGAAGAAGAAGAAAAAAAGAAAACTTTGACCCGATTTTTAATTTTTGACTTTTCTATATTTTTTTAATTATGAAAGTACTAAAATGCCCTTCAATAATAATAATAATAATAATAATAATAATAATAATAATAATAATAGTAATAATAATAATAATAATAATAATAATAATAATAACAACAACAACAATAATGTTAACAATAATAATAATAATAATACTATTAACTTTAATATTATCAAGTAATCTCATGTAAAATAAATTATTTTACGTAAACAATTCCTTAGAATAAAATACATGAATAATATTAGCGAATATCAATAATAATATACAAATAAAATTTAAAATTATTAACATTGCATATTCTAAAATAATATTATTTTATTTAAAAATACTGGGTCATTACACCTACCGTTGGTCATAACTCTCCAGTTTAGGTTGTGACATATATAAATATATACATGCATTTTTACACAGATGCTAAAATCCACTTTTATATTTATAAGTGCAGAAAAACATTTATTTAAGTGAAGGATCAAATAGAACCCTAATATAGTTGCAACCTTAGTCAAAATATCTCACTAGCCATATAGACTCACTTAATTCCAAAGTAATTATATTATTATTATTCCATTTTGGACAGTAGACTGGCCTCGAGATACTAAGTCAATCGAGCTCCAGCAGTCTCACCGTTAGTGTGATTGGCCCCGAGACACTAGGTCAACCGAGCTCCAGCAACCACACTATTCACTCACTGAATACTCGATATTTGCAATAGTCAATTCACCTCAAATAATTCTCACAATGTTGACCCTAAAGTCTAATGAATTTGTACCTACACAGTCCTAGTGCAACCCACTAAGTAGCACGTTTTATTGATATCATTCGAATAAAATTGTATATTTATGAAAAATAAATAAATGTATAATTAAACATAAATGGCATTCATAATAGAAAATATACAAGAAATATACTGAAAATATACTAAATATATTTTCAAGTATATATATGCTACATATAACCAAAATCAACCATAAATATACTAAAATATACTTGAATGCATATTGAGAATATATCAAGTATCTATCATCGCACATATGTCGAAATATACCAAAATATACTAAACCATTTAATGAAATAATTCATATCAAAACATAATTATTTTATTATCATGCACTATATGCAATGTATATATAAAATAATAACTTACAAGTTTACGCTTCTCAAGACTGACTCGACGGGCTTGGTCTAATCGGTCTCAGCGCAGCTAGAAAATAAATAATAATAATAATCAAAATAATTTCTGATTTATGCTTTTAAGAATTCTAAAGAAGACTCGATTTAAGAATTTAAAAATCTAGACAAACACAGAAATTTAGGATCGACTCGACGTCACATTTTATGAGAATTCTACTGAAAATTCGGCAGAACCTCCTTTGTAAAATAAACATCTCTCTACTAAAAAAGTATAGCCGATCCTGTAAGAAAATACACTTCTAAATTCCACAAAGCTCAACACCTTGGATTGGGATCCTGAACTGCACAAATTCCTAACCGAGGTTCACAATTCATCAAAAATACATATAAAATAATAAATATATAAAAAATCATTAAATTCCATAAAATACCAAAATATAATATATTTAAACATTAAATCACTAAATATAATTATTTTCACAACAATTAAATAAAATTCTCAAATAATAATATGATATTAATAAAAATCCAATTTTTCAATAATTCCACAAATAATAGTAAAATTCACTTTTAATTACTCAAATAGCTTAATCATATAATAAAAGTAATTAAAAATCCATTTAATAATTAAAATAGTAAATAATATATTATTTGAATATAATTTTCAAAAATTAGTATTAATTAGTTAAAAATAGTAAATAATTTATAAAAATCATTTTAATACCCTATATAATTCTAAAATCATTTAAAAATATATTATTTAACTATAATATCAACAAAAATACACAATTAACTCATAAATTCCAATATTTACATTATACAAAAATATTCTCAAAAATTATAAAAATTCACTAAAAATTATTGTATAAATTCTAAAATTATTAACTCAAATTAATAACACTAATTTAACTAAATTTCCATTAAAAATAATTAATTAACATAATTATCAAAAATTCAATATTTAATATTAAAATAATAAAAAATTACCCATAATTCAAATTAATTCAAAAAATTATTTTTGAGAAGCTAAAGTTGGCATAAACAACATTTCAAAGCAAAAATCCATAAATCAAATAATAACAAGCTAAAAAAAAAAATAAAACCTAAAATCGACAAACTAAAATCTAGCTAAAACTCACAAATGGGAGGATTCAAGCTCAAACGAAGCTTGGAAATGGGCTTAATGGTCCAAAAGGAGTTGATCGACACCAGATTGAGGAGTTGAGGTGGCCGAAAATTGAGTCACTGGTGATGAGCTCTCCTTATTGCTACTGCTATTTTTGGCAGTTCCAATGGCTTTTGACGTGACCTGGAGCGATCGAAGGGAAAGAGGAGTTGGTGGTGGTGGTTATTGATGGTTTGACGAGGCTGGATTGCACAATGATGGTGCGAGAAGGGAAGGAAGAAAAAAACATAGGAGAGAGGAAGAAAAAAGAAGAAGAAAAAAGAAAGAGGGAGGTGGCTTTTGACTTAAATTGTTTTTGTTTATTATTATATATATATATTTATCTCAAAATAATTTTCTATTATTTAAAATACAGGGTCATTACAATCTTCCCTCCTTATAAGAATTCATCCTCAAATTCAAAGAAAAGAACATAAACAAGAATTATTGAGGGAAAGAGGTAAGGGTAAGTAGCTTGCATCTCAGCTTTTGTCTCCCAAGTGTGCTCCTCCATGTTGTTGCTTCACCACAACTCCTTGACCATCGGAATCTACTTCGAATGCAACTGATGCACTTAATAGTCTACTATTACGACTGGTTCCTCCTCGAACGTCAAGTCTTCATTCACTTCCACATTATCAAGCTGCAACACGTGTGAAGGGTCCGAAATATACTTACTCAGCATCAAGATATTGAACACTGGATGCACTTAGGATAAATTCAGAGGCAAAGCCAACCGATATGCAACCATGCCTACTCTCTTTAGAATCTCAAATAGTGCAAATATATCTCGGTGCTAGTTTCCCCTTCTTGCCAAATCTCATTACACCCTTCATCGGAGACACCTTCAGAAATACATTGTCTTTAACCTGAAACTCCACATCTCTATGTCTTGGATCTAGCATAGCTCTTTTGTCTACTAACTGTGGTTTCTAATCTCCTTCTAATTATAGTAACCTTCTCTGTGGCATCCTAAACCATCTTAGGTCCAATCAATGCTCTCTCTCTAATCTCATCCCAACTCAAAGAAGATCTACATTTCCTTTTGTACAAGGCCTTATACGGTGCCATCCTAATACTACTATGGTAGCTGTTATTATATGTAAACTCTACGAGTGGTAAATGATCATCCTAGCTACCTCTAAGATCCATTACACACATCCTTAATATATCATCAAGTGTCTGGATCATCCTCTCAGACTGATCATCTATCTGAGGGTAAAAAGAGTACTGAAATAAAGTCTAGTGCCCATTGCTTCTTGCAACATTTGCCTAAATCGAGAGGTAAACACTGAACCCCGATCAGACACAATGGACACAGGTAATTTGTGAAGGCACACAATATGCTTAACATATAGCTTTACCAATTTAGTTATAGAATAAGTGGCTTTAACATGCAAGAAATGAGCAGACTTGGTCAACCTATCCACAAATCACCCAAATGGAATTGTATCCATCCTTAGAATGAGGTAACAGAACCATAAAATCCATAGCAATTCTTTCCCACTTCCACTCAGAAATAGGAAGAGGTTGAAGCTTCTTAGAAGGCTTCTGATGTTTAGCTTTCACCTGCTGACATGTTAAACACTTAGCAATAAAATTAGCTACATCCTTCTTTAGTCCATCCTACTAGTATAAATCTCTGATACTGTGGTATATTTTAGTAACACCTAGATGTACGCTATAGGCTGTAGAATGTGCTTCCTCAAGGATTTCTTCTCTTAAATTATCCACATTAGGAACACACAACCTACCATTGATCCATAAAACACCTTCATCATCGAGTGCGAAGTTAGTAAACTTCCCTGCATGAATATTCTCAATAAGCTCTGCTAGAATAGGATCTCGGCCCTGAGCTGCCTTAATCCTATCTCTCAGCATTGAACAATCTTTGAACTGAGCTAATAATCCACCATATCTGCTAATCTTCATCATCAAACCTTGATCCACTAACTGGTCCAACTCTTGGATCAACGGTCTCCTCTCTATACTAATGTGAGCAAGACTACCTGAGGACTTCCTACTTAAGGCATTTGCTACCACATTAGCCTTGCCTGGATAATAGAGAATCTCACAATCGTAGTCCTTCAAGAGTTTTAACTGTCTCCTCTACCTCAGATTCAGATCTCTCTACTAAAAAATGTACTTAAGGCTCTTATGATTAGTGATCTCACAAGTCAGCCCGTAATATAATGTCTCTAAATCTTAAAGCAAAGATCACTACAGCCATTTCTAGGTCGTGGGTAGGATAATTCTACTTATGCTTCTTTAAAAGCCTCAAAGCATAAGCTATCACCCTACCATTCTGCATCAACACACAATTTAGGCCGACTCTAGAGGCATCACAATACACGATGAATTTATCTACTCCATTAGGCAAAGCCAAAACTGGAGCTGTGATAAGCTTCTCCTTTAACAATTGGAAACTATTCTCCCAAGAATCTGACCACACAAACTTCATATTCTTATGAGTTAAGCAAGTCATAGGAGCTGCAATTTAGGAAAAATCCTACACAAATCTCCTATAATACCTAGTAAAACCTAGGAAACTATAAATTTTTGTGACTATCGTCGGTCTGGGCCACTCAAACACTGCTTCAATCTTTTATGGATCAACCTAGATTTTGTCTTTAGATACTATATGTCCAAGGAATGCAACACTCTCCATCCAGAAATCACACTTTAAGAATTTAGCATAAAGCTGATGTTCTCTTAATGTCTGCAGTACAATCCTTAAGTGATATATGTGCTCCTATATACTCTTTAAATATACAAGTATATCATCAATGAAGACTACCACAAACTGACCCATAAATGGTCTGAATACCATGTTCATCAGATCTATAAAAGCAACTAGTGCATTAGTTAACCTGAAGGACATCACCAAGAACTCATAATGTCCATATCGAGCGCAGAATGCCATTTTAGGAACATCGGCTTCACTGATCTGTGACTAATGATAACCTAACCTCAAGTCAATCTTAGAAAATAACTATGCACCTTAAAGCTGATCAAACATATCATCTATCCTCGGGAGAGGATACTTGTTCTTCATTATCACCTTATTAAGCTCTCTATAATCAATGTACAGTCTCAGGGTACCATCCTTCTTCCTTACAAACAGGACTGGTGCACTCCAAGGAGAAACACTAGGTCTGATGAAATCCTTATCTAGTAATTCCTACAACTGCTCCAACTTTTTCAACTTTTTAGGAGCCATTTTATAGGGTGGCATCAAAATAGGAGTGGTGCCTGGAACCATATCTATACAGGACTCAATCTTTCTATAAGGTGGTAAACATGGAAACTCCTCAAGAAAAACATCAGGAAACTCATAGGCAACAGGAACATTTGTGAGTGACAACTTCTCTATAGAAGTATCCTTGACTAATGCCAAATATCCCTGACAACCCTTCCTTAACATCTTCCTAGCCGTGATAATGAAGATGAGATTCTGAGGTGCAGAACTCTTATCACCCACAAACTTAAATTCTTCTTCATAAGGAATTCTGAAAATCACCTCTTTACTCTAAAAATCCATAACGGCATAGTGCTGAGAAAACCAATCCATTCCAAGGATCACAATAAAATTCATTCTCAAAATCATGTCAAGTCAATTACACCCAGAAAGAATAAATCTATGAATAACTCTCAAAATTTTAGTTCTTAGCTCATATGCTAATATGTATTGAACTTAATCCTGCAACATATAGTTCTACCAGTCTTCTCTTATATAGTATTATATTTACGGCATGATGTGACAGATTGAAGAGTTCACAGGTATTCTTCTCAACTAACTGTTCTTCTCTTACTCAGTGCAATACTACCATGTGTAAGTATCCCTTCTTGAAGGTGGACGACAGTATCTTAGAAGTCACTTTTTGAACTCCAATCATGTCACAGTAGTCACATAAAACTAATTTAACTGCATGCACCAATCTTACACTGTAATCAAAACTGATAACTTCACCATCAATTAGTTCAAAAGTGTTGCGTCTGCATTAAACATCTTCCAATTCCTTTATCAAAGCATACTCAAAACAATTATCATGCTTGGTTAAGTGCTATAAAGCCCTCATTAACCTTGGCTATCTTAGCCATAATTACTATAAGTTTGAGTTCAAAGACTGCCTGTACCTCATATAATAACTATTATGGCCTTACAATTACAGCTGCCTTTGACCTACCCCTATACTAGATAGGTGTAGTAGGGGTTGAAACTGGAATCACAACTTCAACTTGAAGGGATTGCTTAGCAATATATATTGTCTCTGCAGTAGAAGCAGTTCACGTTCACCTCACTTGAAAAGACATGGAAATTAACAAGATTCAAAACATGGAATATACACAGAATTGACATATCCTGAGTTCTTTGCTGAAATAGAGATTGCATCTACTGTATGACTGAAAGTATCGAAATTGTACCCTATATGTAATAACCCTTGTTTTTTATTATTTTAATATATATTGAGATATGCAGTATTAATAAATTTAAAAGTTATATTTATTTATTTTACTATTTTATGATTAATAATTATTATTTTACATTAAATTATATTTTCTATGTAAATATTTTATTTTAAAAACTTATTATTCTAAATATTTAATTTACATTATTTAAATTTATTATTTCGGATGGTATTATTTTAATAATATTAATTTTAGTGCAATATTATTTTAATATTATTATTTTTATTAAATTACATTATTTGTATTATTATCATTATTATTTATTGTTAATTATATATGTGTATATGTTAATGTATGTGTGTGTGTGATTTTATATATATATACACAAACCAAAGAAGAAGAAAACGTAGAACCTCACCCTTTCCCGCACGCTGCAACCCCCGATCACCTCCCTTCACTATGCTTCTATTACTTTCGATCAACCACCACCTCCTTCCAGCCTTGCCGTCGCCTTCTTGTTCCTCTCCTTCGGTCGCCAGTAGTAGCAAAATGGCAGAAACAGTAGCAGTGACAACAAGGTGGTTTCCCCGGCTTTCTTCCATATCTGGCCACCATTTCAAGCATTTCTGATCTCTTTTAACTCCTTGAGCTCTAGTGATCTCGAATACAAGCTCCGTTTGAGCTCAAACTTGATCATTTGTGAGTTTTGGCCGAATTTTTGGTTTATGGCTATTAGGTTTTCAATTTTTTTTTAAGTTGAATCTTGTTGAATTTTGGAAACTTCCTTCACTAATGTTGATCCTAGTAGCTTAATCTTCCTAGAAATATTTTTTTTTGAATTTTTTGAATTTATTTTATTTTTGGTTAATTTTTTATTTAATTTTCATAAATTAATTATTTAAATTATAAAATTGGTTGATTTAGTGTTATTATGAGTTGTTATTAATTTTGGAGTTGAGAAAATAATTTTTGAGAATATTATATAATTTTTATGAATATTTTTAGTGTATGTAAATATAGGAAAATTAGGTTAAATATGTATTTTTGTTGAAATTATTAGTTAAATATGTGTTTTAGTTGATATTAGTTTATTATACGTTGATAAAATAATTTTAATGATTTTATATAATTTTGAGGAAATTATTTAGTATTATGGATATTTTGGTTTATTAGGATAATTGTGTAATTTTGTTAAAATTATAGTTAAATATTATTTTTTAATTGGTTTTAGAATTATTTAAGGTAATAAAATGATTTTTATAAATTAATTACTATTTTTAACTAATTAATACTAATCTTTGAAAATTATTTTCAAATAATATATTATTTACTAAATTGGTAATTAAATGGGTTTTTAATTGCTTTTAATATATATTTAGGCTATTCTAGTTATTTGAATATATAAAGTGAATTTTCACTATTTTATATTGAATTATCAAGAAATTCGATTTTTAATAATATTATATTATTATTTTGGGATTTTTACTTAATGATTGTGAAAATAATTATATTGAGTGTTTTAATGTTAAATATGTTATATTTTGATATTTTGAGGATATTTATGGCATTTATTGATTTTTTAGTATATTTATTGTATTATTTGATTTTGGTAAATTATGGACTTCAATTGGGAATTCTGTAGTTCGAGGTCCTAATT
Source organism: Mallotus nudiflorus (assembly GCA_947683625.1). Taxonomy (NCBI): domain Eukaryota; kingdom Viridiplantae; phylum Streptophyta; class Magnoliopsida; order Malpighiales; family Euphorbiaceae; genus Mallotus; species Mallotus nudiflorus. The sequence goes on from CANTUR010001025.1 coordinate 306,397, forward strand.
GAAGGTGTTTGATGAGTGTGAAAAATGCATTTCTTTAAGTAGTCTTTGTGTTAGGAAAAATTCAATTTCAGTTAAGTTTGTGTTTATTTTATTCAGTTTTTATTTAGTTGAGTACTTACTACATGTCTTGTGTGTTTATTTATTTTTACATATCAGTTGGTTTATTTTTATGTATTTAGGGAAGTCAAAGAACAATAAAGGAAGGTTATATGGGAGCCGTGAGCACTAGAAGTGAGCCTAAAAAGCAATGGAGATCAATATGTTGAAATGCTGAAAAAGTGATGTGCACAACCATGCGCATTTTGCACACGGCCGTGAGACCTGGTGATTAGGAAAGTCAGAGTCGAATTTAATTGTGATGGAGATTTCACATGGATGTAACCCTAGGGTTTTATAAGAGGATAGCCACCAAAAATAAAAGGGAGGATTATTATTATTTTTTTTTATCATCACTTTTTAGAGATACAATTTTTCTTAAATCAGTTTTGAGAAAACAAGGATTTTTTTTCTTGCTTATGTTAGTTTGGAGATTTGAGAATAAAAATTGAAGAACATCAAACTTCCTATTTAATAGTGGGTTTATTCTATTCAATTGTTTTTATTCATTCTTAATTTTAATTCAATGATGATGTCTATTTTCTTTTATTATTCTTCTTTGTCTCTTAAAATTAACATGAGTAGCTAAATTCTTAATTAGGGTTTTTATTGCAGTTCAACCATGGGCTAATCACAATTAAACCTAAGCCATTAATCTAGATCCTTTGGTTGTTGTTGAACTTAATGTCTTCTTAGGATTGATCACCCTTTGATTGAATATAAACAATAAAACTTGATCAAGAGATTGGTTGTATTGTATTTAAACAATAACCTGTTAGATGCTTTTTTAGTTGAGAAACACTTAAGCAACTAATATTGATTAAGGGTTGGTGCTTAAACTAGGTTAACTGAACACTTAGTATGCGAAAGCTTTAAATCTAAGAACGTCAATTTACTTAGTTAATCATAGGGTTATCTTAGGAGGATTATGATTCTTTAGAAACCCTCAAACTGGATTAAGATTAGGTATGGTTTAGCAGTTAATTGATTTTAAATAAAGGTTGAATTGGTAATAAGAACCTTAGCTCTCTAAAGTGATTGTTATTTCATTGTGATTTCTTTTTGTGTTTTGATTTAGTTTAATTCAAAATACACTTTTTCGTTGTTTAAAAAAATAAACACAATTAGTATTAATGTAGTCAATCTGCAATCTCTGTGGGATCGATATTTAATTACTACTTATACGAATCCGTATACTTGCAGAAACCCATCAAGTTTTTGGCGCCATTGCCAGGGATTGCCAAATTGATATTGTTGAGAATTTTTTGTTGTTTGATTTAGACGTTATTTTTTACTTTTGTTTTTGTTTTTTTTTGGTTTTACAGGAACTCTTGTTGTTGTATTCACACAACGTGTGGCACAAGCAGACAAGGAGTCCAGTTAATACCACTTGATTTGGAGATTGAGAAAACTATTCATAGAAAGAGAAGATAGAATAGAGATAGGATGAACAGAGGGGAAGATGAAAGAAACTCGGCTCTAGGGGGTAGGGAAGCACATAATGGGCAAGATGGCCAAAAAGGGCACGTTGCCCACAGAACTATGAGGGACTTTGTGAGTCCCAATGTCCAAGGTGACCAAACTCTGATTATGAGGCCGGCGCTTGCTGCAAACAACTTTGAAATCAAACCCGCCATGATCCAAATGATTCAAAACTTACAGTTTAGTGGCTTACCACATGAGGATCCAATTGGTCACATGATAAGATTTTTGGAGTATTATTCGACCTTCAAGATGAATGGAGTACAGCCAGAAGCAATCAGGCTCATCCTTTTTCCATTTTCCTTGATGGATAGAGCAAAAAGATGGTTCACTAGTTTGGCACCTAACTCCATAAACACATGGCAGGAGCTTTATACAACCTTTTTCAATAAGTACTTTCCACCAGCTAAAGTACTCAAAATCATAAATGAAATCAACTCTTTCTATCAAAGAGATGATGAAAGTTTTTATGAGTGCTGGGATAGATTCAAGGATCTTCAACGACAATGTCCACCACAGCTGATTCCTTCATGGGATTTGGCACAATCTTTTTACAAGGGTGTCAATCCTATAGTAAGAGTAAACATAGATGCATCAGTAGGAGGAACTATCATGTTTAAGACACCAGAAGATGCCTTGGAGCTTTTTGAAGAAATGGCTAATACCCAAAGCCTCTAGTCCAGTGAGAGAGCTATTCCAAAGAGAGGGGGAGCAATTGAAGTTGACAGTTTGATGATGTTAAATGCAAAGATGGATGCTTTATCTAAAAGAATGGATAAAATGAATGTCAATGCCATATCTAGCTTGTCTTCCTCTTATGAATTATGTCAGGGTAGTCATCCAACTATAGAGTGTCAGATGATGCAAAGCTTGTCCATGGAAAATGTAAACTTTATGAACAACTTTAAAGGACAGCATAACCAAGTGCATGGCAACACCTATAATCCAAGTTGGAGAAATCATCCTAATTTCTCTTGGAGCAATCAAGGGAACAACCAGTGGAGGCCACAAGCACCACCTAGTTTTAAAGGGCATAATGTGCAACACCAGCAACCAAATTACCATCAAGTTCCTAGGAGTTCTTTAGAGAGCAAGTTGGAGAAGTTCATGGATGTGATGTCCATAAAAATGAATCAACAAGATGAAGCTACAAAAAGGTTTGAAGGCAGATTTGAGCAAATGTATCAAGACACTCAGTTGATGTTCAAGAACCACTCTTCCTCTATTCATAATTTAGAGGTGCAAATGGGGCAGTTGGAAAATTCTTTATCAATGAGGAATCAAGGTTCTTTGCCAAGCAACACTGAGAAGAATCTAAAAGAACAATTGAAGGCTATCACCTTGAGAAGTGGAGCGGAGATACAAATCCTAAAAGCAACAATAGAATATGAGCAGGAAAAGAATAAGGAAGAGGAGAAAGAGCAAGAAGATGTGGGTTGAAGTGAAAATAGAGGAGAAGCTATAAGGTGATAACAACAATAAGGAATGAGTAGTGGAGAAACCTACACCACCACTAGTGAAACCTTACAAACCTCTAGCTCCATGTCCTCAAAGACTGAAGCAACAAGAGCATGATCAATAATTTGCTAAATTTCTAGAGATGTTTAAAGCACTTCACATCAACATGCCTCTGGTGGAATGTCTTTCATAAATGCCTAAGTACGCTAAATTTCTCAAGGAACTAATTTCCAATAAAAAGAAGTTGCAAGAATGTGAGACCATCACACTCACAAAAGAGTGTAGCGCTATCATCTTGAAGAAACTTCCCTTAAAAAGGAAGCATGCATGGAGTCTCATTATTCCTTGTTATGTGGGAAATTTAAATTTTCAAAGAGCTTTATATGATTATGGAGCTTCAATTAATCTTATGCCTTTGTCTGTTTATAGGAAATTATGATTAGGTGAAGAAAAACCTACAAACATTCGATTGCAACTTGTAGATAGGACAGTGAAGGAACCAGAAGGGATAGTGGAGGATGTGTTAGCAAGGGCTGGAAAATTTATTTTTCCAATGGATTTTGTAGTCCTTGACTTTGAAGAAGACGAGGAGGTTCCACTAATCCTTGGTATGCCATTCCTTTACACTGCTAAAGCAATAATTGATGTCTATAATGGAACTCTTATATTAAGAGTGGGGGATGAGAGCTGTAAGTTTAATATCTATGAGACTATGAAATATCCCTATGACGAAGATTTTTGCATGTGAGTTGAAGTCATTAATGAATGTGTGAATGAAGGCCAATGACGGAGGTTGGCACGGTCTTTAGAAGTTGAGAATATTGAGAAGTGCTTACAGGTACAATCTTCTCAAGAAGAAGTGACTCTCAAATACCCGTACCAACTACACATACAACTACCAAACACTGAACCCACACCACCCTCAATCATAAAACCACCAAAACTAGACTTGAAGTTGTTACCTTAATATTTAAGGTACACTTTTCTTGGTGACGACCAAACTTTACCTATGATTATATCTTTTAAACTTAGCAAGGAGCAAGAGGATTTATTGGTGAACATGCTGAAGAGAAAAATAAAGGCAATCGGTTGGCAGATTTTGGATATAAGAGGAATAAGTCCCTCTTATTGCATGCATAAGATTTTGATGGAGGATGGACATAAGCCAACCATTGAAAGATAGAGGAGGCTCAACCTGAACATGCAAGAGGTGGTAAAGAAAGAAGTGGTCAAACTACTTGATGCAAAAATTATTTATCCAATCTCTAACAATTTTTAGGTTAGCCCAATTCAGTGTATACCGAAGAAGGGGGAATAATGATTGTGCAAAATATGGAAGGAGAGTTCATTCCTACAAAAGTTGTGAATGGATGGAGAGTGTGCATTGATTACAGGAAACTGAACTCATCCACAAGGAAAGACCATTTCCCATTACCCTTTATTGATAAAATGTTGGAGTGGATAGTAGGACATGCTTTTTACTGCTTCCTGGATGGTTATTCAGGCTACAATCAAATTGCAATAGCTCCAGAAGATCAAGAGAAGACCACCTTTACATGTCCTTATGTCACATTTGCATACAGGAGGATGCCATTTGGGTTATGTAATGCTCTTGCAACTTTTCAGAGATGTATTATGGCTATATTTGCAGATTTAGTGGAGGAGATCATGGATGATTTTTCTATCTATGGAAACTTATTTGAAGGATGTCTGAGTAATTTGGAGCAAGTTCTAGCACGTTGTGAGGAAAAAAATTTAGTATTGAATTGGGAAAAGTGTCATTTCATGGTAGATGAAGGTATTGTACTTGGACATAAGATTTCAGCTCAAGGCATTCAGGTTGATAAAGCAAAGGTGGAGGCAATTGAGAAGCTACAGTACCCCATAAATGTTAAAGGAGTTAGGAGTTTTCTTGGTCATGTAGGCTTCTATAGGCGATTTATCAAGGATTTCTCAAAAATCTCAAAACCCCTTTGTAAGTTACTTGAAAATGATTCACCTTTTGACTTTACTGATGACTGCAAATTGGCTTTTAACAGGTTGAAACAAGCACTTGTTTCTGCTCCTGTAGTGATGGCACCAGATTGGAGTCTACCATTCGAGTTGATGTGGGACACCAGTGATCATGCAATAGGAGTTGTTCTTAGACAAAGAAAGGAGAATAGGTTGCATGTGATCTATTATGCGAGCCGAACATTGACAGATACTCAGTTGGATTATGCTACTATAGAAAAGGAGATGCTGACTGTTATATTTTCTTTTGATAAGTTCAGATCGTACCTTTTTGGATCTAAGGAAATTGTATACACAAATCATGCAGCATTGAAGTATTTAATGAACAAAAAGGATTCGAAACCAAGGCTCATAATGGGTACTTTTATTGCAAGAGTTTGATATTAAGATCAGAGACAAGAAAGGAGCTGAAAATGTAGTACCTGATCATCTTTCAAGGTTGGAGTTGAAACACGAGGAAAGTGATAAGCAAGAGCCTATCAAGGAGATGTTCCCTGATGAAATGATTTTCACTAGGATTTATGGGTGCTCCTTGGTTTGCTGATATAGCAAATTTTTTATCAGTGGGTGAAATTCTAAAAGAGTTCACTCCTCAACAAAAGAAAAAGTTAATTCGTGATGCTAAGTTCTACATTTAGGATGAGCCATTCTTATGGAAATTATGCAATGATGGCATAGTGAGAAGATGTGTAACAAATGAGGAAGTAGGAGACATCTTACAACATTGTCATGGGAGGGTCAATGGTGGACATTATGGACCACAACGAACAACTGCTAAGGTTCTTGAAATAGGGTTCTATTGGCCAATAATTTTTAAAAATGCTAGAGATTTTGTAATGCATTATGACGCATGCCAAAGGAGTGGAAACATTTCAAAGAAGGATGAAATGCTCCAATCCGGTATTTTAGAGGTGGAAATTTTTTATATTTGGGGCATTGATTTTATGGGACCATTTCTAGCGTCAAATGGTAATAGGTATATTCTTGTTTGTGTGGATTATGTTTCCAAGTGGGTGGAAGCTCAAGCGTGCACAGTCAATGATGCAAGGGTTATTTGCAAGTTCTTAAAGAAGCTATTCTCTTGATTTGGAATGCCTCGAGTCATCCTAAGTGATGGGGAAACACACTTTTACAATAGGAATATGGAAGCTTTATTTGCTCACTATGGTGTTAAGCATAAGGTAGCTACACCTTATCACCCGCAAACCAATGGCCAAGTTGAGGTGAGTAATAGGGAGTTGAAGAAGATTTTGGAGAGAACAACAAGTATGTCAAAGAAAGAATGGGCAAGGAAGCTTGATGATGCTTTGTGGGCATATAGAACAGCTTACAAAACACCTCTTGGGATGTCTCCCTTTAGGGTGGTTTATGGTAAAGCATGTCATCTTCCCATTGAGATTGAACACAAGGCCTATTGGGCAGTGAAAGCCTTGAATTTTGACTTCAGGAAGGCAGCTGAGAGAAGAATGTTACAATTGAATGAACTTTAAGAGATAAGGGAAGCTGCTTATGAAAATTCAAGGATTTATAGAGAACGTACTAAGAGATGGCATGATGCAAGAGTAAGAATTAAGGAGTTTAAGGAAGGTGATCAAGTTTTATTGTTTAACTCATGGCTCAGATTGTTTCCTGGAAAGTTGAAAAGTAGATGGACAAGACAGTATATAGTGACTCATTCATATCCTTATGAAGCTGTGGAATTGAGCAACACAAGAGAAGACACGTTCAAAGTGAATGGGCAAAGGTTAAAGCTATACCATGGAAGCACATTTGAGGAGTTCCATCAAGTTTCATACTTGAAGGAATTAACTTGATGATCAATTTGATGGTCTAGCTCATGGACCATTAAAAGAGCACTTCTTAGGGGCTCAACCAAGACTATTTTTTATTTTTATATTTGTATTTGTATTTGTATTTGTATTTTTCTTATTAATTGGTTATTTCTTTTATGTTTTTGCAAGTTTATTCTATTTTTTATGATTATTTCTGGTGCATTTTAGGGAATGAAAGAAAGGTTGGAGCTTTAGAAGAGGTCTTGTGAGTTAAATGTTTAATGGAATTTTTGTTTCGAGTGACTTGTAATTTAAATTTATGATGCATTGATTGTCTATGTGTGTTGAATTTTTAATTCGGCGAATTTATGAAGTATGCATATACAAGTCACACGGCCGTGTGTATTTTGCACATAGTCGTGCGTCTTGCATCGCCACTTCTGAATAATCAGGTCACACAGCCATGCGCATTTTGCACACGGCCGTGCGCCTTACGACGCTAGAACTCGACACACGGCTGTGTGCATTTCACATATGGTGGTGTGATGAGACAGACCTAACTTTTAGAAAAGATGTGAAATTTTATTTTAAGTGGATTTTTCCACTTCCCAACACTCCACACTTCCCTTAAACCCTAGGGACTCCACTTTTGACAACTTTTCCACTTCCCAAGCCTTAGAAAACCTAACCCTTGACCACCTTTTCAATTTCTCATTAAATTTGACCCAATTCCCCATCATCCCACTCTCTATATAAACACTCACTTCCTCTCTACAAAATCATTCTTTACACCATTCTCCACTCTACATATTCTCTCAATTCTTTTTAAGGAAGTCTCATGGAGAAAGATCAAAGAAGGAAGGGCATAGCAAGGAAGCAAACTAATCCTTCCAAAAGAACAGGACATGGTGGAACTTCCAATAATCCGAGTGGTACTGAAGAGGAATAAATGGTAAAACCTTTCCCCTCTCAAATTCAATTTAGTCATAGTGAGTATAGGAATAAGTTTCAAGAAATGATGAATAGGAAGATTGTGCCAAATAGATATTTGAGTGCCACATCGTTAATTGAAATTGGGTTGTTAGACGACATTAACTTTTATGTTCATAGGATGGGGTGGAATGATTTTATTTTGATGCAGAATCCTTCTTATGCCATCCCCTTTTGTGAATTTCTCTCTTCTTTTAAGTTTAATGATCATACCCTTATGCTTACTTTTCATTTGGGGAATGAGGAGCATACTCTAGGCTTATTTGAACTCAATGTTGTATTTCATTTTCCCAAAAATCAAGATGCTAATGTTGCATATGATAGAAATGAGTTTTGGAGAGAATTAATCGAGGAAAGGGGAGTTTTCTATAAGGCTCGTTTAGCAAAAGAATCAAGGATTCAATTGCCCGCACTCAAGTACCTTCATAGGCTTATGGCACATTATTTATTTCCAAGGAAAGAGGGTGATTATGTGATTACCACCACTGAACTAAACATTTTATATTGTATGGTGAATGATAGAAAACTTGATGTCTGTCATGCTTTAGCTGGGAAATTGAGAGATGTTGCTATAAAAGCTAATGGGGCTATTAAAGTGGGAGGAATAGTAACAACCATAGCCAAGTATTTAAACTTTGACATTGAGAACATGCCTTTTGAAAAGGTCCCAAGTCATCACTTCATTGACACTGGCATGATGGAATCCACGGGAATGGTTAGAGTTGATCATACTGGGAGAGCTTTTCTTATCCTGCCTGCACCTGCAGAGCAAGATGAAGAGGAGGAAGAGGAAGATGTCTCTCTGAATAATGTGTTAGAAAGGCTGAACAGCTTGGAGTTACAAATTGGAGTCATCGATTCCAACGTAGGTGAGCTGAATTCTGAAGTGGTAGGAATGGGTCGTACTTCTAGGCAAATGAATCACTCATTGCAGATGATTAACCATAACCTTAACTCCTATTTTAGCTCTCAAAATTTTATCCCACCACCATTCCCACATGATGAAGATATGGCAGCACAAGAGTACTCTTCTAAGCATGAAGGGGAGGAATGAAGACCTTGTTTTGAAGTGTTTAGGTCTAGCTTGAACAATGTTTATTTTATGTGTTTTCAATCCTTTTAATTGTGATGTTTTATGGAACATTATGTTTTATGTTTCATGTTTTAAATTGAAGTATGTTTTTGTTTAAGTTATTTTTTTTCAAGGATTTTTATTTTAAGAATATTACTTTTTCTTATTTTTTCGTTCATTTTTTTTCTTCCAATTGTGCAATAAATATGGGTGGTTTGTCCTACCAATATGGAAAAAGAAAAAAAAGAAAAAAATTTTGTACTAGTAGGTAGCACGACCGTTCGCATTTTGCACACGGTCGTGCATGATACGATGTTAATCAGGTAGCACGACCATGCGCATTTTGCACACGACCATGCGACCTGATGCACAGGCACAGTCGAATTCTTCAAATTTTTCCTATTTTAAATGTTGCAATGAGGACATTGCACATTTTAAGTGTGGGGGAGGAAATAAAAAAATAAAAAAATAAATTTATTTTACGAGCTTGTTAGTTGTGATTTTATTTGTTTTTATGTTGTTTCCTTATTCCATTGAGAGTTTAGTTGATTTTAGTTTCCTAAGTGAGCTAAACTTCCCAAAATTAATGGGTAAGCAATTTTTATTTTACTGGAATTGGAATGTTTTGTTTCTTGTAATTTTTTTGTTTTCTTATTTAAACTCTACTGACTTTTGTTTTTATTCTTGTTAATTCCATTCTCTTTTATTATTTTATTTTAGTACTAACATTGTTATGATGGCTAGAATAAAGACATAATTTCAAGGAAAGAAGCATAGTGATGGTGAGGGCAAACCTAAAGACATGAGGGATGATTATAAAGCTTTCTTTGCCATTTATTTTAAAGAGGAAGGGAAGAGATTCTGCTCCTTAGTCAAGAGAAATTTTAGCAAGCCAAAATACTTTGATGATAAGGTACTGTTGAATATGGGTATTAAGGGAACCATAGATATGTTTTGCAATAAATTAGGGTGGTTTAAATTGGCTACAACCCAATATGATGTATTCTTTGAACTCATAATAGAATTTTACACTACATTTAAGATTTTAGATGAACCTCTAGGGATCTTTTTATATAGGTTCTTTGGGAAAGAATACTTATTTGACTATGAAATCATGCCTCAAATCTTTGGTTTTCCTTAAGGAGGTGTTTGTTAACCTCCTATGGATTATAATATGAGTAGTTTTTAGCATGAAATCACTGAAGGTGATAAAGTTTATGAGGGTCAAATAATGACTAGTGGTTTGATTAAAGATCACTCATATTTAATCATGCATAAATTATGGAACATACAATCTTTGGAAGAAAAGATAGTACTAGGGTTTCCCCTAATGAACTATTCATGTTGTGGTGCTTGAAGACTAACACAAAAGTATGTAGTACATACTTTGTTTTATGTTCTATTTAGCAGGTTATTCAGGCTAGAAAGGCGTTGATCTCAATGGGGCATATTGTCATCGGATTGGCATTGTATTTTGCTCCATTCAAATTTGCCAAACATAAATTGGAGCCTTTAGAAGCCGAGTCCCTTAATGAAGATTACCTAGTGCGAGCTGAAATCATCACTGTATTTAATGAGTTTCATGATGTAACGGGTAGAAGATGCTATATGATCCATCAATTGGCAATGCAACATGGTGAAATACCTTTACTCCCTAATGTAGTTGAAAAAGGAGACAATGGGAGTGAAGCTCAATCAAGGAAGCGATGAAACATCGAAAAATAGAGTGATGACATCATGGAAAAAATCAAAAAGCGGATGGATATCTTTGACAGTAGGATTGGGAATATGGTTATGGATTTGTCCAACCAGATAGAGAAGTTCGAGAGGCGATGTAAATCCATAGTTGAAAGGTTGCAACTTCAAATTGATGAAATCTTTCGCATCCTTCCTCAAAGCAAAAGATCTAAATCTATAAATGAAGTTGCAAAGTGCATCATGGTCACACCATATATTCCCTCTCCAGTTTCACCAGAATAAAGGGAGTATACTGTTATTTAATTTTCTTTTATTTATTTACTTTTCTTGATTGTATGCTTGTGTGTTTGTTTTACTTTAAGAGTTTACATGCTTTATTTTTATTTTATTTTATTTTTTTACCCTTTTGTGTGTTTATGCCTTGCCCTTACACTTGAATTTTCACAACATATATACCTTTAGAGCCTTATTCATTAATATTAGTTTTCTTGAAGAAATGCTTTAATCTTCCTTTAATGGATCATTTTAAAATTTTAAATTAGAAGAGCAACTTGTGGTTAGGAATTTTTACATTTTAATGAACATTAATGCTTACTTTTCTATTGAACAAGTGAATCTAGATGATTAATATTTGAGAAAAGTATTTATGAATAGGAATTTGAGGCTACTTTAGAGTGGCTATTATTTATTCTAAAAAAAATAAATCAAGAAGTGAGATGGACCGTAAAATGTACTCGTTTAGAGCTTAAAATTGAAAAGAAAAATCTTTTAAATGCTCCTTCTACTCCAATGTTCTTTAAGAGTAAGAGTATCCAAAGAACCCATTTTAGAGGTTTCCATACTGAGTAACACAAGAAAGGTGGGGGATGATGAGATTGGGAAGACATTGATTGATTAACTTCTTAGCCTCTTTACTGTTGGCACGATTCCTATTTATTTCTATTTTTCTTGAGTGTCAATCGTTTGTTTTCATATTTTCACTAGAAAAGTATGCTCTTCACACGGTAATAATATATTCTTGACCTCAGTTATTGTTTTACTTTCTGAGTTTATAAACTTTTTATTAAAGGAATATTATGGTAGTTAATCAAGTAAAACTAGTTAATGAGTATGATTCTTTAGGTAGATATGTGTTTTCAGGTTTTACTTGAGGACAAGCAAATATTCAAGTGTGGGGGAATTTGATGAGTGTGAAAAATGCATTTCTTTAAGTAGTCTTTATGTTAGGAAAAACTCAATTTCAATTAAGTTTGTGTTTATTTTATTCAGTTTTTATTTGGTTGAGTACTTACTGCATGTCTTGTGTGTTTATTTATTTTTACGTATTAGTTGGTTTATTTTTGGTTGATTTTTATGTATTTAAGGAAGTCAAAGAACAATAGAGGAAGGTTATATGGAAGCCGTGAGCACTTGAAGTGAGCCTAAAAAGCAATGGAGATCAATATGCTAAAATGCTGAAAAGTGATGTGCATGGCCATGTGCATTTTGCACTTGGTCGTGAGACCTGGTGAGTAGGAAATTCAGAGTCAAATTTAATTGCTGACTCATGAAGGACAAGATGGAGATTTCACATGGATGTAACCCTAGGGCTGGTAATTAGGGTTTTATAAAAGGGTAGCCACCAAAAATAAAAGGGAGGATTATTATTATTTTTTTTATCATCACTTTTTGGAGATACAATTTTTCTTAGAGCAGTTTTGAGAAAACAAGGATTTTTTTTCTTGCTTATGTTAGTTTGGAGATTTGAGAATAAAAATTGAAGAACACCAAGCTTCCTATTTAACAGGGGATTTATTCTATTCAATTGTTTTTATTCATTCTTAATTTTAATTTAATGATGATGTCTATTTTCTTTTATTATTCTTCTTTATCTCTTAAAATTAACATGACTAGCTAAATTCTTAGTTAGGGTTCTTATTGCAATTTAACCATGGGTTAATCATAATTAAACCTAAGCCATTAATCTAGATCCTTTGGTTGTTGTTGAACTTAATGTCTTCTTAGGAACCCTTTGATTGAATATACACAATAAAACTTGATCGAGAGATGGGTTGTATTGGATTTAAACAATAACCTTTTAGATGCTTTCTTAGTTAAGAAACACTTAAGCAACTAATATTGATTAAGGGTTGGTGCTTAAACTAGGTTAATCAAACACTTAGTAGGCGAAAGCTTTAAATCTACGAACGTCAATTTACTTGGTTAATCATAGGAGGAAAGCCTATGATTCTTTAGAAACCCTCAAACTGGATTAAGATTAGGTATGGTTTAGTAGTTAATTGATTTTAAATAAAGGTTGACTTGGTAATAAGAACCCTAGCTCTCTAAAGTGATTGTTATTTCATTATGATTTTTTTTTGATTTAGTTTAATTTTTAGTTTAATTCAAAATACCCTTTTTTCGTTGTTTAAATAAACAAACACAATTAGTATCACTGTAGTCAATCTGCAATCTCTATGGGATCAATATTTAATTACTACTTGTACAAATATGTATACTTGCAGAAACCCATCAGTGTTAAATATTCTATGTTTCGAAGTGCATTTTTCTTGCAGGATTGACTCTACTTTTTAGTAAAGAGATGTTCATTTTACAGAGGAAGCTCTGCCGAATTTTTAGTAGAATTCTAGTAAAATGTGACATCAGGTCGATCTTGAAATTCTGTGTCTATTTAAGTTTCCAATCCTTTGTTAGAGTCTTCTTTTAGAATTCTTAGAACACCCTGTTAGCTTTATTCTGATTGTTGTTATTATTTTTATTGTTTAGTTGCACTGAGACCAAGGCTTAGTGGACCGGGCCCATCGAACCAGTCTCGAGGAGTGCAAACTTATGAGTTGTTATTTTATATATACGTCGCATTTAGGATGCATGTTTTAGTATATATTAATGTTTAATTTGTATTTATTCATAATTGCTTTATTAAATGTTTGAAGTATATTTTTGGTATATTTTTAGTATATTTTTGGTATATTTTGAAATAAATGCATGTTATACTATTGATTTATACTTAAATTGTTTTTAAGTATATTATTGGTTTATTTTTGGTATATTTCATGTTTGATTTGAATTTATTTGGCATATATATACTTGAAGTATACTTAGTTTACTTTAAGTATATTTCTAGTACATATATGGTTTATTTTGTTATTATGAATGTATTCTGCATTATTTATTTTTCCAGTATGAATGTTTTATTTAAATGAAGGATATCGATAGAAAATGCTACCTAGTGGGCAGCATTAGGACCATGTACGTATCGGTGCGATAGAGTAAAGGTTGAGTGAGGATTACTTGTGGTGAATTATGATATGATTGAGATTGATTGATTGATTGAGATGTGATATGATTGATAGTGTGGTTGTTAGAGCTCGGTTGACCTAGTGTCTCGGGGCTAATCACACTGACAGTCAGACTGCTGGAGCTTGGTTTACTTAATGTCTCAGGGTTAGTCTACTGTCCATATGGAATAAGTGAATTTATTTGGAATTAAGTGAGCCTATATGGCTAGAGAGTTATTGTTGATCAAGGTTGCGATTAAATAGGGTTTTATTTGATCCTTTATAAAAAATGATTTTTTAGTATTATTATATAAAGTGATTTTCAGCATCTGTGTGAAATGCTTGTATTTATATTTATTATATACGAATGATTGATTGCATTTAATATTAGGAAATCCATGTATATATATTATAACAATTCACTCAGTGAGGTCTGACTCCCCTCAATTGATTTTTCAGGAGATTCTTCTTCAAACCTTAGTAGTAGGCCCATCCGCCAAATTTCTTCAGCCCCAGCTTGTTTATGTAAACTACTTAGTTTTATTTATACTCTAGAAAACTGTAGTATTGAGTTGTATTTGGTTTTTGTTGTACGTTGGATGTTAATTCAGAGGCCTTTCTCTGAATATTGTATTAATATATTTTATTTTATGATCTGACAGAGTTTATTTTTATTATATTGGTTTAAGATTTTTAATTATCGCATATTTTATTTCAAATTTTGCATGCTTTTATTTTTAAGGCTTGCTACGAGTTCTGGATTTGAAAGAATTCTCATTCCCTAGCGTTGGTCATGACTCCCGATTTGGGTTATGACACTATGGAACTCCTAGTGCATGGGCAGCATCATCAAAAGCTTGAGCCACAAGCTCCTCATTTTGTTGTTCCTATTGTCTGCAATGATCATCTAGCCCTCTAGATTCACCTCTACCCCTATGCCAAGCTGACTGCACATGGGGTAGAACTTTATCCTTAAAATACTCTCCGTCATCGGTCTCATCAACTGATGGAGCGACTCACGCTCACCAATAATAGAAAAGAACAAAAGAAAAACATACAATCTGAATAATTATAGATAATAAATAGACAATAAACAAACACCCTAACGGTTATGCGAAACTTTAAAAAGCAACGAAGACTTTTCGAAGACATAGTTGAACTTAATTTACTACAGTAGTTTTAAGGAAAACACAACTCTACTAACCTAGATCCACAACTCTAATAACCTAGGGCTCTAATACTAACTTTGTCATGACCCAAACTGAGGAGTCATGATCGGCGCTAGGGAATGGGAATTCTTTTGAATCTGGAACCCGTAGCAAGCCTTGAAAATAAAAACGCATGCAATAGTAATATAAAAATATGATAGAATTTAAAACTTGAATTGATATATAAAAATAAATACATAAATGTCATTTCATAAATAAAATATTCATACAATATATTAATAGAAAAGTCTTAAACTGTTAGAATACACTACAGGTACAATAACACTACTACTGTAATTTTCTAGAATACAATAAAAGTTTAGATAAATAAATTACATAATCTAGCTGGGGCTGAAGAAGTCCGGTGTAAATTACTACTAGTACAGTATGATGAAGATGACTCTCCTGAAAAAAATGGTTAAGAAGGGGTCAGACCTCACTGAGTGAATTATAATAACATATATATACACGCACCTCCTAATGTAATATCACGACCCAAACTGAGGAGTCATGACCAACGCTAGGGAACGAGAATTCTTTCGAATCCGAAACCCATAGCAAGCGTTAACCATAAAAACGCATGTAATAAATAAATAAAAATACACAAGAATTAAAACTTAAATCAATATAAAATTAAATACTTAAATGTAATATCATAAAATAAAAATATTTGCATACAATATTCAAAGAACGGTCTTTTACTAAAAATAACTTTTTATAGATACAAGGCATTACTACTACAGTATTCTAAAATACAATAAAAGTCAGATAAATAATTTACATAATCTAGTCGGGGCTGAAGAAGTCTAGCGTAGAGGCCTACTACTGAGGTTTGATAAGGAATCTCCTGAAAAAAATATTTAGGGGAGTCAGACCTCACTGAGTGAATTATTATAATATATATACATGCAATATAACTCATATACAGTCAAGTATCATTATAGTTATAAATATATATACAGGCATTTCACATAGAAGCAAACATTCATTTTATTATATATATAATAAAAGCATAAATCATTTTAGTTAAAGGACCGGAGCAGAACCCTAATAGTTTGCAACCTCGATCGTAAATAATCAATAACTAATAGGCTTAATCAAACTCCAAGTATTACTCTTTCCAACTTAAGGTAGTAGACTAGCCCCGAGTACACTAAGCCAACTGAGGTTCCACAATCTCAAGCTTCTTGCTCGTATCTCCTGCCGTGTACGTACCGGTGCAATAGATCAGGGTTGAATGAGAGTTAATTGTGGTAATTATAATTGATTTGATTTATTTGATTAAGATTGATGGTATGATTGATAGTGTGATTGCAGGAGCTCGGTTGACTTAATGTCTCGGGGCCAATCACATTGGTAGTTAGACTATGGAGCTCAGTTGACTTAGTGTCTCGAGGCCAGTCTATTGTCCAAATTGGAATAAGTGATCTATTTGGAATTAAGTGAGCCTGTATGGCTAGAGTGATGATAAGGTTTATTGAGGTCACAATTAATAGGGTTCTATTCAATCCTTCATTAATTAAAAATAAATGTTTTCTGCATCTATTATACTTATAAAGCAGAGTTTGGCATTTGTGTGGAATGCATGTATATATATATATATATATATATATGTGTGTGTGTGTGTGTGTGTGTGTGTGTGTGTGTGTGTGTGAATGCCTGATTGGGTATGGTTTAGATTGCATTATATATAGTATGATAATTCACTCAGTGAGGTCTGACTCCCCTCAATTATTTTTTTTTTCAGGAGATCCTACATCGTTAGACCTTAGTAGTAAAGTTCTTCACCGATGTTCTTCCATCCCAGCTATTTTATGTAAATGTATACTTTAAACTCTAATTTGTATTCTAGAAACTGCAGTAGTAGTGTTATTGTTTCAGAAATGTATTTTTTTGTTTTGATACTTTATACTATGAGAGTTATATTGAGCATTGTATGAAAATATATTTATTTATGAAAAGGATATTGAGTATCCATTTTTATATATTGATTCAAAATATTTTAATTCTGTCGTACTTTTTATTTATTTATTGTATGATTTTATTTTCTAAGGCTTGCTACGGGTTCCGAATTCGAAAGAATTCCCGTTCCCTAGCGCCAATCATGACTCCTAGTTTTAGGTCATGACAAAGTTGGTATCAGAGCGGAGTTTTATATTTGGGCCTAAATGTTGAGTTGTAGCCCTAAGTTTTCAGAGTCGTGTTTTCCTTTGAAACTACTGTAGTTAAATTAGGTTAGGTCATGTCTTTGAAAAGTCTTCCTTACATTAGGAATTCTGTGTAACCGTTAGGGTGTCTATTGATTCTTATGATTATTTGAATTACTTATTTTGTTTTTGTTATTTTCTGATTATTGTGAGCATGAGTCGCTCCATCGGTCAATGAGATCAATGATAGATAGTCTTTTGAGCATGTGGTTCTACCCCCTGTGCAGCTTGTTAGGCGTAGGGGTAGAGATGGACCTAAAAGGCCAGATGATTGCTATTAACAGTGGGAACAACAGAATGAGGAGCTTATGGCTTAGCATTGCAATAATGTTGATTATGCAACAGGAGTTCCACAGGGTGCAGTGTCAATACCTCTGATCGTACAGTAAATCTAATTTCTTTTTCAGTAGTGAACTCGGGATACATCAATTCTACGTATATTCTATATTTTGAATCCTGTTGAATTTTCATGTCTTTTAAACATGGTGAATGTGAATTATTTCTTTTACAGAGATAATTTTGGTAATCAGTCTTTTTAAGTTAAAGTTGTGGTTATAGTTTCAGCCCTACTACACCTATCTAGTATAGGGGTAGGTCAGAGGCAACTGTAACTCAAAGGTCGAGGTAGTCATTGTAAACGGTACAAGCATTCCTTTTGAACTCGAACTTGCAGCATTTATGGCTAGGATAGCGGAGATTAGTGAGAGCTTGATAGCATTTAGCCAAGTCTGACAGTTGTTTGAGTATGCTTTGATGAAGGAATTAGAAGATGTCTAATAAAGATGAATCACTTTTGTGCTCTTGATGGTGAAGTTGTCAGTTCCGACTGTAGTTCAGTTGGAGTTAAGGAGTGAATTTTAAGATATTTCCATCCATTTATATGGCAGGAGAATTACCTGTGGTTCTTATTGCGCAGAGTAAGTGAAGAGCAGTCAATTGAGAAGAATGCCTGTAAACTCTTCAATCTGTGACATCATGTTGTAGACATGATACAATGTAAGAAGAGACTGGTAAAACTATATGTTGCAGGATTAAGTTCGATATACATTGGCATCCGAACTGAGAACTGAAATTCAGAGATTTATTCATAAATTCAGTCTTTTGGGTGTAATTAATCTTAATGACATACGGAGAATGGGTTGTTTTGGCACTATGCAGTGGTTGGTTGTTAGAGTAAAGAGGTGATTTTTAGAATTCTTAAAGAAGAATTTAGATTTATAGGTGATAAGAGTTCTACATCTCAGAATCTTATCTCCACTATCACTGCTAGGAAGATGCTAAGAAAGGTTGTTTAGGATATTTAGCAATGGTTAGAGACACTACAGTGAATAAGACCTCCGTTTCAGATGTCCCTGTAGCTTGTGAATTGTCGAGTTTACCACCTCATAGAGATTGAATTAGGTATTGATATGATTTATGATATAGCTTCTATTTTGATGCAACTATTCAGAAAGGCTCTTATTTAGCTGTAGGAGCAATTGCAAGATCTGTTGGACAAGGGTTTTATCAGACCCTGTGTTTTTCCTTAGGGGTGCACTGGTTCTATTGGTGAAGAAGAATGAAGGAACACCTAGACTGTGCATTGATTGCATAGAACTAAATGAGTATCCTCTTCTGAGGATAAATAATATGTCTGAACAACTTCAAGGTGCACATTTCATTTCTAAGATTGATTCGAGGTAGTGTCTGAATAGCCTATACCAAGTACAGTTGTTAAGATTTATAATTTTCTAGGTTTAGCTCGATAATATAGGAGATCTTAGCATAATTCTTTAGAATTACAACTCCTATGACCTGCCTAACTCAGAAGAATGTGAAGTTATATGGTCAAATGTTTGTTAGAATAGTTTTTCAGTTGCTGAAGAAGACCATAGATCCAAGGGTTACTTGAGTTTTAGAGGATAAGATCTGACATCATTACAGTATCTCATCATATCATCATAGCATCTCATTACAGCATTTCATCATGACATTTCATTCCAGCATTTCATCATAACATTCCTCATAGCATGTCATAATGGCATTTCATCATAGAATGATCTTATGGTAAGAGATGCACAAGTTAATTAAATAGGGTTGATATTGGAATTAGAGAAGAGAGATTTTATATGAACTTATGGTGTACATCCAGATGTACCACGGTATTAAGGATCAGTACGAGTAGGATAAATTGAAGAAGGTTGTTGCTTATGATATTTCTAAGTGCTTAATTTGCTAGCATGTGAAAATTGAGCATCAAAAGCTTTCTGGGAAGCTTCAATCTCTTCTGAACTTTGAGTGGATATGAGAAAGAATTGCTATGAATTTTGTGGTTGGTTTCCTCGTTCGAAGAATGGATGCAATTCCATCTGGGTGACTGTAGATAGATTGATCAAGTCAGCTAATTTTTGGCCAGTGAAAGCCACGTATTCAGTAGCTAAGTTGGCTAAGCTATACATGAAGCACATTGTGCACCTACGTGGAATACCTATGTCCATTGCATATGGTAGAGGTATGGCATTTACCTCTCAATTTTGACAAAGTTGCTAGAAGCGATAGGCATCTGGTTGGATTTCAATACTGCTTTTCATTCTCATACAGATAATCAGTCTGAAAAGACAATCCAAACACTGGAAGATATGCTAAAGATGTGTGTTTTGGATATGGGCGATAGCTGGGTTAATTATTTGCTACTTGTGAAATTCGCTTATAATAACAACTACCATGACAGTATTGAAAATGACACCACATGAGGCTTGTATGGAGGAAAGTTTTATTTAGACCTGAGATCATCCAGAATGCAGTGGAAAGTTGTTGTGGTCAGAAGAAGATTAGAGACCGCAATTAGCAGGCAAAAGAGCTATGCGGATTCAAGACACAGAGATATGGGGTTCCAGATTGAAGACTGTAATTCCGAAGGTGTTCCCAAAGAATGGTGTGATGAGACTTGGTATGGTTGCACATCAGTTGGCTTTGCCTCTGAATCTATTTTAAGTGCATCCAGTGTTCCGTGTCTCAATGTTGAGAGAGTGTAACTTAAACCCTTCGCACGTGTTGCAGCCGAACAATATAGAACTGAGTGAAGATCTGAAGTTCAAGAAGGAATTAGTTGCGATTGTAAATTATCAAGTTCGGAAGTTATGTTCGAAGCAATGATGTGGAAGAGCTTACCTGGAAAACTGAAATTGAGATGCGAGCTTCTTACTCTTATCTCCTTCCTTCTTGATCCTTGTAATAATTCTTTTCTTGAATTCGGGGATGAATTCTTGTAAGGAGGGGAGACTATAATAACCCTGGTTTTTAAATTATTTTATTAAATAATGAGATATGTAGTGTTAATAAAATTTAAAAGTTATAATTAATTATTTTACTATTTTGTGATTTATTATCATTATTGTATGTTTAATTGAATTTTCTACGTAAATATGTTAATTTGGAATTTATTATTTTGGACGTTTAAATTCCATTATGTATATTTATTATTTTCGAATACTATTATTTTAATAATGTTAATTTAGTGCATGAATATTTTAATATTATTTTTAATGTTATTTCTTTAAGCATTAATATTATTCTATCACTTGATGTGATTTATGTATTGTTAATATTTTTGAAAGTATTCCACTACTATTATTTATGTTATTATTTTCATTGTTATTTATGTGAGTTATTATTACTATTTTTATTTTATTAAATATACATTATTTGTATTATTAATTATTTAATAATTATGGTTATTATTAATGTTTTTTTAAATGATATTTTATGTGGTTCTTTGTGTGTGTGTGTGTGTGTGTGTGTGTGTGTATATATATATATATATATATATATATATATATATAGATATTTGTAAAGAAAGGAAGAAGAAGATCAAATGCAGCCTCCTTCTTCCTGTCCTCTTCGTGCAAACAATACCCTCCCCTGTTATTGTGCAATTTCTTCTTCCTTGCATTGCTCAGCCTCTGCCAGTGCCACCATCTTCTTCTTCCCATCATCACTGCCATGGGAGAAGCTGCAGAAGCGACTGGGAGTGACAGCAACAACATCCTCCTCCTCGCGTGAGACCGCCAGCTATCGTCGCCTTCTGCCGTGAAGTCCAGCTCCGCCACCACCGCCATCTGCTATAGCCAGACATAGCAGCAGCTCTAGTATTTGCAGCATCCTTCTGTCTTTGATCTTCTTGTTTGGTAAGTGTGTGTTCGTTGTTAGGTGGTTGTTTTTGGTTGTTTTTAGGTTGATTTTGAGTTTTAGTTAACTTACATATTATTTATTTATTTATTCAATATTTATTTTAATTATTTGGTTAATTTTGAGTTGATCTAAGTTATTTTGGTTAATTTTTTTGACTATTTTATATTTAATTATTAATTATTAAATTTTTTTAGTTAATTATTTTAATTTTGAATTTGGGTAAATTATTGTTGTTATATATTGTTAGTAATTATAATGTTGAGGAATTAATTTTTGGGAATTATTATATAATATTTATAAGTATTTATAGTTTATGTAAATATTGTATAATTGAGTTAAATGAGTATTTTGGTTGAATTTAAAGTTTAATTGTGTGTTTTACTTTATATTAAAATGTTATTTGATGATAAATTTTTTTTTAGGAATTTATATTATTTTTATGGAATTTTATATAATTTATGTGTATTTTAAATTATTAAGTTAAATAAGTATTTTTGTTATAATTATTGGTTAAATATGTGTTTTGGTTGATATTAGTATATTATATGTTCATTAAATGATTTTAATAAATTTCTATAATTTTTGAGGAAATTATTTAGTATATTGGATATTTTATATTAAAGGGGTAAATGTGTAATTTTGTGTTAATTATAGTTAAATATTAAGTTTTAATTGATTTTATAATTATTTAAGGTAATAAAATGATCTTTTATAAATTAATTACTATTTTTAACTAATTAATACTATTTTTCAAAAATTGTTTTCAAATAATATATATTAGATATTATTTTGGAAATAAAATGGGTTTTTAAATTAATTTTATTATATAATTAAGCTATTTAGGCAATTAAACATGAACTTTATTATGCTATGTTGAATAATTGTAAAATTGAATTTTTATTAATATTATATAATATTTGAGATTTTATTGGTTAAATTGTGATTTTAAATATCATTTACAATTTATGTTAATTTAATTGTAAAATGGAGATTTTATTCCATTTATGAATTTTTATTATCAAATATTATTTAAATTAGACTGTTATGTTTTAATTGGAAAATAAAGGTTTTTAAATATTTTAATTGATTTTTTTTATGATTTTATGATTTTACTGTTAATATTGTTGATTTGTGAATTATGAACCTCGGTTGAGGATTTGTGGAGTTAGGAGTCCCAACCTGAGATGTTGAGTATTTTGTGATTTTAGAAGTGTGTTTTCTATGCAGAATTGACCCTACTTTTATAGGGAGATGTCCGTTTTACAGAGGAGCCTCTGTCGAAATTTTGGTAGATTTCTCGTACAATGTGACAACCGATCCGAGTCTAGTTTTGAATTTTTGATTAAGTCTTTCTATAGTAATCCTAGAAGCGTAGAGTTAGAAATTTATTCTGATGGTTATTACTATTTTATTTTTCTAACCGTGCCGAGGCCGAGGCCTAACGGAGCATGCTCGCTGAGTCTGTCTCAAGGAGCACGAATCTGTGAGTTATTATACTATATATATATATGTATTGCATTTAGGATACATAACTTAGGATTTTTCATTTTCATTATATGTTTTTTTTTTTTAAAGTAATTTAAATTATAATATTTTTGGTATATTTAGAGTTTATTTTTTTTATATATGCATGTTAAATAAATGCATGTTATCTGGATAAATGCATGTTAAATAATTAGGTTTATGTTTAGTACATTTTAGTATATATACATGTTTTAAATGTATATTTATTTATAATTATTTCATTAAATGATTATTATACTTTAGGTATATTTTCAATATATTTTAGGTATATTCCTAAATAAATGCATGTCGTATTATTGATTTATACTTAAATTGTTTTTAAGTATATTTTTTATATAATTCCAAATAAATGCATGTTTTATTACTTATTTAAACCTAACATGTTTTTAGTATATTATGAGTTTATTTTAGTATATTTCATGATTGAATTGAATTTATTTTACATATATATGCTTGAAATATACTTGGTTTATTTTAAGTATATTTCTAGTATATATATATGGTTTATTTTGCTATTATGAATGTTATTCTACACTATTTGTTTTTATGAATGTATGATTTATTATAAATGAAGGATATTAATAGAACGTGCTACCTAGTGGGCAGCACTAGGACCGTGTACGTACCGGTGCGATAGATCAAGGTTGAGTGAGAATTAATTGTGGTAATTATAATTGATTTGATTAAGATTGATGGTATGATTGATAGTGTGATTGCAGGAGCTCGGTTGACTTAGTGTCTCAAGGCCAATCACACTGGCAGTCAGACTGCGGGAGCTCGGTTGACTTAGTGTCTCAAGGCCAATCACACTGGCAGTCAGACTGCGGGAGCTCGGTTGACTTAGTGTCTCAAGGCCAGTCTACTGTCCAAATTGGAATAAGTGATTTATTTGGAATTAAGTGAGCCTATATGGCTAGAGTGATGATAGGGTTGATTAAGGTCGCGATTAATAGGGTTCTATTCGATCCTTCATTAATTAAAAATAAATGTTTTCTGCATCTATTATACTTATAAATCAGAGTTTGGCATTTGTGTGGAATGCGTGTGTATGTGTGTGTGTATATATATATATATATATATGAATGCTTGATTGGGTATGGTTTAGATTGTATTATATACAGTATAATAATTCACTCAGTGAGGTCTGACTCCCCTCAATTATTTTTTTTCAGGAGATCCTACATCGTCAAACCTTAGTAGTAAAGTTCTTCGCCGGCATTCTTCCATCCCGGCTATTTTATGTAAATGTCTACTTTAAACTCTGATTTGTATTCTAGAAACTGCAGTAGTAGTGTTATTGTATCAAAAAAGTATTGTTTTGTTTTGATACTTTATACTATGAGAGTTATATTTGAGCACTGTATGAAAATATATTTATTTATGAAAAGGATATTGAGTATCCATTTTTATATATTGATTCAAAAAATTTTAATTCTATCGTACTTTTTATTTATTTATTGCATGATTTTATTTTCTGAGGCTTGCTACGGGTTCTGGATTCAAAAGAATTCTCGTTCCCTAGCGCCAGTCATGACTCCTAGTTTTGGGTCATGACATCAAATAAAAGAATAGAAACATGAATTATCGAGGAAAGAGGTAAGGGTAAAAAGCTCACATCTCCACTTCTGTCTACTAAGTGTGCTCCTCCACATTGTTGATTTACCACAGCACCTTGACTATCAGAATATGCTTTGAACACAACTGACGAACTTGATAGTCTACTATCGTAACTGGTTGTTCCTCATACGTCAGGTCTTTATTCACTTCCACACTATCAGGCTATCACACATGTGAAGGGTTCGAAATATACTTCCTCATCATCGAGATATAGAACACTGGATGCACTTGGGACAAATTCGGCTGCAAAGCCAACTAATATGCAACCATGCCCACTCTTTCCAAAATCTTGAATGGTCTAATATATCTCTGTGCTAGTTTCCCCTTCTTGCCAAATCTCATTATACCCTTCATTGGAGACATCTTTAGAAATACATAGTCTTGAACCTGAAACTCCACATCTCTGTGTCTCGGATCCGGATTGTCACGAACCAAAACAGGGGCCATGACCGGCGCTAGGGAACGGGAATTCTTTCGAATCCGGAAACCGTAGCAAGCCTTAAAATAAAATAAATAAATAAATAAATAAAAACATGCAATAATAATAATAACATAAATAAAATAACTTGCAGCAGAAATAAATCTCATATATAAAATAAAATAATAATAATCCACCAACTTGTTTAAATAAACAAACTCATCCTTAAATAATCTTTTAATATATATCTCAGTTCAAATCCTTAAAATACAAATATAATATATAAGTCCCACATCTCATTACAACTACTGCAGCGTCCAGATTATAAAATAAAATCAAGTAAACAAATCACATAGTAAAGCCGGGGTAGAAGAAATCTGGCGTATGGGTCTGCTACTGAGGTCTGAAGATGTAGACTCTCCTAAAAATTAGTCCACAGAGGGGAGTCAGACCTCACTAAGTGAATTGTTATAATATATACACATGCATAACTAAATGACAAATACATACATTCAATAGTATATATATATATATATATAATAAATATATATATAGGCAAATACACACAGATGTAGCAAAATCATTTTATGTATATATTGAAAATAACATCCAATTATGAAGGATCAAATAGAACCCTAGAAAATCGCAACCTCAAACAGTGTCAGACAACACTTTAGCCATACAGGCTCACTTATTCCAAATAATTTCACTTGTTCCATTTGGACAGTAGACTGGCCCCTAGACACTAAGTCAACTGAGCTCCTGCAGTCTGACTGTCAGTGTGATTGGCCCCGAGACACTTGGTCAACCGAGCTCCAACAATCACACTCTCAATCACATCTCACATCATAAAAATCATTCCAATCAATATCCATAAATAGGTTAGTAATATAGCCTAAATGCTATCGTCGTATCGATACGTACTTGGTCCTAGTGCTGCCCACTAGGTAGCACGTTCTATTGATATCCTTCATTATTATATAAAACATACATTCATAAAATAAATGATGCATGATATTAAAAAAATAGCAACATAAACCATATATATACTAGAAATATACCAAAAGTAAACCAGGTATATTTTGAGTATACATACACCGAATAAATTCAATTTAATTATAAAATAAACTATAAATATACCTAAAACCATTTTAAGAATAATTTAATAATAAAACATGCATATAATTTAAAATATACCAAAGATATACCAAAAATAAATCTAAGCAATAATTAAATCATTTATGCATAATTTACTAAAATAAATCATACATTTCTAAAACATGCAATCCTAATACAAGTATATATAGAATAACAACTCACTGTTATTGCACTTCTCGAGACGGGTTCGATGGGCCTGGTCCACTAGGCCTCGGTCTCGGTGCAATTAAACAAACAAATGACAACATGAATCAGAATAAGTCTATCGAATTTCTAAAGACTCGATCTAGAATATTATACACAAAATTGGAATAAGAATTCAACCAGACATCACGTTTTACAAGAATTCTATCGAAAATTCGACAGAACCTCCCCTGTAAAATGGATATCTCTCTACTCAAAGAGTAGAGCCGGTCCTTTAAAGAAACACACTTCGAATAGAAACAGGCTCACAACCCCTCGGTCGGACTCCTAAACTACAATTCCACCGACTGAAGTTCACAATTCACAAGATATCACATAACACATTAAAAATACCAAAAATGCCCTTCAATACTTAAAATATAGCAATTTAAATATTTAAACGCTAAAAATAATTATTTTACCGATAATTGCATAAAAACCCTAATTTTAATAAAATATTATTAAAAATCGGTAATTCTCAATAAATTCATAATTATTAACCAAAATACATTTTATAAATCCAAATTACATAATTAACCCTAAAACATATTAAAAATCAATAAAAACTCATTTATTTACAAAAATAGTATATTATATATAATTTGAAAATAATTTAAGAAAAATAGTTTTAATTAAAAATGCTAAATAATTTGTATAAATCATTTTTATACCTCAAATAATTATTAAAACCAATTTAATTATATTTTTAGCCAATTTCGTGTTAAATTACCAAAATACCCCTACTATATATAAATTCACTATAATTACTCAAAAATTCACCGAAAATAATATAATTATTCAAAAAATTAATTTCTCAACATATAATTCAATAATATCAATATTTATACTCAATTAACCAATTAATTTCAATAAAACACATAATTAACCTAATTTTCTAAAAATTACATAAACTAAATAAATTCAAAATAATTATATAAAAATCACAAAAATTACAAATAAATTTCTAAAATGTATTTCAACACCTAAAAACACCATAAAAGACAATTTCATAATTTATTTAATTAATTTTTGAAAATTAGAAAATATTAATAAAATAATAAAAAATTCACAAAAATAAAAAAAAATTCCCAAAAATTCACAGAGGTATATTAAGCTACAAGGATTAATGTTTTTAAAGGAAATTTGCATGAATCAACCATATCGAAGCTCAAAAAAATAAAAAAAACCCTAATAGGCTGAAAATCAAAAATCAAAACCTAGGGAAATCTAGACCATTTCAAGTGAAACAATGCTTGGAAATGCACTCACCAGAGCTCAAGGAAGAGATAGAGATAATTGGGGCTCGAAACGGTGGCCGAAAAGTCGATGAATGGCGTTAAGATCAATTTTCGGCTTCTCTCTAAAAATTCGGCCAAACCGCGCCGAAGAAGAAGGTGGCAGGTGGCGGAGCAGGCTGGAAATGGTGGTGGCACGCCGAAGGGCACACCAATGGGAAGAGAAAGGAGTTACAGCGGTCGGACGGGAAGGAAAACGATCGGGCGGAAGAAGAAAGATGATAATGGCAATTTTGTAATTATTTCAAACTTTTATTTTGGTATAAATATTATATGTATATATATATATATCTAACTTATATTATTTTAATATATAATATGATACACACAATAAATATGCACCACACACATATTTTAATAATATATATACACATATATACATATATACACACTTAATTAATTAATATTGAAACTATATAATATAATTTAATTGAATTAAATAAACCCTAATTTTAATTTAAATGCATGTACGTATATATATTTTATTTGACACTTAAAAATCATGCATGGACTCATGCAAATTCATAAAACAACTTAAAATACTTAATATTTAATTATTTACATTTTAATTTTCCTGAAAATAAAATCTCAGAGAAAATTTTACGTAAAGGACTTAAAAATAATAAAAATAATTAAAAATAACTTTAATAAATAATAAACTCATTAAATAATCATAAATATATATGAAAATTATTAACATTGAATATCCCGATGCAGATTAAAATTATTTAAAAACTCAAGATATTACACAGACAGCTCTTATGTCTGCTAACTGCGGTCTCTAATCTCCTTTTAATAACAGTAACATTTTCAACGACATCCTAAACTATCTTAGGTCCAGTCAATGCTCTCTCTCTAATATCATCCTAACTCAAAGCGGATCTACACTTCCTTCTGTACAAATCCTCATATGGTGCCATCCCAATACTGCTATGGTAGCCATTATTATATACAAATTCCACAAGCTATAAATGATCATCCTAGCTACCTCTCAGATCCAATACACATGTCCTCAAAAAATATTCGAGTGTCTGGATCATCCTCTTAGACTGACCATCTGTTTGAGGGTGAAAAGCAATACTGAAATCAAGCCTGGTGCCCATCGCTTCCTGTAACTTCTACAAAAAATGAGAGGTGAACACTAAACCTCTATCAGATACAATGGACACAGGTACTCTATGAAGGCACACAATATGTTTAACATATAGCTTTGCCAATTTAGCTACAGAATAAGTGGCTTTCACAAGTAAGAAATGAGCAGACTTGGTTAATTTGTCCACAATCACCCAGATGGAATCATATCCATCCTTAAAATGAGGTAACCTAACCATAAAATCCATAACAATTCTCTCTTATTTCCACTCAGGAATAGGAAGTGGCTAAAGCTTCCCAAAAGACTTCTGATGTTCAGCTTTCACTTGCTGACATGTTAAGCACTTAGCAATAAAATTAGCTACATCCTTCTTCAGTCCAACCCACCAATACAAGTCTCTGATACTATGGTACATCTTAGTAACACTTGGATGTAGGTTGTAGAATGTGCTTCCTCAAGGATCTCTTCTCTCAAATTATCCACATCAGGAATGCACAACCTACCACTGATCCACGAAACACCATTATCATCAAGTGTGAAATCAGTGAACTTCCCTACACGAATATTCTCCATAAGCTCTGCTAGAATAGGATCTCGACCCTAAGCTGCCTTAATCCTACCTCTCAGCACTGATCAGATTCTAAACTGAGCTAATAATCCACCAAATTTGCTTATCTTCATCATCAGACCTTGATCCACCAACTGGTGCAACTCTTGGATCAACGATCTTCTTTCCACACTAATATGAGCAAGATTACCTAAGGACTTCTTACTTAAGGCATCTACTACCATATTAGCCTTGCCTAGATGATAAAGGATCTCACAATCATAGTCCTTTAGGAGCTCTAACCATCTCCTCTACCTCAGATTCAGATCTCTCTGGTGAAAAATGTACTTAAGGCTCTTATGATAAGTAAAAATCTCACAAGTCACCCCGTACAGATAATGTCTCCAAATCTTTAAAGCAAAGATCACTGCAACCATCTCTAGGTCATGAGTAGGATAATTCTATTCATGCTTCTTCAACTGCCTCGAAGCATAAGCTATCACTCTACCATTCTGCATCAACACACAATGTAGGCTGACTTTAGAGGCATCATAATACAGAGTGAATTTATCTACTCCATTAAGCAAAGCCAAAACTGGAGCTATGGTCAACTTCTCCTTCAGCAACTGGAAACTATTCTCATAAGCATTTGACCACTCAAACTTCACATTCTTTTAAGTCAAACAAGTTATAGGAGCTGCAATTCTAGAAAAATCCTGCGTAAATCTCCTATAATACCTAGCGAAACCTAGAAAACTATGAATCTCTATAATTATCATTAGTTTGGGCCACTCAAACATTGCCTCTATCCTTTGTGGATCAACCTGGATACCATCTTTAGACACCACGTGTCCAAGGAATGCAACACTCTCCAACAAGAAATCACAATTGAAGAATTTAGCATAAAGATGATGTTCTCTCAATGTTTGTAATACAGTCCTCAAGTGATATACGTGCTCCTATATACTCTTTGAATACACCAGTATATCATCAATGAAGACTACCACAAATTGATCCATAAATTGTCTAAATACCCTGTTCATCATATCCATAAATGCAGCTAGTGCATTAGTCAACCCAAATGACATCACTAGAAACTCATAGTGGCCATATTGAGTGTAGAATGCCATTTTAGGAACATCGGCTTCACTGATCCACAATTGATGATAGCCCGACCTTAAGTCAATCTTAGAAAAGAACTGTGCACCCTGAAGCTGATTAAACAGATCATCTATCCTCGGGAGAGGGTACTTGTTCTTCACCGTCACTTTATTTAGCTCTATGTAATCAATACATAGTCTTAGGGTACCATCCTTCTTCCTCACAAACAGGATTGGTGCACCCCACGGAGAAACATTAGGTCTAATGAAACTGTAATATCCCGTGTTTTTTAAAATATTTTTACACTGTAACGGGATATGCAGTGTTAATAAATTTTGAATATATATACGATATTTTTACGAGTTGATATGTATTTACAACCTATTTTAAATACTGTGTTTTATTTTCAGTGTTTTACGTAAAATTTTCCCGGGACTTTCATTTTCGGGGAAATTTTCACGTAAATAATTTATTATTAATTACTTTAAATATATTTTCGGACTTGCATGAACTCATACGTATTTTTAAAATATTAAACACCGTGTATGTGTGCGATATTTATTTAATTAGGGTTTAATATTACCCTAATATTTTATTAATTATTTATTAGTTTTATTGTTATTTAATTATTTTTATTTAGTATAAATTATTAAATTATTAAATTTTATGTGTGTGGTGTATATTTAATGTGTGTAATTTAATATTATTTTAATATATAGTATAAAGTATATATATATATACATATAATACATTAAAAATCAAACTTTTGGAAAAATTACCATTTTGCCCCCGAGCCTCCTTCTTCCCCGATCTTCACCCTCACCACCGTCCAGTCACTGCCGTGCCAATTCCTCACTGTTGGTGTGCCGTCCAGTGTGCCACCACCTTCCCCAGCCTTCCTCGCCGCCTGCAGCAGCCATTTCCTGTGCCTGGAAGCCATTTTTGGCCGAAGAAGCCGAAAGTTGAGCTACCGTCGATCACGTCGATTCCGGCCACCATTTTCGACACCGTCGGTCTCTTTATTCTCCTTGAGCTCCGGTGAGTGTGATTCTAGCTTTGGTTTGAGCTTAAATGGTCTAGAATTGCTTAGGTTTCGAATTTTCAATTTCGGCCTATTAGGGTTTTTGATTTTTTTGAGCTTCGAATTGATTGATTCATGAAAACTCCCTTCACAAATGTTGATCCTAGTAGGTTAATATACATGTATGAATTTTTGTGGAATTTTTGGAGATTTTTTGGATTTTTGGGTATTTTTGAATATTTTAATATTATTTTCTAATTTTCGGAAATTAATTATTTAAATTATGAAATTGGGGTTTATGATTAAATTAGGTGTTGAAATGAATTATAGGAATTTACTTGGAATTTTTATGAATTTCTAAGTATTTGTTTTGAATTATTTAAGTTTATGTAATTTTGGGAAAATTAGGTTAAATGTGTTTTTATTTGAATTTAATTGGATAATTGGGTTTAATTATTGATATTATTGATAAATATGTTGAGAAAATTAATTTTGGATAATTGTATGATTTTTGGTGAATTTTTGAAGTAATTTAAGTATATTTATATATAGGGGTATTTTGGTAATTTTACCCTAAATTGGCTAAAAATGTAATTTAATTGGTTTTAATAGTTAATTAAGGTATAAAAATGATTTCTATAAATTATTTAGTATTTTTAACTAATTAAAACTATTTTTCGTGAATTATTTTCAATTATATATATAATACACGGTTTTTCTAATAAAATGAGTTTTTATTGGTTTTTATTGTGTTTTAAGGTTAATTATGTAATTTCTATTTATAAAATGAATTTCTATGTTGTAAGGATATTTTTGGTATTTTCGGAATTATTCTGTGTTTGTGGACCCCGGTCGGTGGACTGTAGTTTGGAGTCCGACCGTGGGATTTTGATTTTGCCTTGTGTAGTTTTTCGAAGTGTGTTTCTTTGCAGGGTCGGCTCTACTCTTTTGAGTAGAGAGATGTCCATTTTACAGGGGAGGTTCTATCGGATTTTCGATAGAATTCTCGCAAAACGTGATATCTGGTCGAACCCTAATTCTGGTTCTGTGTTTAAATACTCTAGATCGAATTCTAGGATTTCTGTTAGGGTTATTCTGATGTCGATTATTTATTTCTTGTTTAGTTGCACCGAGACCGAGGGCTAGTGGACCAGGCCCGTCGGACCCGTCTCGTGGAGCGCACTAGGTGAGTTACTATACTATGTATATATGCTTAGGATGCATGATTTAGAAATATATGTTTTATTTTGATTAAAATGCATAAATAATGTGATTTGTATTTAAGTATATTTTTGGTTTATTTTTGGTATATAATAAATTATATACATGTTTTATTAATAAAATATATTTAAAATGTTTTTAAATATATTTTTTATTTAATTTATGATTTGATTGGATTTATTCGACGTATATATACTCAAATTATACCTGGTTTATTTTTGGTATATTTCCAGTATATATATGGTTATATTGATATTTTATTGAACTTCATGCATCATTTATTTTTGTGAATAAATGTTTTATATTTATTAATGAAGGATATCAATAGAACGTGCTACCTAGTGGGCAGCACTAGGATCGAGTACGTACCGGTACGCCTATAGTATTTAGGCTATAATACTAACTTATTTTTGGATATTGATTTGATGTGATTATTGATATGTGTGAGATGTGGTTTGTGGGTGTGATTGCTGGAGCTCGGTTGACCAAGTGTCTCGGGGCCAATCACACTGGCAGTCAGACTGCTGGAGCTCGGTTGACTTAGTGTCTCGGGGCCAGTCTACTGTCTAAATGGATTAAGTGGATATATTTCGATTCAGTGATCCTATATGGCTAGAGTGTTGTCTAACACTATTTTCGAGGTTACGATATTCTAGGGTTCTATGTGATCCTTCATAAAAGATGATTTTCAGATAAAATATATTAAAATGATTTTATTGCATCTGTGTATAATTGCCTGTATATATATATATATATATATATATATATATATATATTAGATATATACTGTTGACTGTATGCATTATCATTTAGTATGCATGTATATATATTATAGTAATTCACTCAGTGAGGTCTGACTCCCCTCCGTTGACTATTTTTCAGGAGAGTCAACTTCTTCAGACCTCAGTAGCAGGTCAATACGCCGGATTTCGTCCGCCCCGACTTCTTTTTGTAAACTGCTTACTTGAGTCTTATTTATTTTATCTAGACACTACAGTAGTTGTGAATTAAAATGTGGGATTTCATGTATTTTATTTAAAGAGATGTATTATATCGAAACTGGATTTGTATTAAAGATTATAAATTTATGTGATGAGGATTGATTCAAATCCAGTGATGGAAATGTTACTATTATATTTATGATTTTTATTTCCGCTGCATATTATATGATTATTGTTATTATTGCATGATTTATTTTATTTTTAGGCTTGCTACGGGTTCCGAATTTGAAAGAATTCCCGTTCCCTAGCGCCGGTCATGGCCCCTATTTTGGGTCGTGACAAAGTTGGTATCAAAGTGGAGTTCTGTGTCAGGGCTTAGTTTTATGAGTTGTGGCCCTAGTTTTTAAGTTGTGTTTTCTGTTGAACTACTGCAGTGTATTAGGTTCGAGTATGTCTTGATGAGTATTCCTTGTTGTAGTTTTCAGCGTTATTCCTCCATTGTCTGTTTTGTCTGAATCTTTCCGTTTGTCTTTTCAGTATGAGGAGGCGAGCGCGTGTCGCTCCACCGGTCGTTGAGGCCGAGGATGATGAGTCTTTTCAGGACGAGGTTTTACCTCCTGAGCAGCCAGTTAGACGTAGAGGTCGTGGCAGAGGTAGACCTTGAGGAGCGGCAGGTCGCCATAGGTAGAGAGAGTTACAGGATGAGGAGCCTGTTGAGCCTGAATTTGATGTTCCTGTTCCTCCAGTTGTTCAGCCTGTTCAGCCTGCCTATCAGCAGGGTATGTCTGACCCTGAGGCAGTTTTATTCTATGCCCGAGTTGGCAGGATTGCTTTTGATGGTACTTCTGATCCGTTAGATTTTCTACATGCGATTGAGACTAGGACTCGGACTGCTCATACCGAGTACCAGCGGATCATGATCGTTGAGTTGTCTGTTGAGGGACCAGCCTTAGATTGGTTTATTCAGATGATCCATCCCTATATGATGACGATGACCTGGGCTCAGTTTTGAGAGCGGTTTATGAGGAGATTCTATCCAAAGCCTCTTTGTTTGAGCTATCGTCTCCGTCTGACCAGTATTTCTCATGGAGTTCAATCTGTAGAGGAGTATACCCGAGAGTTTCTTCGTCTGGGTAGATATGCAGAGGATCTGATGCGAGATCAGTATTTCGCGATCACTACGTATGTCACTGGTTTGGGTTCTACTTTTACTGGTATGCCTACAGCAGGTCTTACTCTCAAGTCTGTGATCGAGTTAGCCAAGGAGATTAAGCTGAGGCTAGTTAGGCAGGGAGCGATGCCTGATTATTACCAGCTAGGAGTTCAGTCGAGTGGATTGCAGGCTACTCTGTATTCAAGTTTTCATGTTGGTTCGAGTAGTCAGCAGAGAGGTCCGACTCAACAGAGTCAGAGACAGCAGCAGCGAGTGCATCGGAGCAGTAGACATGGCCGTGGAGGTCAGCGTAGATCGTTCAGATTCGGGTCAGGTGCTTCGAGCAGCAGCAGTGGTCGTAGTTCTGGATCAGCGGCCAGTGTATGTCAGACTTGTGGTAGAGTCCATCAGGGATCGTGTTATCTGACACCACTGACATGCTTCAGATGTGGACAGACAGGACATTTTGCCAGATCGTGTCCTTATTTCGGGTATCAGCAGTAGCAGATTTCGCGATTCCCACAGCAGTCGATTGCTAGTGCTGCACCCGTGCCATTTCAGTTACCTCCAGCCCAGCATCAGAGTTCCACTCAGTTTGTTCCACAGCAGAGTCGTGGTAGAGGTACTAGAGGAGGTGCCAGAGGTGTTGGCCAGGCTTCTACCAGTCAGCAGGGAGGTCGAGGTCAGGCCAGAGTCTTCCATCTGACTCAGCAGGATGCTCAGGCATCTAATGCAGTCGTGGCAGGTATTGTTTCTATTTGTTACCTGGATGCATGGGTTTTGTTTGATCCGGGTGCCACGCATTCATTTGTTTCTCCTGTTTTTGCTTCTAAATCTTATTGGCAAGCTTCGAGGATGGCTTTTCCTTTGTCCGTTGCCACTCTTCTGAGCGATTCCTTGGACACCGATATTGTTCTTTCTGGTTGTCCAGTTCTTATGGGAGATAGAGAATTACCCGCTGATTTGATTTTGTTGGATGTGATGGAGTTTAATGTTATTTTGGGAATGGATTGGTTATCTCAGCAGTTCGCCGTGGTAGATTGCAGGAATAAGGAGGTGACTTTCAGAATTCCTGGTGAAGAAGAATTTAAGTTTGTTGGTGATAGGAGTTCAGCACCTCAGAATCTTATTTCTGTTATTACGGCTAGGAAGTTATTGAAGAAGGGTTGTCAGGGATATTTGGCATTGGTCAGGGATACGTCAGTGGAGAAGTTGTCACTCACAGATGTTCCTGTTGCTTGTGAGTTTCCTGATGTTTTTCCCAAGGAGTTGCCAGGTTTACCACCTCATAGAGAGATTGAGTTCTGTATAGATGTGGTACTAGGTACTACTCCTATATCTATGCCACCCTATCGTATGGCTCCTGCAGAGTTGAAAGAGTTGAAGGAACAGTTGCAAGAGTTATTGGATAAAGGTTTTATTAGACCTAGTGTTTCTCCTTGGGGTGCACCAGTCTTATTTGTGAAGAAGAAGGATGGTACCCTGAGACTGTGCATTGACTATAGAGAGCTGAATAAGGTGACAGTGAAGAACAAGTATCCTCTCCCAAGGATTAATGATTTGTTTGATCAGCTACAAGGTGCACAGTTCTTTTCCAAGGTCGACTTGAGGTCGGGTTATCATCAGTTGCGGATTAGTGAATCCGATATTCCTAAGACAGCGTTCCGCACTCGATATGGCCATTATAAGTTTCTGGTGATGTCTTTTGGTTTGACTAATGCACCAGCAGCTTTTATGGACCTGATGAACAGGGTATTCAGACCATATGTGGATCAGTTTGTAGTAGTCTTCATTGATGATATACTGGTATATTCTAGGAGTATGGAGGAGCATGTATATCATTTGAGGATTGTACTACAGACACTGAGAGATCATCAGCTTTATGCTAAATTCTCGAAGTGTGCTTTCTGGATGGAGAGTGTTTCTTTTCTTGGACATGTAGTGTCTAAAGAAGGTATTCAGGTTGATCCACAGAAGATTGAGGCAGTATCTGAATGGCCT
The DNA here is from genome assembly GCA_947683625.1 of Mallotus nudiflorus. Classification (NCBI taxonomy): domain Eukaryota; kingdom Viridiplantae; phylum Streptophyta; class Magnoliopsida; order Malpighiales; family Euphorbiaceae; genus Mallotus; species Mallotus nudiflorus. The sequence goes on from CANTUR010001025.1 coordinate 343,114, forward strand.
AGACCGACTTCTGTTATAGAGATTCAGAGTTTTCTGGGTTTAGCGGGGTATTATAGGCGGTTTGTGCAGGATTTTTCTAGGATAGCAGCCCCTATGACTCGCTTGACTCAGAAGAATGTTAGATTCGAGTGGTCAGAAGCTTGTGAGAACAGTTTTTAGTTGTTGAAGGAGAAGTTGATCACAGCGCCAGTGTTAGCTTTGCCTAATAGTGTGGATAAGTTCACAGTTTACTGTGATGCCTCTAGAATTGGTCTTGGTTGTGTGTTGATGCAGAATGGAAGGGTGATAGCCTATGCTTCGAGGCAGTTGAAGAAGCATGAGCAGAACTATCCTACACATGATCTGGAGATGGCTGCAGTGATCTTTGCTTTGAAGATTTTGAGACATTATCTGTACGGGGTGATTTATGAGATATTTACTGATCACAAGAGCCTTAAGTACATTTTTCAGCAGAGAGATTTGAATCTGAGGCAGAGGAGATGGTTGGAACTGTTAAAGGATTATGACTGTGAGATTCTATATCATCCGGGTAAAGCTAATGTGGTAGCAGATGCCTTGAGTAGAAAGTCCTCAGGTAGTCTTGCTCACATCGGTGTTGAGAGGAGACCATTGATCCAGGAATTGCATTTAATGGTGGATCAAGGTCTGATGATGAAGATCAGTAGATCAGGTGGACTACTAGCTCAATTTAAAGTATGATCTAAACTGAGGGATAGGATTAAAGCAGCTCAAGCTGAGATCCCATTCTAGAAGAGCTTGCAGAGAATGTCAGAGCAGGGAAGTTCACTGATTTCACACTTGATGATGATGGTGTGTTGTGGATCAGTGCTAGACTGTGTGTTCCTGATGTGGATGATTTGAGAGAGGAGATTTTAGAGGAAGCACATTCTACATCCTACAACGTTCATCCAGGTGTTACTAAGATGTACCACAGTATTAGAGATTTATACTGATGGGACAGATTGAAGAAGGATGTCGTTGATTATGTTGCTAAGTGTCTGATGTGTCAGCAAGTGAAAGCCGAACATCAGAAGCCTTCTGGGAAGCTTCAGCCTCTTCCTATTCCCGAGTGGAAGTAGGAAAGGATAGCTATGGATTTTGTGGTCGGTTTACCTCGTTCGAAGGATGGTACGATTCTATCTGGGTGATTGTAGACAGATTGACGAAGTCTGCACATTTCTTGCCTGTGAAAGCCACATATTCAGTTGCTAGATTGGCGAAGTTGTATGTGAAGCATATCGTGTGCCTTCATGGAGTACCTGTGTCCATTGTGTTAGATAGAGGTTCGGTGTTTACTTCTCGTTTTTGTCAGAAGTTGTAGGAAGCGATGGACACTAGGTTAGATTTCATTATTGCTTTTCATCCTCAGATAGATGGCCAGTCTGAGAGGACGATCCAAACATTGGAAGATATGTTGAGGATGTGTGTCTTGGATTTGGGAGGTAGCTGGGATGATCATTTCTCGCTTGTTGAGTTTGCATATAATAACAGCTACAATAGTAGTATTGGCATGGTACCATATGAGGCTTTGTATGAAAGGAAGTGTAGATCCCCGATGAGTTGGGATGAGATTGGTGAGAGAGCTTTGACTGGACCTGAGATGGTTCAGGATGCTGCAGAGAAAGTCACCGTGATTAAGTGAAGATTAGAGACCGCAGTTAGCAGACAGAAGAGTTATGTGGATCCTAGGCGCAGAGATGTGGAGTTTCAGGTTGGAGATTTTGTTTTTCTGAAAGTATCTCCGATGAAGGGTGTTATGAGATTTGGAAGGAAGGGTAAGCTAGCACCGAGATACATTGGACCGTTTGAGATTCTGGAGAGAGTTGGCACTGTTGCATATCGGTTGGATTTACCTCCGAGTATGTCACAGGTGCATCCAGTATTTCATATCTCGATGTTGAGGAAGTATATCTCAGACCCTTCTCACGTGTTGCAGCCAGACAGTGTAGAAGTGAGTGAAGATTTGACGTTTGTGGAAGAACCTGTGGCGATCGTTGATTTTCAAGTTCGACAGTTGCGATCGAAGCAGATTCCGATGGTCAAGGTTCTGTGGCGTAGCGACAGAGTTGAGGAGCATACGTGGGAGACTGAAGCTAAGATGCGAGCTTCTTACCCGTATCTCTTTCCTTCTTGATCTTGTTTTCTGGAATTCGGGGACGAATTCTTGTAAGGGGGGAAGACTGTAATATCCCGTGTTTTTTAAAATATTTTTACACTGTACCGGGATATGCAGTGTTAATAAATTTTGAATATATATACGATATTTTTACGAGTTGATATGTATTTACAACCTATTTTAAATACTGTGTTTTATTTTCAGTGTTTTATGTAAAATTTTTTCGGGACTTTCATTTTTGGGGAAATTTTCACGTAAATAATTTATTATTAATTATTTTAAATATATTTTCGGACTTGCATGAACTCATACGTATTTTTAAAATATTAAACACCGTGTATGTGTGCGATATTTATTTAATTAGGGTTTAATATTACCCTAATATTTTATTAATTATTTATTAGTTTTATTGTTATTTAATTATTTTTATTTAGTATAAATTATTAAAATATTAAATTTTATGTGTGTGGTGTATATTTAATGTGTGTAATTTAATATTATTTTAATATATAGTATAAAGTATATATATATACATATAATACATTAAAAATCAAACTTTTGGAAAAATTACCATTTTGCCCCCGAGCCTCCTTCTTCCCCGATCTTCACCCTCACCGCCGTCCGGTCGCTGCCGTGCCGATTCCCCACCGTTGGTGTGCCGTCCGGTGTGCCACCACCTTCCCCAGCCTTCCTCGCCGCCTGCAGCAGCCATTTCCTGTGCCTGGAAGCCATTTTTGGCCGAAGAAGCCGAAAGTTGAGCTACCGTCGATCACGTCGATTCCGGCCACCATTTTCGACACCGTCGGTCTCTTTATTCTCCTTGAGCTCCGGTGAGTGTGATTCTAGCTTTGGTTTGAGCTTAAATGGTCTAGAATTGCTTAGGTTTCGAATTTTCAATTTCGGCCTATTAGGGTTTTTGATTTTTTTGAGCTTCGAATTGATTGATTCATGAAAACTCCCTTCACAAATGTTGATCCTAGTAGGTTAATATACATGTATGAATTTTTGTGGAATTTTTGGAGATTTTTTGGATTTTTGGGTATTTTTGAATATTTTAATATTATTTTCTAATTTTCGGAAATTAATTATTTAAATTATGAAATTGGGGTTTATGATTAAATTAGGTGTTGAAATGAATTATAGGAATTTACTTGGAATTTTTATGAATTTCTAAGTATTTGTTTTGAATTATTTAAGTTTATGTAATTTTGGGAAAATTAGGTTAAATGTGTTTTTATTTGAATTTAATTGGATAATTGGGTTTAATTATTGATATTATTGATAAATATGTTGAGAAAATTAATTTTGGATAATTGTATGATTTTTGGTGAATTTTTGAAGTAATTTAAGTATATTTATATATAGGGGTATTTTGGTAATTTTACCCTAAATTGGCTAAAAATGTAATTTAATTGGTTTTAATAGTTAATTAAGGTATAAAAATGATTTCTATAAATTATTTAGTATTTTTAACTAATTAAAACTATTTTTCATGAATTATTTTCAATTATATATATAATACACGGTTTTTCTAATAAAATGAGTTTTTATTGGTTTTTATTGTGTTTTAAGGTTAATTATGTAATTTCTATTTATAAAATGAATTTCTATGTTGTAAGGATATTTTTGGTATTTTCGGAATTATTCTGTGTTTGTGGACCCCGATCGGTGGACTGTAGTTTGGAGTCCGACCGTGGGATTTTGATTGTGCCTTGTGTAGTTTTTCGAAGTGTGTTTCTTTGCAGGGTCGGCTCTACTCTTTTGAGTACAGAGATGTTCGTTTTACAGGGGAGGTTCTGCCGGATTTTCGATAGAATTCTCGTAAAATGTGATATCCGGTCGAACCCTAATTCTGGTTCTATGTTTAAATACTCTAGATCGAATTCTAGGATTTCTGTTAGGGTTATTCTGATGTCGATTATTTATTTCTTGTTTAGTTGTGCCGAGACTGAGGGCTAGTGGACCAGGCCCGTCGGACCCGTCTCGTGGAGCGCACTAGGTGAGTTACTATACTATGTATATATGCTTAGGATGCATGATTTAGAAATATATGTTTTATTTTGATTAAAATGCATAAATAATGTGATTTGTATTTAAGTATATTTTTGGTTTATTTTTGGTATATAATAAATTATATACATGTTTTATTAATAAAATATATTTAAAATGTTTTTAAATATATTTTTTATTTAATTTATGATTTGATTGGATTTATTCGACGTATATATACTCAAATTATACCTGGTTTATTTTTGGTATATTTCCAGTATATATATGGTTATATTGATATTTTATTGAACTTCATGCATCATTTATTTTTGTGAATGAATGTTTTATATTTATTAATGAAGGATATCAATAGAACGTGCTACCTAGTGGGCAGCACTAGGATCGAGTACGTACCGGTACGCCTATAGTATTTAAGCTATAATACTAACTTATTTATGGATATTGATTTGATGTGATTATTGATATGTGTGAGATGTGGTTTGTGGGTGTGATTGCTGGAGCTCGGTTGACCAAGTGTCTCGGGGCCAATCACACTGGCAGTCAAACTGCTGGAGCTCGGTTGACTTAGTGTATCGGGGCCAGTCTACTGTCTAAATGGATTAAGTGGATATATTTGGATTCAGTGAGCCTGTATGGCTAGAGTGTTGTCTAACACTATTTTTGAGGTTGCAATATTCTAGGGTTCTATGTGATCCTTCATAAAAGATGATTTTCAGATAAAATATATTAAAATGATTTTATTGCATCTGTGTGTAATTGCCTATATATATATATATTAGATATATACTGTTGACTGTATGCATTATCATTTAGTATGCATGTATATATATTATAGTAATTCACTCAGTGAGGTCTGACTCCCCTCCGTTGACTATTTTTCAGGAGAGTCAACTTCTTGAGACCTCAGTAGCAGGTCAATACGCCGGATTTCTTCCGGCCCGGCTTCTTTGTGTAAATTGCTTACTTGAGTCTTATTTATTTTATCTAGACACTGTAGTAGTTGTGAATTAAAATGTGGGATTTCATGTATTTTATTTAAAGAGATGTATTATATCGAAACTGGATTTGTATTAAAGATTATAAATTTATGTGATGAGGATTGATTCAAATCCAGTGATGGAAATGTTACTATTATATTTATGATTTTTATTTCCGCTGCATATTATATGATTATTGTTATTATTGCATGATTTATTTTATTTTTAGGCTTGCTATGGGTTCCGGATTCAAAAGAATTCCCGTTCCCTAGCGCCGGTCATGGCCCCTGTTTTGGGTCGTGACAGAAACCCTTATTTAGCAATTCCTACAACTGCTCCTTCAACTCTGTAGGAACCATTCTGTAAGGCGGCATTGAAATAGGCGTAGTGCTTGGAACTACATTTATACAAAACTCAATCTCTCTGTGAGGTGGTAAACTTGGCAACTCCTTAGGAAAAACATCAGGAAACTCGCATGCAACAGGAACATCTATGAGTGATAACTTCTCCACTGAGGTATCCCTAACTAATACCAAATATCCCTGACAACCCTTCCTCAACATCTTCTTAGCCGTGATAATGAAGATGAGATTCTGAGGTGCAAAACTCTTATCACCCATAAACTTAAACTCTTCTTCATCAGGAATTCTGAAAATCACCTCTTTACTCCGTCAATCCACAATGGCATAGTGCTGAGATAACCAATCCATACACAAAATCACATCGAAGTCCATCATATCTAATAACACTAATTTTGCTGGCAGTTCTCTGCCTCCGATAAAAACTAGACAACTAGAAAGAACAACGTCAGTGTCCAACAAATCGCTTAAAGGAGTGGCGACAGATAAAGGAAAAGCCATCCTTGAAGCTTGCCAACACGACTTCGAAGTAAAAACAAGGGATACTGTCACGACCCAAACCGGGAGTCATGACCAGTGCTAGGGAATGAGAATTCTTTTGAATTTGGAACCCGTACCAAGCCTTAAAAATAAAAGCATGCAATAATTAAAATAAAATATGCACCAGAATTAAAAACTCAAACCAATGTAATAAAAATAGATTCTGTCATATCATAAAATAAAATATATAAATACAATATTCAAAGAAAGGCCTTTGAATTCACAACCAACATACAATAAAAACCAAATACAACTCACTACTATAGTTTTCTAGAGTACAAATAAAATCAAGTAAGTAGTTTACATAAACAAGTCAAGATTGAAGAAATCCGGCAGATAGGCCTATTGCTGAGGTTTGAAGAAGAAGAATCTCCTGAAAAATCAACTAAGGTAAGTCAGACCTCACTGAGTGAATTGTTATAATATATATACATGCATTTCCTAATTTCAAATTCAATCAATTATTCATATATAATAAATATATATACAAGCATTTCACACAAATGCTGAAATCACTTTATATATTAAACACTGGAAAATCATTTGTTTATGAAGGATCAAATAGAACCCTATTTAAACATAACCTCGATCAACAATAACTCTCTAGCCATACATGCTCACTTAATTCCAAATAAATTCACGTATTCCATATGGACAGTAGACTGGCCCTGAGACATTAAGTCAACCGAGCTCCAGCAATCTGACTGTCAGTGTGATTGGCCCCAAGACACTAGGTCAACTGAGCTCCAACAACCACACTATCAATCACATCAAATCTCAAATCAATCAATCAAACAATCTCAATCAAATCACAATTACCTCAAGTAATCCTCACTCAATCCTACATCTATCGCACCGGCACATACACGGTCCTAGTGCTGCCCACTAGGTAGCACATTCTATCGATATCTTTCATTTAAATAAAACATTCATAGAGGAAAATAAATAATGTAGAATAATAGTCATAATGATAAAATAAACCATATATATACTAGAAATATACCTAAAATAAACTAAGTATATTTCAAGTATATATGTGTCAGATAAATTCAAATCAACCATGAAATATACCAAAAATAAACCAATAATTTACTTAAAAACTTTAATCAATAGTATAACATGCATTTATTTCAAAATACACCTAAAATATACCTAAAATATACTTTAAACATTTAATAAAACAATTATGAATAAATATTGTTATGACCTAAACCGGGAATCATGATCGGTGCTAGGGAATAGGAATTCTTTCGAATCCAGAACCCGTAGCAAGCTTTAAAAAATAAAAGCATGCAATAATTAAAATAAAATATGCACCAGAATTTAATCTCAAACCAATATAATAAAAATAACTCTGTCCTATCATAAAATAAAATATATTAATATAAAAATTTAGATAAAGGCCTTTGAATTCACAACCAACATACAGTAAATACAAAGTACAACCCACTATTGTAGTTATCTAGAGTACAAATAATGTCAAGTAGATAATTTACATAAACAAGTCGGGGCTAAAGAAATCCGGTGGATGGGTCTACTGCTGAGGTCTAAAGATGAAGAGTCTACTAAAAAATCAACTAAGGGGAGTCATACCTCACTGAGTGAATTGTTATAATATATATACATGCATTTCCTAATGTCAAATGCAATCAATCATTCGTATAGAATAAATATATATACAAGCATTTCACACAGATGCTGAAAATCACTTTATATAATAATACTGAAAAACATAAGTTTATGAAGGATTAAATAGAACCCTATTAAATTGCAACCTTAATCAACAATAACATCACTCTAGCCATACAGGCTTACTTAATTCCAAATAAATTCACTTATTCCATATGGACAGTAGACTAGCCCCAAGACACTAAGTCAACCGAGCTCTAGCAGTCTGATTATTAGTGTGATTGGCCCCGAGACACTAGGTCAACCGAGCTCCAGCAACCACACTATCAATCACATCACATATCAAATCAGTCAATCAATCAATCAGTCTTAATTAATTCATAATACCATAAATGATTCTCACTCAACCCTAAATCTATCACACTAATACGTACACGGTCCTAGTGTTGCCCACTAAGTAGCACGTTCTATTGATATCCTTCATTTAAAATAAAACATTCATACAAGAAAATAAATAATGCCGAATAACAGTCATAATGATAAACTAAACCATATATATACTAGAAATATACCTAAAATAAGATAAGTATATTTTGAGTATATATATGTCAAATAAAGTTAACTCAACCATGAAATATATAAAAAATAAACCAATAATATACTTAAAACAATTTAAGTATAAATCAATAGTATAACATGCATTTATTTTAAAATATACCAAAAATATACTAAAACTATACCTAAAATATAGTAAACATTCAATAAAATAATTTATGAATAAATACAATTCAAAACATGTATATTCTAAAACATGTAACCTAAGTGCAATGTATATATAAAATAACAACTCATAAGTTTGCGCTCCTCGAGACTGATTCGACAGGCTCGGTCCATTAGGCCTCAGTCTCGGTGCAACTAAACAAATAAAATAATAACAAAAAAATCAGAATAAATCTAACTTAAGCTTCTAAAGAGACTCAATCTAAGAATATGGAACATAGACAGACACAGAATTTTAGAATCAATCCGATGTCATGTTTTACAAGAATTCTATCAAAAATTCAGTAGAACTTCCTCTGTAAAATGGACATTTTTCTACTAATATTATTTGAATTTTTGGTGAATTGTGGACTTCGGTTGGGAATTGTGTAGTTCGGAGTCCCAACCGAAAGTGTGAATATAATAAATATATTAAAAAAACTAATAAATTCCACAAATATCCTCAAAATATCAAAATATAGCATATTAAACATTAAAACATTAAATATAATTATTTTCATAATAATAACGTAAAAATCTCAAAATAATAATATAATATTATTAAAAATCCAATTTCTTAATAATTCAAAATTAAATAGCAAAAATTCACTTTATATATTCAAATAACATAATTAGACTAAATATATATTAAAAGTAATTAAAAACCTATTTAATCACTAATTTAGTAAATAATATATTATTTGAAAACAATTTTCAAAAATTAGTATTAATTAGTTAAAAATAGTAATTAATTTATAAAAATCATTTTAATACCTTAAATAATTCTAAAACCAATTAAAATATAATATTTAACTATGACTTTAACAAAATTACACAATTACCCTAATAATTCAAAATATCCATAATAATACTAATATTACTCAAAAATTGTATAAAAATGATATAAAATCATAAAAACTATTTTATCAACATATATAATAATAATATTAACTAAAACACATTATTAAACAATATTTTCAAAAAAAAAAAAATACATATTTAACTCAATTATCCAATATTTACATAAACTAAAAATATTACTAAAAATTATATAAAAATCCCAAAAATTAATTTCTCAACACTAAAATTAATATCAACCTAATATAACACCAAATCAACCAGTTTCATAATTTAATAAATTAATTTACGGAAATTCAATAAATAATAATAAAATATTCAAAAATTCACAAAAATTAAAAAATATATATTTCTAGGAAGATTAAGCTACTAGGATCAACTTTACTAAAGGGAGTTTGCATAAATTAACCAAAAATCAACTCAAAAAAAATAAATAAAAAACATAAAAGCTTAAAACCGAAAAATTGAGAAAACTCACAAATGATCAGGTTTAAGCTCAAACGGAGCTTGGAATCAACTTCACTGGAGCTTAGAGAGTTGATAGAGGTTGGAAATGTGCAAAATGGTGGCTAGAATCAAGGATGGCCGAAAAAAAATAGAGAATCGACCACTGTCTTGATTAAGCTTGCTGCCGACACTAGGGAAGGAGGAGGAGGGCGGCGGAGCCGGTAGAGGGAGGAGGTGGTCGACGGCGAAGTCAAGGGAGGCACACCAGTGGTTAGAGAATGGGATGGTGGCGTAGGGAGGAGAGATTTTTACAATAGGTTGTTCACATTTTTGGTTTTCTACTTGCAAATGTATATATATAATAACTTTATATTATAATACTATATAATAAAATTTTATGACAATTAATCTCTACCATACAAATAATTATCCACACACACACACACACACACACACACACACACACATATATATATATATATATACACGCATATATATATACACACACACACATGTAGACATACATTAACATATATACAATTAACAATAATTAACAATGATAATTATAATAAAATAAATAATGAAATAAGATAAAACCATAATAGAAATAATAATGCTCTAAATTAAATATTATTAACATAATACTATCCAAAAATAATAATTATCAAAATATAAATTAATTGTTTAAAATAATAAGTTTCAAAAATAAAATATTTACGTAGAAAGTATAATTAAACATAAAATAATAGTGATTAATCACAAAATAGTAAAATAATTAAATATAATTTTTAAATTTATTAACACTACATATCTTGCTTTATATTAAAATAATTTAAAAATTAAGGTTAATACAGTCTCCCTTCTATATAAGAATTCATCCCTGAATTTAAAGAAAGAATAATTACAAGAATCAAGAAGGAAAGAGATACGGGTAAGAAGCTTGCATCTCACCTTCGGTCTCCCAGGTATGCTTTCTACGTTATTGCTTCACCAACACCTTAACCATCAAAATCTACTTCAAACGCAACTTTCAAACTTGATAGTTTATGATCTTAACATGTTCTTTCATGAACGTCAAGTCTTCACTCACTTTCACGCTATCGGGTTGCAACACGTGTGAAGGGTCTAAAATATACTTCCTCAGCATCGAGATATGGAACACTGGATGCACTTGAGACAAACTCGAAGGCAAAGCCAACCGATATGCAACAATGCCCACTCTCTCCAAAATCTCAAACGGTCCAATATACCTCGGTGCTAGCTTACCCTTCTTACCAAATCTCATCATACCCTTCATCAGAGACACCTTCATGAACACATAGTCTCTGACCTGGAACTCCACATCTCTGCATCTTGGATCTGCATAGCTCTTCTGCCTGCTAACTATGGTCTCTAATCTCCTTTTGATCATAATAACTTTCTCTGCAGCATCCTAAACCATCTCAAGTCTAGTTAATGCTCTCGCCCTAATCTCATCCCAACTCAGAGGGGATCTACACTTCCTTCCATACAAAGCCTCATATGGTGCCATTCCAATACTGCTATGGTAGCTGTTATTATATGTAAACTCCCCAAGTGGCAAATGATCATCCCAACTACCTCCCAGATCCAAAACACACATCCTCAACATATCTTCTAGTGTTTGGATCATCCTCTTAGACTAACCATCTGTCTGAGGATGAAAAGCAGTATTGAAATCCAACATGTTGCCCATCGCTTCTTGTAATTTCTACCAAAAATAAGAAGTAAACATAGAACCTCTATCAGACATAATGGACACAGGTACTCCATGAAGGCACACAATATGCTTCACATACAGATTCACTAATCTGGCTACAAAATAAGTGGCTTTCACAGGCAAGAAATGTGCATACTTGGTCAACTTGTCCACAATCACCCAAATGGAATAGTATCTATCCTTGGAGCAAGGTAAACCAACCAAAAAATCCATAGCAATCCTTTCCCACTTCCACTTAGGAATAGGAAGAGGCTGAAGCTTCCCATAAGGCTTATGATGTTCAGTTTTCACCTACTGACACGTCAAATACTTAGCAACATAATCAACTACATCCTTTTTCAGTCCATCCCACTAGTATAAGTCTCTGATACTGTGGTAAATCTTAGTAATAACTGGATGTACGTTGTAAGCTGTAGAATGTGCTTCCTCAAGGATCTTTTCTCTCAAATTATCCACATCAGGAACACACAATCTACCATTGATCCACAAAACACCTTCATCATCGAGTGTGAAATCAGTGAACTTCCCTGCTCGAACATTCTCTACAAGCTCTTCAAGAATAGGATCTCAACTCTGAGCTACCTTAATCATATCTCTTAACACATATCGAACCTTAAACTGAGCTAGCAGTCCACTAGATCTACTCATCTTCATCATCAGACCTTGATCCACTAACTCATACAACTCTTGGATCAACAGTCTCCTCTCCATACTAATGTGAGCAAGACTACCTGAGGACTTCCTACTCAAGGCATCTGCTACCACATTAGCCTTGCCTAGCTGATAAAGGATCTCATAGTCATAATCTTTCAATAGTTCCAACCACCTCCTTTGTCTTAGATTCAGATCTCTCTACTAGAAAATGTACTTAAGGCTCTTGTCATCAGTAAAAATCTCACAAGTCACCCCGTACAAATAATGTCTCCAGATCTTGAGAGCAAAGATCACTGCAGCCATCTATAGGTTGTGGGTAGGATAATTTTGTTCATGCTTCTTAAACTGCCTCGAAACATAAGCTATCACCCTACCATTCTGCGTGAACACACAACCTAGTCCAACTCTAGAGGCATCACAATACATTGTGAACTTATCTACTCCATTAGGCAAAGCCAAAACTGGAGCTGTGGTCAACTTCTCCTTCAACAATTGAAAATTATTCTCACAAGCATCTGACCACTCAAACTTCACATTCTTCCGAGTCAAGCGAGTCATAGGAGCTATAATTCTTGAAAATCCCTATACAAACCTTTTATAATACCCAGTTAAACCTAAAAAACTTGAATCTCAGTAACTGTAGCTAGTTTGGGCCAGTCGAACACTGCCTCAATCTTCTATGGATCAACCTGGATACCATCTTTAGACACCATGCGTCCAAGGATGCAACACTCTCCAACCAGAAATCACACTTTGCGAATTTAGCATAAAGTTGATGTTCTCTCAATGTCTGCAATACAGTCCTCAAGTGATATACATGCTCTTCGAAGACATTAGTGTATCATCGATGAATACTACCATAAAATGATCCATATATGGTCTGAATACCCTGTTCATCATATCCATTAAAGCTGATGGTGCGTTAGTCAAGCCAAATGACATCACCAGAAACTTATAATGGCCATAACGAGTGCGGAATGTCGTTTTAGGAACATCGGCTTCATTGATCTACAACTCATGATAACCCAACCTCAAATCAATCTTAGAAAAGAACTGTGCACCCTGAATCTGATCAAACAAGTCATCTATCCTTGGGAGAGGATACTTGTTCTTCAGTGTCACCTTATTCAGCTCTCTGAAGTCAATGCATAGTCTTAGGGTACCATCATTCTTTCTCACAAATAGGATTGGTGCACCCCAAGGAGAAGCACTAGGTCTAATAAAACCCTTATCCAATAATTCCTGCAACTGCTCCTTTAACTCTTTCAACTCTGCAGGAGCCATTCTATAAGGTGGCATCAAAATAGGGGTAGTGCCTGGAACCATATCTATACAGAACTCAATCTCTCTATGAGATGGTAAACCTGGTAAATCCTCAGGAAAAACATCATGAAACTCAGAAGCAATAATAGCATTTATGAGTGACAACTTCTCCACTGAAGTATCCCTGACTAACTCCAAATATCCTTGACAACCCTTCCTCAGCATCTTCTTAGCCGTGATAGCGAAGATGAGATTATGAGGTGCAGAACTCTTATCACCCACAAACTTAAACTCTTTTTCATCAGGAATTTTGAAAATCACCTTTTTACTCCGACAATCTATAATGGCATAATGTTGAGACAACCAATCCATACCGAGGATAACATCAAATTCCATCACATTCAACAACACTAAATCTACAAGTAATTCTCTACCTTTAATGAAAATTGGACAACTAAAAAGAACAATTTCGGTGTCCAAAGAATCGCTTAAAGGAGTGGCGATAGACAAAGGAAAAGCCATCCTCAAAGCTTGCCAATAAGATTTTGAAATAAACACAAGAGAAACAAAGGAATGTGTGGCACCCGGATCAAACAAAACCTAAGCATCCAAGTAACAAATAGAAATAATACTTGCCATGACTGCATTAGATGCATGAGCATCCTGCTGAGTGAGGTGAAAAACTCTAGCCTGACCTCGACCTCCCTGCTGATTGGTAGAAGCTTGGCCAAAACCTCTGGTACCTCTACCACGTCCCTGCTGAGCAACCATCTGAGTCGAACTTGGGTGCTGAGCTAGAGGTAATTGGAAAGGAACTAGTGCAGCACTGGCGATCGACTACTGTGGAAACTGTGAAATCTGCTATGGCTAATAACTAGAATAAGGACATGATCTGGCATAGTGTCCTGTCTGTCCACAACGAAAATAAGTCAGCGACATCATGTAACACGATCCCTTATAGACTCTACCACATGTCTGGCAGACACTAGCTACTGACCCAGAACTGTGACCACTATTGCTACTCAAAGCACCTGACCAAAATCTGATCGATCTGCGCTGACCCCCATGGCCATGTCTACTACTCCTGTGTACTCTTTGCTGCTGTCTTGTCACGACCCAAAACAGGGGCCATGACCGGCGCTAGGGAATGGGAATTCTTTTGAATCCGGAACCCTAAGCAAGCCTAAAAATAAAATAAATCATGCAATAATAACAATAATCATATAATATGCAGCGGAAATAAAAATCATAAATATAATAGTAACATTTTCATCACTGGATTTGAATCAATCCTCATCACATAAATTTATAATCTTTAATACAAATTCAGTTTCGATATAATACATCTCTTTAAATAAAATACATGAAATCCCACATTTTAATTCATAACTACTGCAGTGTTTAGATAAAATAAATAAGACTCAAGTAAGCAGTTTACACAAAGAAGCCGGGGCGGAAGAAATCCGGCGTATTGACCTGCTACTGAGGTCTGAAGAAGTTGACTCTCCTGAAAAATAGTCAACGGAGGGGAGTCAGACCTCACTGAGTGAATTACTATAATATATATACATACACACTAAATGATAATGCATACAGTCAACAATATATATCTAATATATATATATACAGGCAATTACACACAGATGCAATAAAATCATTTTTATATATTTTATCTGAAAATCATCTTTTATGAAGGATCACATAGAACCCTAGAATATCGCAACCTCAAAAATAGTGTTAGACAACACTCTAGCCATACAGGCTCACTGAATCCAAATATATCCACTTAATCCATTTAGACAGTAGACTGGCCCCGAGACACTAAGTCAACCGAGCTCCAGCAGTCTGACTGCCAGTGTGATTGGCCCCGAGACACTTGGTCAACCAAGCTCCAGCAATCACACCCACAAACCACATCTCACACATATCAATAATCACATCAAATCAATATCCATAAATAAGTTAGTATTATAGCCTAAATACTATAGGCGTACCGGTACGTACTCGGTCCTAGTGCTGCCCACTAGGTAGCACATTCTATTGATATCCTTCATTAATAAATATAAAACATTCATTCATAAAAATAAATGATGCATGAAGTTCAATAAAATATCAATGTAACCATATATATACTGGAAATATACCAAAAATAAACCAGGTATAATTTGAGTATATATACGTCGAATAAATCCAATCAAATCATAAATTAAATTAAAAATATATTTAAAAACATTTTAAATATATTTTATTAATAAAACATGTATATAATTTATTATATACCAAAAATAAACCAAAAATATACTTAAATACAAATCACATTATTTATGCATTTTAATCAAAATAAAACATATATTTCTAAATCATGCATCCTAAGCATATATACATAGTATAGTAACTCACCTAGTGCGCTCCACGAGACGGGTCCGACGGGCCTAGTCCACTAGCCCTCGGTCTCGGTGCAACTAAACAAGAAATAAATAATCGACATCAGAATAACCCTAATAGAAATCCTAGAATTCGATCTAGAGTATTTAAATACGGAAACAGAATTAGGGTTCGACTGGACATCACGTTTTACGAGAATTCTACCGAAAATCCGGCAGAACCTCCCCTGTAAAACGGACATCTCTCTACTCAAAAGAGTAGAGCCGACCCTGCAAAGAAACACACTTCGAAAAACTACACAAGGCACAATCAAAATCCCACGGTCGGACTCCAAACTACAGTCCACCGACCGGGGTCCACAAACACAGAATAATTCCGAAAATACCAAAAATATCCTTACAACATAGAAATTCATTTTATAAATAGAAATTACATAATTAACCTTAAAACACAATAAAAACCAATAAAAACTCATTTTATTAGAAAAACCGTGTATTATATATATAATTGAAAATAATTCACGAAAAATAGTTTAATTAGTTAAAAATACTAAATAATTTATAGAAATCATTTTTATACCTTAATTAACTATTAAAACCAATTAAATTACATTTTTATCCAATTTAGGGTAAAATTACCAAAATACCCCTATATATATATAAATATACTTAAATTACTTCAAAAAATTCACCAAAAATCATACAATTATCCAAAATTAATTTTCTCAACATATTTATCAATAATATCAATAATTAAACCCAATTATCCAATTAAATTCAAATAAAAACACATTTAACCTAATTTCCCAAAATTACATAAACTTAAATAATTCAAAACAAATACCTAGAAATTCATAAAAATTCCAAGTAAATTCCTATAATTCATTTCAACACCTAATTAATCATAAACCCCAATTTCATAATTTAAATAATTAATTTCCGAAAATTAGAAATAATATTAAAATATTCAAAATACCCAAAAATCCAAAACAATCTCCAAAAATTCCAAAAAAATTCATACATGTGGATTAAGCTACTAGGATCAAAATTTGTGAAGGGAGTTTTCATGAATCAATCAATTCGAAGCTCAAAAAAATCAAAAACCCTAATAGGTCGAAATTGAAAATTCGAAACCTAAGCAATTCTAGACCATTTAAGCTCAAACCAAAGCTAGAATCACACTCACCGGAGCTCAAGGAGAAGAAAGAGACTGGCGGTGTCAAAAATGATGGCCGGAATCGGCATGATCGACGGTAGCTCAACTTTCGGCTTCTCGAGCCAAAAATGGCTTTCAGGCGCCGGAGGAATGGCTGCTGCAGGCGGCGAGGAAAGCTGGCGAAGGTGGTGGCACACCGGACGGCACACCAACGGTGAGGAATCGGCACGGCAGACGACCGGACGGCGGTGAGGGTGAAGATCGGGGAAGAAGGAGGCTCGGGGCAAAATGGTAATTTTTCCAAAAGTTTGATTTTAATGTATTATATGTATATATATATACTTTATACTATATATTAAAATAATATTAAATTACACACATTAAATATACACCACAAACATAAAATTTAATATTTAATAATTTATACTAAATAAAAATAATTAAATAACAATAAAACTAATAAATAATTAATAAAATATTAGGGTAATATTAAACCCTAATTAAATAAATATCACACACATACACTGGTGTTTAATATTTTAAAAATACGTATGAGTTCATGCAAGTCCGAAAATATATTTAAAATAATTAATAATAAATTATTTACGTGAAAATTTCCCCGAAAATGAAAGTCCTGGGAAAATTTTACGTAAAACACTGAAAATAAAACACAGTATTTAAAATAGGTTTTAAATACATATCAACTCGTAAAAATATCGTATATATATTCAAAATTTATTAACACTGCATATCCCTGGTACAATGTAAAAATATTTTAAAAAACACGTGATATTACAGTCTTCCCCCTTACAAGAATTCATCCCCGAATTCCAGAAAATAAGATCAAAAAGGAAAGAGATACGGGTAAGAAGCTCGCATCTCAGCTTCAGTCTCCCACGTATGCTCCTCAACTATGTCGCTACGCCATAGAACCTTGACCATCGAAATCTGTTTCGATCGCAACTGTCGAACTTGATAATCTACGATCGCCACAGGTTCTTCTACAAATGTCAAATCTTCACTCACTTCTACACTGTCGGGCTGCAACACGTGTGAAGGGTCTGAGATATACTTCCTTAACATCGAGATATGAAATACTGGATGCACATGTGACATACTCGGAGGCAAATCCAACCGATATGCAGCAGTGCCAACTCTCTCTAGAATCTCAAACGGTCCAATGTATCTTGGTGCTAGCTTACCCTTCCTTCCAAATCTCATAACACCCTTCATCGGAGATACTTTCAGAAAAACAAAATCTCCAACCTGAAACTCCACATCTCTGCGCCTAGGATCCGCATAACTCTTCTGTCTGCTAACTGCGGTCTCTAATCTTCGCTTAATCCCGGTGACTTCTCTGTAGCATCCTGAACCATCTCAGGTCCAGTCAAAGCTCTCTCACCAATCTCATCCCAACTCAACGGGGATCTACACTTCCTTCCATATCATATGGTGCCATGCCAATATTGCTATAGTAGCTGTTATTATATGCAAACTCAACAAGCGACAAATGATCATCCCAGCTACCTCCCAAATCCAAGACACACATCCTCAACATATCTTCCAGTGTTTGGATCATCCTCTCAGATTGGCCATCTGTCTGAGGATGAAAAGCAGTACTGAAATCTAACCTAGTGCCCATCACTTTCTGTAACTTCTGCCAAAAACGAGAAGTAAACATCGAACCTTTATCTGACACAATGGACACAGGTACTCCATGAAGGCACACGATATGCTTCACATACAACTTCGTCAATCTAGCAACTGAATATGTGGCTTTCACAGGCAAGAAATGTGCAGACTTCGTCAATCTGTCTACAATCACCCAGATAGAATCGTATCCATCCTTCGAACGAGGTAAACCGACCACAAAATCCATAGCTATCCTTTCCCACTTCCACTCGGGAATAGGAAGAGGCTGAAGCTTCCCAGAAGGCTTCTGATGTTCGGCTTTCACTTGCTGACACGTCAGACACTTAGCAACATAATCAACGACATCCTTCTTCAATCCGTCCCACCAGTATAAATCTCTGATACTGTGGTACATCTTAGTAACACCTGGATGAACGTTGTAGGCTGTAGAATGTGCTTCCTCTAAAATCTCCTCTCTCAAATCATCCACATCAGGAACACACAGTCTACCACTGATCCACAACACACCATCATCATTAAGTGTGAAATCAGTGAACTTCCCTGCTCTGACATTCTCTGCAAGCTCTTCCAGAATGGGATCTCGGCTCTGAGCTGCTTTAATCCTATCCCTAAGTATAGATCGTACTTTAAATTGAGCTAGCAGTCCACCTGATCTACTGATCTTCATCATCAGACCTTGATCCACCATCAAATGCAATTCCTGGATCAATGGTCTCCTCTCAATACTGATGTGAGCAAGACTGCCTGAGGACTTTCTACTCAAGGCATCTGCTACTACATTAGCTTTACCCGGATGATATAGAATCTCACAGTCATAATCCTTTAATAGTTCCAACCATCTCCTCTGCCTCAGATTCAAATCTCTCTGCTGAAAAATGTACTTAAGGCTCTTGTGATCAGTAAATATCTCACAAGTCACCCCGTACAGATAATGTCTCCAAATCTTCAAAGCAAAGATCACTGCAGCCATCTCCAGATCATGTGTAGGATAGTTCTGCTCATGCTTCTTCAACTGCCTCGAAGCATAGGCTATCACCCTACCATTCTGCATCAACACACAACCAAGACCAATTCTAGAGGTATCACAGTAAAACTATGAACTTATCCACACTATTAGGCAAAGCTAACACTGGCGCTGTGGTCAACTTCTCCTTCAACAACTGAAAACTGTTCTCACAAGCTTCTGACCACTCGAATCTAACATTTCTTCTGAGTCAAGCGAGTCATAGGGGCTGCTATCCTGGAAAAATCCTGCACAAACCACCTATAATACCCCGCTTAACCCAGAAAACTCCGAATCTCTGTAACAAAAGTCGGTCTAGGCATTCAGATGCTGCCTCAATCTTCTGTGGATCAACCTGAATACCTTCTTTAGACACTACGTGTCCAAGAAAAGAAACACTCTCCATCCAGAAATCACACTTTGAGAATTTAGCATAAAGCTGATGATCTCTCAATGTCTGCAGTACAATCCTCAAATGATATACATGCTCCTCCATACTCCTAGAATATACCAGTATATCATCAATGAAGACTACTACAAACTGATCCACATACGGTCTGAATACCCTGTTCATCAGGTCCATAAAAGCTGCTGGTGCATTAGTCAAACCAAAAGACATCACCAGAAACTCATAATGGCCATATCGAGTGCGGAACGCTGTCTTAGGAATATTAGCTTCACTGATACGCAGCTGATGATAACCCGACCTCAAGTCGACCTTGGAAAAGAACTGTGCACCTTGTAGCTGATCAAACAAATCATCAATCCTCGGCAGAGGATACTTGTTCTTCACTGTCACCTTATTCAGCTCTCTGTAGTCAATGCACAGTCTCAGGGTACCATCCTTCTTCTTCACAAACAGGACTGGTGCACCCCAAAGAGAAACACTAGGTCTAATAAAACCTTTATCCAACAACTCTTGCAACTGTTCCTTCAACTCTTTCAACTCTGCAGGAGCCATACGATAAGGTGGCATAGATATAGGAGTAGTACCTGGTACCACATCTATATAGAACTCAATCTCTCTATGAGGTGGTAAACTTGGCAACTCCTCGGAAAAACATCAGGAAACTCACAAGCAACAGGAACATCTGTGAGTGACAACTTCTCCACTGACGTATCCCTGACCAATGCCAAATATCCCTGACAACCCTTCTTCAATAACTTCCTGGCCGTAATAACAGAAATAAGATTCTGAGGTGCTGAACTCCTATCACCAACAAACTTAAATTCTTCTTCACGGAATTCTGAAAGTCACCTCCTTATTCCTGTAATCTACCACGGCGAAGTGCTGAGATAACACCAATCCATTCCCAAAATAACATCAAACTCCATCACATCCAACAAAATCAAATCAGCGGGTAATTCTCTATCTCCCACGAGAACTGGACAACCAGAAAGAACAATATCGGTGTCCAAGGAATCACTCAGAGGAGTGGCAACGGACAAAGGAAAAGCCATCCTCGAAGCTTACCAATAAGATTTAGAAGCAAAAAACAGGAGAAACAAATGAATGCGTGGCATCCGGATCAAACAAAACCCATGCATCTAGGTAACAAACAGAAACAATACTTGCCATGACTGCATTAGATGCCTGAGCATCCTGCTGAGTCAGATGGAAGACTCTGGCCTGACCTCGACCTCCCCTGCTGACTGGTAGAAGCCTGGCCAACACCTCTGGCACCTCCTCTAGTACCTCTACCACGACTCTGCTGTGGAACAAATGAGTGGAACTCTGATGCTGGGCTGGAGGTAACTGAAATGGCACGGGTGCAGCACTAGCAATCGACTGCTGTGGGAATCGCGGAATCTGCTACTGCTGATACCCAGAATAAGGACATGATCTGGCAAAATGTCCTGTCTGTCCGCATCTGAAGCATGTCAGTGGTGTCAGATAACACGGTCCCCTGATGTACTCTACCGCAAGTCTGGCAAACACTGGCCGCTAATCCAGAACTACGACCACTATTACTGCTCGAAGCACCTGACCCGTATCTGAATGATCTACGCTGACCTCCACGGCCATGTCTACTGCTTCGATGCACTTGCTGCTGCTGTCTCTGACTCTGCTGAGTCGGACCTCGTTGCTGACTACTCGATCCAACATGAAAACTCGAATACGGAGTAGCCTGCAATCCACTCGACTGAACTCCTAGCTGGTAATAATCAGGCATCGCTCCCTGCCTAACTAGCCTCAGCTTAATCTCCTTGGCTAACTCGATCATAGACTCGAGAGTAAGACCTGCTGTAGGCATACCAGCAGAAGCAGAACCCAATCCAGTGACCGCGAAATACTGATCTCGCATCAGATCCTCTGCATATCTACCCAGATGAAGAAACTCTCAGGGTAAACTCCTCTACAGATCGATCTCCACGAGAAATACTAGTCAACCGGAGATGATAACTCAAACGAAGAGGCTCTGGACAGAATCTCCTCATAAACCGCTCTCGGAACTGAGCCCATGGTCATCGTCATCATGTAGGGCTGGATCATCTGAATGAACCAATCTAAGGCTGGTCCCTCAACAGACAACTCAACGATCATGATCCACTGGTACTCGGTATGAGCAGTCCGAGTCCTAGTCTCAATCGCATGTAGAAAATCTAACGGATCGAAAGTACCATCAAAAGCAATCCTGCCAACTCGGGCATAGAACAAAGCTGCCTCAGGGTCAAACATACCCTGCTGATAGGCAGGCTGAACAGACTGAACAACTGGAGGAACAGGAACATCAAATTCAGGCTCAACAGGCTCCTCGTCCTGTAACTCTCTCTGCCTACGGTTGACCTGCCGCTCCTCGAGGTCTACCTCTGCCACGACCTCTACGTCTAACTGGCTGCTCAAGAGGTAAAACCCTCATCCTGAAAAGGCTCATCATCCTTGGCCTCAATGACCGGTGGGAGCGACACGCGCTCGCCTCCTCATACTGAAAATACAAACGAAAAGATTCAGACAAAATAGACAACGGAGGAATAACGCTGAAAACTACAGCAAGGAATACTCATCAAGACATACTCGAACCTAATACACTGCAGTAGTTCAACAAAAAACACAACTTAAAAACTAGGGCCACAACTCACAAAACTAAGCCCTGACACAGAACTCCGCTCTGATACCAACTTTGTCACGACCAAAAATAGGGGCCATGACCGGCGCTAGGGAACGGGAATTCTTTCGAATCCGGAACCCGTAGCAAGCCTAAAAATAAAATAAATCATGCAATAATAACAATAATCATATAATATGCAGCGGAAATAAAAATCATAAATATAATAGTAACATTTCCATCACTGGATTTGAATCAATCCTCATCACATAAATTTATAATCTTTAATACAAATTCAGTTTCGATATAATACATCTCTTTAAATAAAATACATGAAATCCCACATTTTAATTCACAACTACTACAGTGTCTAGATAAAATAAATAAGACTCAAGTAAGCAGTTTACACAAAGAAGCCGGGGGCGGAAGAAATCCGGCGTATTGACCTGCTACTGAGGTCTGAAGAAGTTGACTCTCCTGAAAAATAGTCAACGGAGGGGAGTCAGACCTCACTGAGTGAATTACTATAATATATATACATACACACTAAATGATAATGCATACAGTCAACAGTATATATCTAATATATATATACAGGCAATTACACACAGATGCAATAAAATCATTTTTATATATTTTATCTGAAAATCATCTTTTATGAAGGATCACATAGAACCCTAGAATATCGTAACCTCGAAAATAGTGTTAGACAACACTCTAGCCATACAGGCTCACTGAATCCAAATATATCCACTTAATCCATTTAGACAGTAGACTAGCCCTGAGACACTAAGTCAACCGAGCTCCAACAGTCTGATTGGCCCCGAGACACTTGGTCAACCGAGCTCCAGCAATCACACCCACAAACCACATCTCACACATATCAATAATCACATCAAATCAATATCCATAAATAAGTTAGTATTATAGCCTAAATACTATAGGGCGTACCGGTACGTACTCGGGTCCTAGTGCTGCCCACTAGGTAGCACGTTCTATTGATATCCTTCATTAATAAATATAAAACATTCATTCACAAAAATAAATGATGCATGAAGTTCAATAAAATATCAATATAACCATATATATACTGGAAATATACCAAAAATAAACCAGGTATAATTTAAGTATATATACGTCGAATAAATCCAATCAAATCATAAATTAAATTAAAAATATATTTAAAAACATTTTAAATATATTTTATTAATAAAACATGTATATAATTTATTATATACCAAAAATAAACCAAAAATATACTTAAATACAAATCACATTATTTATGCATTTTAATCAAAATAAAACATATATTTCTAAATCATGCATCCTAAGCATATATACATAGTATAGTAACTCACCTAGTGCGCTCCACGAGACGGGTCCGACGGGCCTGGTCCACTAGCCCTCGATTTCGGCGCAACTAAACAAGAAATAAATAATCGACATCAGAATAACCCTAACAGAAATCCTAGAATTCGATCTAGAGTATTTAAATACGGAAACAGAATTAGGGTTCGACTGGACATCACGTTTTACGAGAATTCTACCGAAAATCCGGCAGAACCTCCCCTGTAAAACGGACATCTCTCTACTCAAAAGAGTAGAGCCGACCCTGCAAAGAAACACACTTCGAAAAACTACACAAGGCACAATCAAAATCCCACGGTCGGACTCCAAACTACAGTCCACCGACCGGGGTCCACAAACACAGAATAATTTCGAAAATACCAAAAATATCCTTACAACATAGAAATTCATTTTATAAATAGAAATTACATAATTAACCTTAAAACACAATAAAAACCAATAAAAACTCATTTTATTAGAAAAACCGTGTATTATATATATAATTGAAAATAATTCACGAAAAATAGTTTTAATTAGTTAAAAATACTAAATAATTTATAGAAATCATTTTTATACCTTAATTAACTATTAAAACCAATTAAATTACATTTTTAGCCAATTTAGGGTAAAATTACCAAAATACCCCTATATATAAATATACTTAAATTACTTCAAAAATTCACCAAAAATCATACAATTATCCAAAATTAATTTTCTCAACATATTTATCAATAATATCAATAATTAAACCCAATTATCCAATTAAATTCAAATAAAAACACATTTAACCTAATTTTCCCAAAATTACATAAACTTAAATAATTCAAAACAAATACTTAGAAATTCATAAAAATTCCAAGTAAATTCCTATAATTCATTTCAACACCTAATTTAATCATAAACACCAATTTCATAATTTAAATAATTAATTTCCGAAAATTAGAAAATAATATTAAAATATTCAAAAATACCCAAAAATCCAAAAAATCTCCAAAAATTCCAAAAAAATTCATACATGTAGATTAAGCTACTAGGATCAAAATTTGTGAAGGGAGTTTTCATGAATCAATCAATTCGAAGCTCAAAAAAATTAAAAACCCTAATAGGCCGAAATTGAAAATTTGAAACCTAAGCAATTCTAGACCATTTAAGCTCAAACCAAAGCTAGAATCACACTCACCGGAGCTCAAGGAGAAGAAAGAGACTGACGGTGTCAAAAATGGTGGTAGAAATCGACGTGATCGACGGTAGCTCAACTTTCGGCTTCTCCGGCCAAAAATGGCTTCCAGGCACCGGAAATGGCTGCTGCAGGCGGCGAAGAAGGCTAGGGAATGTGGTGGCACACCGGACAGCACACCAACGGTGAGGAATCGGCACGACAGCGACCGGACGGCGGTGAGGGTGAAGATCGGGGAAGAAGGAGGCTCGAGGGCAAAATGGTAATTTTTCCAAAAGTTTGATTTTTAATGTATTATATGTATATATATATACTTTATACTATATATTAAAATAATATTAAATTACACACATTAAATATACACCACACACATAAAATTTAATATTTTAATAATTTATACTAAATAAAAATAATTAAATAACAATAAAACTAATAAATAATTAATAAAATATTAGGATAATATTAAACCCTAATTAAATAAATATCGCACACATACACAGTGTTTAATATTTTAAAAATACGTATGAGTTCATGCAAGTCCGAAAATATATTTAAAATAATTAATAATAAATTATTTACGTGAAAATTTCCCCGAAAATGAAAGTCCCGGGAAAATTTTACGTAAAACACTGAAAATAAAACACAGTATTTAAAATAGGTTTTAAATACATATCAACTCGTAAAAATATCGTATATATATTCAAAATTTATTAACACTGCATATCCCGGTACAGTGTAAAAATATTTTAAAAAACATGGGATATTACATGTCTCTAGCTTTGTTAGACTGGGCCTCTCTGCTAACTACTTGAATTAATTTGAAAACTAGAATATGGAGTAGTCTGAAATTCTCTTGACTGAGTTCCCAGCTAGTAATAATCAGGCATAGCTCCTTGCTTGACTAGTTTTAGCTTAATCTCCTTGGCCAACTCTATCACCGAGTCTAGAGTAAGGCCTGTTGTACGCATCCCAGTAAAAGCAGAACCTAAACCAGTAACATAGGTGGTGACTGCAAAATACTAATCCCTCATCAGATCCTTTGCATATATGCTGGGTCGAAGAAACTCTCTGGTGTAGTCCTCAATAGATTTTTCACCCCTAGTGATACTCGTCAATCTGAGTTTGTAGCTCATACGGAGTGGCTTTGGGCAGAATCTCCTCATAAATCACTCTCTGAACTGTGCCTAAGTCATTATAGTCATGTACGGCTGAATCATCTGAATAAACCAATCTAGGGCTGGTCCCTCTACTGACAGCTTAATAATTATGATTTGCTGGTACTCGGTGTGAGCAGTCCGAGTCCTCGTCTCAATCGTATAAAGGAAATCCAATTGGTATGATGTCCCATCAAAAGCTATTCGGGAAACTCTGGCATAAAATAGTGCTACCTTAGGATCAGACATACCCTATTAATAAATAGGCTGAATCGGCAGTGCAACTGGAGGTATAGGAGCATCCTCATACTCTGGCTCTACAGGTTCCTTATCTTGTAGCTCATGCTGTCTACGGCAACCTACTGCTCCTTGAGGTTTACCTCTGCCATGACCTCTACGCCTAGCTAGCGGCTCAGGAGGTAAAACCTTATCCTGAAAGGACTCATCATCCTCAGCCTCAATAACTGGTGGAGCGACACGTGCTCATCTCCTCATTCTGAAAAGAAAAATAGAAGGATTCAGACAAAATAGATAACTAAGGATTACGCAGAAAACTAAATCAAGGAAAACTTATTAAAGATATACTCGAACCTAATAAACTGCAGTAGTTTCAAAATAAAACATAACACTAGCAAACTTAGGGCCACAACACTAACAACCTAGGCCCATATACAAACTCCGCTTTGATACCAACTTTGTCACGACCCAAATTGGCACTAGGGAACGAGAATTCTTTCGAATCTGGAACCCATAGCAAGCCTTAAAAAATAAAAGCATGCAATAATTAAAATAAAATATGCACTAACATTTAAATCTCAAGCCAATATAATAAAAACAACTCTATTATATCATAAAATAAAATATATTAATACAATATTCAAAGAAAGACCTTTGAATTCACAACCAACATACAATAAATACAAAGTACAACCCACTACTGCAGTTATCTAGAGTACAAATAAAGTCAAGTAGATAATTTATATAAACAAGCTGGGGCTAAAGAAATCCGATGGATGGGTATACTACTAAGGTCTGAAGAAGAAGAGTCTCCTGAAAAATCAACTGAGGGGAGTCAGACCTCACTGATTGAATTATTATAATATATAAACATGCATTTCCTAATGTCAAATGCAATCAATCATTCATATAGAATAAATATATATATAAGCATTTCACATAGATCTTGAAAAACACTTTATATAATAATACTGAAAAACATAAGTTTATGAAGGATCAAATAGAGCCCTATTAAATCGCAACCTTAATCAACAACAACATCACTCTAGCCATACAGGCTCACTTAATTCCAAATAAATTCAATTATTCCATATGTACAATAGACTAGCCCCGAGACACTAAGTCAACCGAGCTCCAACAGTCTGACTGTTAGTGTGATTGGCCTTGAGACACTAGATGAATCGAGCTCCAACAACCACACTATCAATCACATCACATATCAAATCAGTCAATCAATCAATTAGTCTCAATTAATTCATAATACCATAAATGATTCTCACTCAACCCTAAATCTATCGCATCGGTACGTACACGGTCCTAGTGTTGCCCACTAGGTAGCACATTCTATCGATATCCTTCATTTAAAATAAAACATTCATACAAGAAAATAAATAATGCAGAATAATAATCATAATGATAAAATAAACCATATATATACTATAAATATACCTAAAATAAGCTAAGTATATTTCAAGTATATATATGTCAAATAAAGTCAAATTAACCATGAAATATACCAAAAATAAACCAATAATATACTTAAAAACAATTTAAGCATAAAGCAATAGTATAACATGCATTTATTTCAAAATATACCAAAAATATACTAAAACTATACCTGAAATATACTAAACATTCAATAAAACAATTTATGAATAAATACAATTCAAAACATGTATATTCTAAAACATGTAACTTGTCATGACCCCAAAATAGGGGCCATGACCGGTGCTAGGGAATGGGAATTCTTTTGAATCTGGAACCCGTAGTAGCCTTAAAATAAAAATAAACATGCAATGATAATAACATACATAAAATAACCCGCAGCGGAAATAAAACTCATAAATAAAATAAATATAATCCACTAACTCGTTTAAATCAACAAGCTCATCTCATATATAAATAATCTTTTAATACAAATCTCAGTTCAAATCTTTAAAATACATATCTCAAATAAACATAATACATAAATCTCACAATTGACTACAACTACTGCAGAATTTAGATTATAAAATAACATCAAGTGAGCAGAATACGTAGTAAAGCCGGGGCAGAAGAAATCCGGCTTAAAGGTCTGCTACTGAGGTCTGAAGACGAAGACTCTCCTGAAAAATAGTCAACGGAGGGGAGTCAGACCTCACTGAGTGAATTGTTATAATATATATACATGCAGAACTAAATGACAATGCACACATTCAATAGTATATATAATAAATATATACAAGCAAAGTCACATAGATGTAGCAAAATCATTTTATATAAATATTAAAAATAACATCTGTATATGAAGGATCAAACAGAACCCTAGAAAATTGCAACCTCAAATAGTGTTAGACAACACTTTACTCATATAGGCTCACTTATTCCAAATAATTTCACTTGTTCCATTTGGACAGTAGACTGGCCCCGAGACACTAAGTCAACCGAGCTCCAGCAGTCTGACTGTTAGTGTGATTGGCCCCGAGACACTTGGTCAACCAAGCCCCAGCAATCACACTTAAATCACATCTCACATCATATAAATCAATCCTATCAATATCCACAAATAGGTTAGTAATATAACCTAAATGCTATTGTCGTACCGGTACGTACTCGGTCCTAGTGCTGCCCACTAGGTAGCACATTCTATTGATATCCTTCATTTATATATAAAACATACATTCATAAAATAAATGATGCATGACATTAATTAAAATGACAATATAAACCATATATATACTAGAAATATACCAAAAATAAACCAGGTATATTTCAAGTACATATACATCGAATAAATTCAATTTAATTATAAAATAAACTGGAAATAAACCAGAAATATACTTAAAAAAATTTTAGGTATAATTCATTAATAAAAAATGCATTTAGTGTAAAATATACCAAAATATACCTAAAATAAACCTAAGCAATTCTTAAACCATTTATGTATTTTTTTTATACAATAAAACATACATTCTAAAAACATGCATCCTAGAACACGTATATATAAAATAACAACTCATAGTTATTGCGCTCCTCGAGACGGGTCCGACAGGCCTGGTTCACTAGGCCTCGGTCTTGGTGCAACTAAACAAACAAACGACAGTACAAAATTAGAATAAATCTAACGAAATTCTAGAGACTTGATCTAAGAATATCGGAAACAAAATAAGAATAGGAATTCAACCGGACATCATGTTTTATGAGAATTCTACCGAAAATCCAGTAGAACCTCCCCTATAAAACGAACATCTCTTTACTCAAAGAGTAGAGTTGGTCCTGCAAAGAAACACACTTCGAAAATACACAATCACACAACCCCTCAGTTGGACTTCCAATCTACAATTCTACCGACCGAGGTTCACAATTCACAAGATAACACAGAACACATAAAAATTTCAGAAATACCAAAAATGCCCTTTAATACTCAAAATATAGCAATTCAGATATTGAAAACATTGAAAATAATTATTTAACCGATAATTACATAAAAACCCTAATTTTAATAAAATATTATTAAAATTCATAATTCTCAATAAATTCATAATTATTAACCAAAATACATTTTATAAATCCAAATTACATAATTAACCCTAAAACATATTAAAAATCAATAAAAAAAACTCATTTATTTAGAAAAATAGTATATTATATATAATTTGAAAATAATTTATGAAAAATAGTTTTAATTAGTTAAAAATACTAAATAATTTGTAGCAATCATTTTTATACCTCAAATAACTATTAAAACCAATTTAATTATATTTTTAGCCAATTTAGTGTCAAATTACCAAAATACCCTTACTATATATAAATTCACTATAATTGTTCAAAAATTCACCAAAAATAATATAATTACTCAAAAATTAATTTCTCAAAATATAATTCAATAATATCAATATTTATACTCAATTAACCAATTAATTTCAATAAAACACATAATTAACCTAATTTTCTAAAAATCACACAAATTAAATAAATTCACAAAAATTATACAAAAATCACAAAAATTACAAATAAATTTCTAAAATGAATTTTAACACCTATAAAAACCATAAATCATAATTTCATAATTTAATTAATTAATTTACGAAAATTAGAAAATATTAATAAAATAATAAAAAATTCACAAAAATCAAAATAATTCCCAAAAATCACACAAAAATTACAGCATGTAGATTGAGCTAAGGGGAACAACATTTGTTAAGGCACTTTTCATTAATCATAAGGAAAAAGCTCAAAAAAATAAAAAAAATGGCCGAAATGAAGAAATCGGAAAACAGCGAAAATGGAGAAGTTAGAACTCAAACCAAAGCTTGGATCAAGTTCGCTGGAGCTTGAGGATCTCAAGGACACTGGAATCACGAAGAATGATGGCCGGAGGAAGGAGAACGAAGTTAAAGATGGGTTTCGGGTTTCCGGCCAATATCAAGCCAAACAGCACCGGAGAAGGAGGTAGCAGGCGGCAAAGGAAGCTAGAAATGGAGGTGGCACATCAAGAAGCACAGTGACGACAAGAAAATGGCGTGACAGACACTGAAAATGGGGAAGAAACGATCGGGGAAGAAGGAGAAGGTTCAATGGCACAATCGTAAATATGGCTAACTTTTTATTTAGGTATATATATTATATGTATATATATATATATCTATATTTTACATTATTTTAATATATAATATTATATGCACAATAAATATTCACCACACACTTATTTAATAATATATATATACACATATACATATACACACACTTAATTATTATTAAAACTATATAATATAATTTAATTTAATTAAGATAAACCCTAATTTAATTTAAATGCATGTATACGTATATATTTTTATTCGACACTTAAAAATCATGCATGGACTCATGCAAATTCATAAAATCGTCTAAAATAATTAATATTTATTTATTTACATTTTAATTTTCCTGAAAATAAAACTCTCGAGAAAATTTTACGTAAAAGACTTAAAAATAATTAAAATTAATTAAAAATGACTTTAATAAATAACAAACTGATTAAATAATCATAAATATATATTAAAATTATTAACATTGCATATCCCGATGCAGTTTAAAATTATTTAAAAACTCAGGATATTACAGTCTTCCCCTTTTACAAGAATTTGTCCCCGAATTCCAAAAAAAGAATAAATACAAGATCAAGAAGGGAAGAGTTACGGATAAGAAGCTCACATCTCAACTTCATTTTCCCACATATGCTCTTCAACTCTGTTGTTACGCCACAGATGCTTGACCATCGGAATCTATTTCAATCGTAACTGTTGAACTTGATAATCAACGATCGCTACAGGTTCTTCTACAAACGTCAGATCTTCGTTCACTTCCACGCTGTCGGGCTGCAACTCGTGTGAAAGGTCTGAGATGTACTTCCTCAGCATCGAGATATGAAATACTGGATGCACTTGAGACATACTCAGAGGCAAAGCCAACTGATATGCAACAGTGCCAACTCTCTCTAGAATCTCGAACGGTCCAATATATCTTGGTGCTAACTTACCCTTGCTACCAAATCTCATAACACCCTTCATCGGAGACACCTTCAGAAAAAAAAAAGTCTCCTACCTGGAACTCCACATCTCTACGCCTAGGATCCATATAGTTCTTCTGCCTGCTAACTGCGGTCTCTAATCTATGTTTAATCACAGTAACCTTTTCTACAGCATCCTGAACCATCTCAGGTCTGGTCAAAGCTCTCTCTCCAATCTCATCCCAACTCAGAGGGTATCTACACTTCCTTCCATACAGTGCCTCATACGGTGCCATGCCAATACTGCTATGGTAGCTGTTATTATATGCAAACTCTATAAGTGGAAAATGATCATCCAACTACCTCCCAAATCCAAAACACACATTCTCAACATATCTTCTAGTATTTGGATCGTCCTCTCAGACTGACTATCTGTCTAAGGATGAAAAGCAGTACTAAAGTCCAACCTAGTGCCCATCGCTTCCTGTAACTTCTGCCAAAAATGTGAGGTAAATACTGAACCTCTATCTGACACAATGGACACAGGTACTCCATGAAGGCACACAATATGCTTCACATATAGCTTTGCCAATCTAGCTACATAATAGGTGGCTTTCACAGGCAAGAAATGTGCAGACTTAGTCAACCTATCCATAATCACCTAGATGGAATCGTATCCATCCTTAGAACAAGATAAACCAACCACAAAATCCATAGCTATCCTTTCCCACTTCCACACAGGAATAGGAAGATGCTAATGCTTCCTCGAAGGCTTCTGATGCTCATCTTTCACTTGCTGACACGTCAACCACTTAGTAATATAATCAGCGATATCCTTCTTCAGTCCGTCCCACCAGTACAAGTCTCTAATACTGTGGTACATCTTAGTGACACCTGGATGTACGCTATGAGCTGTAGAATGTGCTTCCTCTGGGATCTCTTCTCTCAAATTATTCATATTAGGAACACACAATCTACCACTGATCCATAATACACCATCATCATCGAGTTTGAAATCAATGAACTTCCCTGCTCAGACATTCTTTGCAAACTCTTCTAGAATAGGATCTCGGCTCTGAGCTGCCTTAATCCTATCTCTTAGTACAGATCGCACCTTAAATTAAGCTAGCAGTCCACCTGACCTACTAAGCTTCATCATCATACCTTGATCCACCAATAGATGTAACTCTTGGATCAATGGTCTCCTCTCCACACTGATATGAGCAAGACTACCTAAGGACTTCCTACTCAAGGCATTTGCTACCACATTAGCCTTGCCTGGATGATATAAAATCTCACAGTCATAATCTTTCAACAATTCCAACCATCTCCTCTACTTCAGATTCAGATCTCTCTACTAGAAAATGTACTTAAGGCTCTTATGATCAGTAAAAATCTCATAAGTCACCCTGTACAAATAGTGTCTCCAGATCTTGAGAGCAAAGATCACTGCAGCCATCTCAAGGTCATGTGTAGGATAGTTCTGCTCATGCTTTTTCAAATGCCTCAAAGCATAGGCTATCACCCTACCATTCTGCATCAACACACAACCAAGGCCAACTCTAGAGGCATCACAATAAACTATGAACTTGTCCACACCATTAGGCAAAGCTAACACTGGAGCTGTGGTCAACTTCTCCTTCAACAATTGAAAATCATTCTCACAAGCTTCTGACCATTCAAATCTTACATTCTTCTAAGTCAAGTGAGTTATAGGGGTTGCAATTCTAGAAAAATCCTACACAAACCTCTTATAATACCTGGCTAAACCCAGAAAACTCTGAATCTCTGTGATAGAAGTCGGTCTAGGCCACTCAAACATTGCCTCAATCTTCTGTGGATCAACCTGGATACCTTCTTTAGACACCACGTGTCCAAGAAAAGAAACACTCTCCATCCAGAAATCACACTTAGAGAATTTAGCATAAAGATGATGTTCTCTCAGTGTCTGTAGTACAATCCTCAAGTGATATACATGCTCCTCGAATATACTAATATATCATTGATGAAAACTACCATAAACTGATCCACATACGGTCTGAATACCTTGTTCATCAAGTCCATAAAAGTTGCTGGTGCATTAGTCAAGCCAAAAGACATCACCAGAAACTTATAATAGCCGTATCAAGTGCGGAATGCCGTTTTAGGAACATCGGCTTCACTAATCCGCAGCTGATGATAACCCGACCTCAAATCAATCTTAGAAAAGAACTGTGAACCCTGTAGCTAATCAAACAAGTCATCTATCATTGAGAGAGGATACTTGTTCTTCACTATCACCTTGTTCAGCTCTCTGTAGTCAATGCACAGTCTCAGGGTACCATCCTTCTTCTTCACAAACAGGACTGGTGCACCCCAGGGAGAAACACTGGGTCTAATGAAACCCTTATCCAATAACTCTTATAACTGCTCCTTCAACTCTTTCAACTCTATAGGAGCCATTCTGTAGGGTGGCATAGATATAAGAGTAGTACCTGGAACCATATCTATACAGAACTCAATCTCTCTATGAGGTGGTAAACCTGGAAACTCCTCAGGAAAAACATCAAGAAACTCATAGGCAACAGGAACCTCTATGAGTGACAACTTATCCACTGAAGTATCCCTGACCAATGCCAAATATCCTAGACAACCTTTCCTCAGAAACTTCCTAGCCATAATAGCAAAAATGAGATTCTGAGGTGCTGAACTCCTATCACCCACAAACTTAAATTCTTCTTCACTAGAAATTTTGAAAGTCACCTCTTTACTTTGACAATCCACCATGGCATAGTTCTGAGATAACCAATCCATACCCAGAATAACATTAAATTCCATCACATCCAACAAAATCAAATCAACAGATAATTCTCTATCTCCCACAAGAACTAGACAACCAGAAAGAACAATATCGATGTCCAAAGAATCACTTAAAGGAGTGGCGACAGACAAAGGAAAAGCCATCCTCGAATCTTGCTAACAAGACTTGGAAGCAAAAACAGGAGAAACGAATGAATGTGTGGCACCCGGATCAAACAAAACCCATGCATCCAGGTAACAAACAGAAACAATACCTGCCATGACTGCATTAGATGCCTGAGCATCCTGTTGAGTGAGATGGAAGACTCTGGCCTGTCCTTGACCTCCCTACTGGCTAGTAGAAGCCTGGCTAACACCTCTGGCACCTCTACCACCACCTTGCTGGGGAACAAGCTGAGTAGAACTCTGATGTTGGGCTGGAGGTAACTAAAAAGGAACGGGTGCAACACTAGCAATCAACTACTGGGGAAATCACGGAATCTGTGGTTGTTGATACCCGGAATAAGGACACGATTTGGCATAATGTCATGTTTGCCCGTATCTGAAGCATGTTAGCGGTGTCATATAACATGGTCCCTGATGGACTCTACCACAGGTCTGGCAAACACTGGCAGCTGACCTAGAACTACATCCACTGCTGCTGCTCGAAGCACCTAACCCGAGTCTGAATGGTCTATGCTGACCTCTATGGCCATGTCTACTGCTCTGATGTACCCACTACTGTTTTCTCTAAATCTACTGGGCTGGACCTCTTCGCTGACTACTCAATCCAATTTGGAAACTCGAGTACGAAGTAGTCTAAAATCCACCCGACTGAACACCTAGCTGGTAATAATCAGGCATAGCTCCCTGCCTGACCAGCCTTATATCAATCTCCTTGGCCAACCCAATAACTGACTCTAAAGTAAGGCCCGCTGTAGGTATACCAACAAATGCAAAACCCAATCCGGTGACATAGGTGGTGACTGCGAAATACTGGTCTCGCATCAAATCCTCTACATATCTACCCAACTGAAGGAACTCGCGGGTATACTCCTCAACAGATCTATCACCACGAGAAATATTGGTCAATCGGAGTCTGTAACTCATGTGAAACGGCTCTGGGCAAAATCTCCTCATAAATTGCTCTCTGAACTGAGCCCAGGTCATCGTCATCATGTATGGCTGGATCATCTGAATAAACTAGTCCAGGGCTGGTCCCTCAACAGATAGCTCAACGATCATGATCCGTTGGTGCTCGGTGTGAGCAGTCCGAGTCTTAGTCTCAATAGCATGCAGAAAATCTAGAGGATCAGAAGTCCCATCAAAAGCGATCCTGCCAACTCTGGCATAGAATAGAGCTGGCTTAGGGTCAGACATACCCTGCTGGTAGGCAAGCTGAATAGGCTGAACTACCAGAGGTACAGGAACATCCTCGTACTCAAACTCTATAGGCTCCTCATCCTATATCTCTCTCTATCTATAACGACCTGCCGCTCCTTGAGGTCTACCTCTGCCATGACCTCTGCGTCTAATTGGCGGCTCAAAAGGTAAAACCTCATCCTGAAAGGACTCATCATCCTCAGCCTTAATGATCGATGGGGCGACACGCACTCACCTCCTCATTTTAAAAAGATAAACAGAAGGATTTAGAAAAATAAACAATAGATGAATACGTAGAAAACTAAATCAAGGAATACTCATCAAGACATACTCGAACCTAACTCACTGTAGTAGTTTCAAAAGAAAACACAACATTGAAAACTTGGGCCACAACTCACATAACTAAGGCCCTGACACAGAACTCCACTCTGATACCAACTTTGTCACGACCCAAAACAGGGGCCATGACTGGTGCTAGGGAATGGGAATTCTTTCAAATCTGGAACCCGTAGCAAGCCTTAAACTACAAATAAACATGTAATGATAATAACATAAATAAAATAACTTGCAGCAAAATAAAACTCATAAATAAAATAAGTATAATCCACTAACTCGTTTAAATAAACAAGCTCATCTCATATATAAATAATCTTTTAATACAAATCTCAGTTCAAATATTTAAAACACATATCTCAAACAAACATAATACATAAATCTCACAACTGACTACAACTACTGTAGTATCTAGATTATAAAATAACATTAAGTGAGCAGATTGTGTAGTAAAGCCGGGGAAAAAGAAATCCGGCGTAAGGGTCTATTATTGAGGTATGAAGACAAAGACTCTCCTGAAAAATAGTCAACGGAGGAGAGTCAGACCTCACTGAGTGAATTGTTATAATATATATACATGCATAACTAAATTACAATGCACACATTCAATAGTATATATAATAAATATATACAAGCAAAGTCACACAAATGTAGCAAAATCATTTTATATAAATTTTGAAAATAACATCCGTATATGAAGGATCAAATAGAACCCTAGAAAATTGCAACCTCAAATAGTATTAGACAACACTCTAGCCATACAGGCTCACTTATTCCAAATAATTTCACTTGTTCCATTTGGACAATAGACTAGCCCTGAGACACTAAGTCAACTGAGCTCTAGCAATCTGACTGTCAGTGTGATTGGCCCCGAGACACTTGGTCAATCGAGCTCCAGCAATCACACTCAAATCACATCTCACATCATATAAATCAATCCAATCAATATCCACAAATAGGTTAGTAATATAACCTAAATGCTATCATCGTACCGGTACGTATTCGGTCCTAGTGCTGCCCACTAGGTAGCACGTTCTATTGATACCCTTCATTTATATATAAAACATACATTCATAAAATAAATGATGCATGAAATTAATTAAAATGACAATATAAACCATATATATACTAGAAATATACCAAAAATAAACCAGGTATATTTCAAGTATATATACGTCGAATAATTTCAATTTAATTATAAAATAAACTGGAAATAAACCAGAAATATACTTAAAAACATTTTAGGTATAATTCATTAATAAAACATGCAATTAATTTAAAATATACCTAAAATAAACCTAAGCAATTATTAAACCATTTATGCATTTTTTTTATAAAATAAAACATACATTCTAAAAACATGCATCCTAGAACACGTATATATAAAATAACAACTCACAATTATTGCGCTCCTCGAGACAGGTCCAACGGGCCTGGTCCACTAGGCCTCGGTCTCAGTGCAACTAAACAAATAAACGACAGTACGAAACTAGAATAAATCTAACGAAATTCTAGAGACTTGATCTAAGAATATCGGACATAAAATAAGAATAGGAATTCGACCGGACATCACGTTTTATGAGAATTCTACCGAAAATCCAGCAGAACCTCCCCTATAAAATGGATATCTCTTTACTCAAAGAGTAGAGCCGATCCTGCAAAGAAACACACTTCGAAAATACACAATCACACAACCCCTCGGTTGGACTTCCAAACTACAAGTCTACTGACCGAGGTTCACAATTCACAAGATAACACAGAACACATGAAAATTCCAGAAGTACCAAAAATGTCCTTTAATACTCAAAATATAGCAATTCAAATATTGAAAACAGTGAAAAAATTATTTAATCGATAAATACATAAAAACCCTAATTTTAATAAAATATTATTAACATTCGTAATTCTCAATAAATTCATAATTATTAACCAAAATACATTTTATAAATCCAAATTACATAATTAACCCTAAAACATATTAAAAATCGATAAAAAAACTCATTTATTTAGAAAAATACTATATTATATATAATTTGAAAATAACTTATGAAAAATAGTTTTAATTAGTTAAAAATACTAAATAATTTGTAGAAATCATTTTTATACCTCAAATAACTATTAAAACCAATTTAATTATATTTTTAGCCAATTTAGTGTCAAATTACCAAAATACCCCTACTATATATAAATTCACTATAATTGTTCAAAAATTCACCAAAAATAATATAATTATACAAAAATTAATTTCTCAACATATAATTCAATAATATCAATATTTATACTCAATTAACCAATTAATTTCAATAAAACACATAAGTAACCTAATTTTCTAAAAATCACATAAACTAAATAAATTCACAATAATTATACAAAAATCACAAAAATTACAAATAAATTTCTAAAATGCATTTTAACACCTATAAAAACCATAAATCATAATTTCATAATTTAATTAATTAATTTACGAAAATTAGAAAATATTAATAAAATAATAAAAAATTCACAAAAATCAAAATAATTCCCAAAAATCACACAAAAATTACATCATGTAGATTGAGCTAAGGGGAACAACATTTGTTAAGGAACTTTTCATGAATCACAAGGAAAAAGCTAAAAAAATCAAAAAATCAAAAATGGCGGAAATGAAAAAATAAAAAAACAGCAAAAATGGAGAAGTTAGAGCTCAAATCGAAGCTTGGATCGAGTTCATCAGAGCTTAAGGAGCTCAGGGACACTAGAATTGGGAAGAATGATGGTCGAAGGAAGGAGAATGAAGTTGAAGATGGGTTTCAGGTTTCCAGCCAACATCAAGGCAAACGGGGCCGGAGAAGGAGGTAGCAGGCGACGAAGGAAGATAAAAATGGAGGTGGCACGTCGGGAAGCGTAGTGACGGCAAGAAAATGGCGTGACAGACGCCAGAAATGGGGAAGAAACGATCAGGGAAGAAGGAGAATGTTCAATGGCATAATCGTAAATATGGCTAACTTTTTATTTAGGTATATATATTATATGTATATATGTATATATATATCTATATTTTAAATTATTTTAATATATAATATTATATGCACAATAAATATTCACCACACACATATTTAATAATATATATATACACATACACATATACACACACTTAATTATTATTAAAACTATATAATATAATATAATTGAGATAAACCCTAATTTAATTTAAATGCATGTATGTCACGACCCAAAACACGGGCCATGACCGGCGCTAGGGAACGGGAATTCTTTCGAATCTGGAACCCGTAGCAAGCCTAAAAAATAAAATAAATCATGCAATAACAATAACCATATAATATATATGCAGCGGAAATAAAAATCTTAAATATCGCAATATCATTTTCATCACTAGATTTAAATAAAAATCTCATCTCATAGATACATAATCTCTTTGGTACAAATTCAGTTTCAATATAATACATCTCTTTAAAATAAAATGCATGAAATCCAATACTTTAATTCACAACTACTGCAGTGTCTAGATAAAATAAATAAGACTCAAGTAGACAGTTTACATAAAGAAGCCGGGGCGGAAGAAATCCGGCGTATCGACCTGCTACTGAGGTCTGAGGATGTTGACTCTCCTGAAAAATAGTCAACGGAGGGGAGTCAGACCTCACTGAGTGAATTACTATAATATATATACATACACACTAAGTGATAATGCATACAGTCAACAGTATATATAATATATATATACAGGCAATTACACACAGATGCAGTAAAATCATTTTTTATATACTTTATCTGAAAATCACAGTTTATGAAGGATCACATAGAACCCTAGAATATCGCAACCTCAAAAATAGTGTTAAACAACACTCTGGCCATACAGGCCCACTTATTCAAAATATATCCACTTAATCCATTTGGACAGTAGACTGGCCCCGAGACACTAAGTCAACCGAGCTCCAGCAGTCTGACTGCCAGTATGATTGGCCTCGAGACACTTGGTCAACCGAGCTCCAACAATCACACCCACAACCACATCTCACATATCAATAATCATAATCAAATCAATATCCACAAATAAGTTAGTGTTATAGCCTAAATACTATAGGCGTACCGGTACGTACTCGGTCCTAGTGCTGCCCACTAGGTAGCACGTTCTATTGATATCCTTCATCAATAAATAAATCATTCATTCACAAAAATCAATGATGCATGAATTTAAATGAAATAACAATATAAACCATATATATACCGGAAATATACCAAACGTAAACCAGGTATATTTCGAGTATATATATGTCAAATAAATCCAATCAAATCATAAATTAAATTAAAAATATATTTAAAAACATTTTAAATATATTTTATTAATAAAACATGTATATAATTTATTATATACCAAAAATAAACCAAAAATATACTTAAATACAAATCACATTATTTATGCATTTTAATCAAAGTAAAACATATATTTCTAAATCATGCATCCTAAGCATGTATACATAGTACAGTAACTCACCTAGTGCGCTCCACGAGACGGGTCCGACGGGCCTGGTCCACTAGCCCTCGGTCTCGGCGCAACTAAACAAGAAATAAGTAATCGACATCAGAATAACCCTAACAG
Organism: Mallotus nudiflorus; assembly: GCA_947683625.1. NCBI lineage: Eukaryota > Viridiplantae > Streptophyta > Magnoliopsida > Malpighiales > Euphorbiaceae > Mallotus > Mallotus nudiflorus. The sequence continues at coordinate 384,183 of CANTUR010001025.1, forward strand.
AAATCCTAGAATTCAATCTAGAGTATCAAAATACGGAAACAGAATTAGGGTTCGACTGGATATCACGTTTTACGAGAATTCTACCGAAAATCAGGCAGAACCTCCCCTGTAAAACGGACATCTCTCTACTCAAAAGAGTAGAGCCGACCCTGCAAAGAAACACACTTCGAAATACAAGCTCAACAAACATCCACAACCCCTCGGTCGGACTCCAGACTACTGTCTACCGATCGGGGTCCACAAACACAGAATAATTTCGAGAATACCAAAAATATCCTTATATCACAGAAATACATAATTAACCTTTAAACATATTAAAAACCGATAAAAATTCATTTTATTTGAAAAATCGTATATTATATATATAATTGAAAATAATTCACGAAAAATAGTTTTAATTAGCTAAAAATACCAAATAATTTGTAGAAATCATTTTTGTACCTTAAATAACTATTAAAACCAATTAAATTACATTTTTTGCCAATTTAGGGTAAAATTACCAAAATACCCCTATATATATAAATATACCTAAATTACTTCAAAAATTCACCAAAAATCATAAAATTATTCAAAATTAATTTTCTCAACATATTTATCCATAATATTAACAATTAAACCCAATTAACCAATTAAATTCAAATAAAAACACATTTAACCTAATTTTCTCAAATTCACATAAACTCAAATAATTAAAAATAAATACTTAGAAATTCATAAAAATTCTAAATAAATTCCTATAATTCATTTCAACACCTAATTTAACCATAAAACACAATTTCATAATTTAAATAATTAATTTCCAAAAATTAGAAAATAATATTAAAATATTCAAAAATACCCAAAAATCCAAACAATCTCCAAAAATTCTACAAAAATTCATACATGTAGATTAAGCTACTAGGATCAACATTTGTGAAGGGAGTTTCCATGAATCAATCAATTCGAAGCTCAAAAAAATCAAAAACCCTAATAGGCCGAAATAGAAAAATTAAAACCTAAGCAAATCTAGACCAATTCAGCTCAAACCAAAGCTAGAATCACACTCACCGGAGCTCAAGGAGAAGAAAGAGACCGGCGGTGTCAAAAACGATGGCCGGAATCGGCGTGATCGATGGTGGATCGATTTTCGGCTTCTCCGGCCAAAATCGATCTCCAGACGCCGGAAACGGCCTCCTCAGGCGGCGAAATTGGTCGGGGAAGATGGTGGCACACCGGACGGCACACCCAAGGTGAAGGAACGGCACGGCAGCGACCGGAAATGGAGAAGGGAGAATCGGGAGGAAGAAGAAGAAGTCGGGGGCAAAATGGTAATTTTCCAAAGTTTTTTGATTTTTTGACAAATATATGTATATATATATACTTTATACTATATATTAAAATAATATTAAATTACACACATCAAATATACACCACACACATAAAAATATTAATATTTTAATAATTTATACTAAATAAAATTAATTAAATAACAATAAAACAATTAAATACTTAATAAAATATTAGGGAAATAATAAACCCTAATTAAATAAATATACACACACCGGCTTTATTTAATAGTTTAAAAATATGTATGAGTTCATGCAAGTCCGTAAATACATTTAAAATAATTAATAATACATTGTTTACGTGAAAATTTCCCCGGAAATGAAAGTCTCGGGAAAATTTTACGTAAAACACTGAAAATAATACACAGTAATTAAAATAGGTCTAAAATACATATTAACTCGTAAAAATATCATATAAAATACAGAAATTATTAACTCTGCATATCCCGATACTGTGTAAAAATATTTTAAAAACACGGGATATTACAGTCTCCCCCCCTTACAAGAATTCGTCCCCGAATTCCAGAAAACAAGATCAAGAAGGGAAGAGATATGGGTAAGAAGCTCGCATTTCAGCTTTAGTCTCCCACGTATGCTCCTCAACTCTGTCGCTACGCCACAGAACTTTGACTATCGGAATCTACTTCGATCGCAACTGTCGAACTTGAAAATCAACGATCGCCACAGGTTCTTCCACAAACGTCAAATCTTCACTCACTTCCACACTGTCGGGCTGCAACACGTGTGAAGGATCTGAGATATACTTCCTCAACATCGAGATATGAAATACTGGATGCACCTGTGACATACTCGAAGGCAAATCCAACCGATATGCAACAGTGCCAATTCTCTCCAGAATCTCAAACGGTCCAATGTATCTCGGTGCTAACTTACCCTTCCTGCCAAATCTCATAACACCCTTCATCGGAGATACCTTCAGAAAAACATAATCTCCAACCTGAAACTCCACATCTCTGCACCTAGGATCCGCATAACTCTTCTGTCTGCTAACTGCAGTCTCTAATCTGCGTTTGATCACGGCGACTTTCTCTGCAGCATCCTGAACCATCTCTGGTCCAGTCAAAGCTCTCTCACCAATCTCATCCCAACTCAACAGGGATCTACACTTCCTTCCATATAACGCCTCATACGGTGCCATACCAATGCTGCTATGGTAGCTGTTATTATATGCAAACTCAACAAGCGACAAATGATCATCCCAGCTACCTCCCAAATCCAAGACACACATCCTCAACATATCTTCCAGTGTCTGGATCATCCTCTCAGACTGGCCATCTGTCTGAGGATGAAAAGCAGTACTGAAATCCAACCTAGTGCCCATCGCTTCCTGCAACTTCTGCCAAAAACGAGAAGTAAACACCGAACCTCTATCTGACACAATGGACACAAGTACTCCATGAAGGCACACAATATGCTTCACATACAACTTCGCCAATCTAGCAACTGAATATGTAGCTTTCACAGGCAAGAAATATGCAGACTTCGTCAACCTGTCTACAATCACCCAGATGGAATCGTATCCATCCTTCGAATGAGGTAAACCGACCACAAAATCCATAGCTATCCTTTCCCACTTCCACTCGGGAATAGGAAGAGGCTGAAGCTTCCCAGAAGGCTTCTGATGTTCGGCTTTCACTTGTTGACACGTCAAACACTTAGCAACATAATCAGCGACATCCTTCTTCAATCCGTCCCACCAGTATAAATCTCTGATACTGTGGTACATCTTAGTAACACCCGGATGAACGCTGTAAGCTGTAGAATGTGCTTCCTCTAAAATCTCTTCTCTCAAATCATCCACATCAGGAACACACAATCTACCACTGATCCACAACATACCATCATCATCAAGTGTGAAATCAGTGAACTTCCCTGCTCGAACATTCTCTGCAAGCTCTTCCAGAATAGGATCTCGGCTCTGAGCTGCTTTAATCCTATCCCTCAGTACAGATCGTACTTTAAACTGAGCTAACAGTCCACCCGATCTACTAATCTTCATCATCAGACCTTGATCCGCCATCAGATGCAACTCTTGGATCAATGGTCTCCTCTCAACACCAATGTGAGCAAGACTACCTGAGGACTTCCTACTCAAGGCATCTGCTACCACATTAGCTTTACCCGGATGGTAAAGAATCTCGCAATCATAATCCTTCAATAATTCCAACCATCTTCTCTGCCTCAAATTCAAATCTCTCTGCTGGAAAATGTACTTAAGGCTCTTGTGATCAGTAAATATCTCACAAGTCACCCCGTACAGATAATGTCTCCAAATCTTCAAAGCAAAAATCACTACAGCCATCTCAAGATCATGTGTAGGATAGTTCTGCTCATGCTTCTTCAACTGCCTCGAAGCATAGGCTATCACCCTTCCATTCTGCATCAACACACAACCAAGACCAATTCTAGAGGCATCACAGTAAACTGTGAACTTATCCACACTATTAGGCAAAGCTAATACTGGCGCTGTGGTCAACTTCTCTTTCAACAACTGAAAACTGTTCTCACAAGCTTCTGACCACTCGAATCTAACGTTCTTCTGAGTCAAGCAAGTCATAGGGGCTGCTATCCTGGAAAAATCCTGCACAAACCGCCTATAATACCCGGCTAAACCCAGAAAACTTCGAATCTCCGTAACAGAAGTAGGTCTAGGCCATTCAGATACTACCTCAACCTTCTGTGGATCAACCTGAATACCTTCTTTAAACACTACGTGTCCAAGAAAAGAAACACTCTCCATCCAGAAATCACACTTCGAGAATTTAGCATAAAGCTGATGATCTCTCAATGTCTGTAGTAAAATCCTCAAATGATATACATGCTCTTCCATACTCCTCGAATATACTAGTATATCATCAATGAAGACTACTACAAACTGATCCACATACGGTCTGAATACCCTATTCATCAGATCCATAAAAGCTGCTGGTGCATTAGTTAAACCAAAAGACATCATCAGAAACTCATAATGGCCATATCGAGTGCGAAAAGCTGTCTTAGGAATATCAGCTTCACTAATCCGTAGCTGATGATAACCTGACCTCAAGTCAACCTTAGAAAAGAACTGTGCACCCTGGAGCTGATCAAAAAAATCATCTATCCTCGGGAGAGGATACTTGTTCTTCACCGTCACCTTATTCAGCTCTCTATAGTCAATGCACAGTCTCAGGGTACCATCCTTCTTCTTCACAAACAAGACTGGTGCACCCCAAGGAGAAACACTAGGTCTAATAAAACCCTTATCCAACAACTCTTGCAACTGCTCCTTCAACTCCCTCAACTCTGCAGGAGCCATACGATAGGGTGGCATAGATATAGGAGTAGTACCTGGAACCACATCAATACAGAACTCAATCTCTCTATGAGGTGGTAAACCTGACAACTCCTCGGGAAAAACATCAGGAAACTCACAAGCAACAGGAACATCTGTGAGTGACAACTTCTCTACTGACGTATCCCTAACCAATGCTAAATACCCCTGACAACCTTTCTTCAACAACTTCCTAGCCGAAATAACAGAAATAAGATTCTGAGGTGCTGAACTCCTATCACTAACAAACTTAAAATCTTCTTCACCAGGAATTCTAAAAGTCACCTCCTTATTCCTGCAATCTACCACGGCGAAGTGCTGAGACAACCAATCCATTCCCAGAATAACATCAAACTCCATCACATCCAACAAAATCAAATCAGCGGGTAATTCTCTATCTCCCACGAGAACTGGACAACCAGAAAGAACAATATCGGTGTCCAAGGAATCGCTGAGAGGAGTGGCAACAGACAAAGGAAAAGCCATCCTCGAAGCTTGCCAACAAGATTTAGAAGCAAAAATAGGAGAAACAAAGGAATGCGTGGCACCCAGATCAAACAAAACCCATGCATCCAGGTAACAAACAGAAACAATACCTGCCACGACTGCTTTAGATGCCTGAGCATCCTGTTGAGTCAGATGGAAGACTCTCGCCTGGCCTCAACCTCCCTGCTGACTGGTAGAAGCCTGGCCAACACCTCTGACACCTCCTCTAGTACCTCTACCACGACTCTACTGTGGAACAAACTGAGTGGAACTCTGATGCTGGGCTGGTGGCAACTGAAATGGCATGGGTGCTGCACTAGCAATCGACTGCTGTGGAAATCATGGAATCTGCTGCTGCTGATATCCGGAATAAGGACACGATCTGGCAAAATGTCCTGTCTGCCCGCATCTGAAGCATGTCAGTGGTGTCAGATAACACGGTCCCTGATGGACTCTACCACAAGTCTGGCAAATGCTGGCAGCTGATCCAGAACTACGACCACTGCTGCTGCTCGAAGCACCTTACCCAAATCTGAACGATCTACGTTGACCTCCACGACCATGTCTACTGCTCCGATGCACTCGCTGCTGCTGTCTCTGACTCTGCTGAGTCGAACCTCGCTGCTGACTACTCGATCCAACATGAAAACTCAAATACGGAGTAGCCTGCGATCCACTCGATTGAATTCCCAACTGGTAATAATCAGGCATCGCTCCCTGCCTAACTAACCTCAGCTCAATCTCCTTAGCCAACTCGATCACAGACTCGAGAGTAAGACCTGCTGTAGGCATACCAGCAAAAGCTGAACCCAAACCAGTAACGTAGGTAGTAACAGCGAAATACTGATCTCGCATCAGATCCTTAGCATATCTACCCAGACGAAGAAACTCTCGGGTATACTTCTCTACAGATCGATCTCCACGAGAAATACTAGTCAATCGAAGACGATAGCTCAAACGAAGAGGCTCTGGATAAAATCTCCCCATGAACCGCTCTCGAAACTGAGCCCATGTCATCGTCATCATAAAGGGCTGGATCATCTGAATGAACCAATCCAAGGCTGGTCCCTCAACAGACAACTCAATGATCATGATCCGCTGGTACTCGGTATGAGCAGTCCGAGTCCTCGTCTCAATCGCATGCAGAAAATCTAAAGGATCAGAAGTACCATCAAAAGCAATCCTGCCAACTCGGGCATAGAACAAGGCTGCCTCAGGGTCAGACATACCCTGCTGATAGGCAGGCTGAACAGGCTGAACAACTGGAGGAACAGGAACATCAAACTCAGGCTCAATAGGCTCCTCATCCTGTAACTCTCTCTGCCTACGGTGACCTGCCGCTCCTCGAGGTCTACCTCTGCCACGACCTCTACGCCTAACTGGCAGCTCAGGAGGTAAAACCTCGTCCTGAAAAGACTCATCATCCTCGGCCTTAACGACCGGTGGAGCGATACGCGCTCACCTCCTCATACTGAAAAGACAAATGGAAAGATTCAGACAAAACAGACAACGGAGGAATAACGCTGAAAACTACAGCAAGGAATACTTATCAAGACATACTCGAACCTAATACACTGCAGTAGTTCAATAGAAAACACAACTTAAAAACTAGGGCCACGACTCACACAACTAAGCCCTGACACAGAACTCCGCTCTGATACCAACTTTGTCACGACCCAAAACACGAGCCATGACCGGCGCTAGGGAATGGGAATTCTTTCGAATCCGGAACCCGTAGCAAGCCTAAAAAATAAAATAAATCATGCAATAACAATAACCATATAATATATATGCAGCGGAAATAAAAATCTTAAATATCGCAATATCATTTTCATCACTGGATTTAAATAAAAATCTCATCTTATAGATACATAATCTCTTTGGTACAAATTCAGTTTCAATATAATACATCTCTTTAAAATAAAATGCATGAAATCCAATACTTTAATTCACAACTACTGCAGTGTCTAGATAAAATAAATAAGACTCAAGTAGACAGTTTACATAAAGAAGCCGGGGCGGAAGAAATCCGGCGTATCGACCTACTACTGAGGTCTGAGGATGTTGACTCTCCTGAAAAATAGTCAACGGAGGGGAGTCAGACCTCACTGAGTGAATTACTATAATATATATACATACACACTAAGTGATAATGCATACAATCAACAGTATATATAATATATATATACAGGCAATTACACATAGATGCAGTAAAATCATTTTTTATATACTTTATCTAAAAATCACAGTTTATGAAGGATCACATAGAACCCTAGAATATCGCAACCTCAAAAATAGTGTTAAACAACACTCTGGCCATACAGGCCCACTTATTCCAAATATATCCACTTAATCCATTTGGACAGTAGACTGGCCCCGAGACACTAAGTCAACCGAGCTCCAGCAGTCTGACTGCCAGTGTGATTGGCCCCGAGACACTTGGTCAACCGAGCTCCAGCAATCACACCCATAACCACATCTCACATATCAATAATCATAATCAAATCAATATCCACAAATAAGTTAGTATTATAGCCTAAATACTATAGGCGTACCGGTACGTACTCGGTCCTAGTGCTGCCCACTAGGTAGCACGTTCTATTGATATCCTTCATCAATAAATAAATCATTCATTCACAAAAATCAATGATGCATGAATTTAAATGAAATAACAATATCAACCATATATATACCGAAAATATACCAAACGTAAACCAGGTATATTTCGAGTATATATATGTCAAATAAATCCAATCAAAAATATATTTAAAAACATTTTAAATATATTTTATTAATAAAACATGTATATAATTTATTATATACCAAAAATAAACCAAAAATATACTTAAATACAAATCACATTATTTATGCATTTTAATCAAAGTAAAACATATATTTCTAAATCATGCATCCTAAGCATGTATACATAGTACAGTAACTCACCTAGTGCGCTCCACGAGATGGGTCCGACGGGCCTGGTCCACTAGCCCTCGGTCTCGGCGCAACTAAACAAGAAATAAGTAATCGACATCAGAATAACCCTAACAGAAATCCTAGAATTCAATCTAGAGTATCAAAATACGGAAACAGAATTAGGGTTCGATTGGATATCACGTTTTACGAGAATTCTACCAAAAATCGGGCAGAACCTCCCCTGTAAAACGGACATCTCTCTACTCAAAAGAGTAGAGCCGACCCTGCAAAGAAACACACTTCGAAATACAAGCTCAACAAACATCCACAACCCCTCGGTCGGACTCTAGACTACTACTGTCTACTGACCGGGGTCCACAAACACAGAATAATTTCGAGAATACCAAAAATGTCCTTATATCACAGAAATACATAATTAACCTTTAAACATATTAAAAACCGATAAAAATTCATTTTATTTGAAAAACCGTATATTATATATATAATTGAAAATAATTCACGAAAAATAGTTTTAATTAGCTAAAAATACCAAATAATTTGTAGAAATCATTTTTGTACCTTAAATAACTATTAAAACCAATTAAATTACATTTTTTTCCAATTTAGGGTAAAATTACCAAAATACCCCTATATATATAAATATACCTAAATTACTTCAAAAATTCACCAAAAATCATACAATTATTCAAAATTAATTTTCTCAACATATTTATCCATAATATTAACAATTAAACCCAATTAACCAATTAAATTCAAATAAAAACACATTTAACCTAATTTTCTCAAATTCATATAAACTCAAATAATTAAAAATAAATACTTAGAAATTCATAAAAATTCTAAATAAATTCCTATAATTCATTTCAACACCTAATTTAACCATAAAACACAATTTCATAATTTAAATAATTAATTTCCAAAAATTAGAAAATAATATTAAAATATTCAAAAATACCCAAAAATCCAAACAATCTCCAAAAATTCTACAAAAATTCATAAATGTAGATTAAGCTACTAGGATCAACATTTGTGAAAGGAGTTTCCATGAATCAATCAATTCGAAGCTCAAAAAAATCAAAAACCCTAATAGGCCGAAATAGAAAAATTAAAACCTAAGCAAATCTAGACCAATTCAGCTCAAACCAAAGCTAGAATCACACTCACCGGAGCTCAAGGAGAAGAAAGAGACCGGCGGTGTCAAAAACGGTGGCCGGAATCGGCGTGATCGACGGTGGATTGATTTTCGGCTTCTCCGGCCAAAATCGATCTCCAGACGCCGGAAACGGCCTCCTCAGGCGGCGAAATTGGTCGGGGAAGACGGTGGCACACCGGACGGCACACCCACGGTGAAGGAACGGCACGGCAGCGACCGGAAATGGAGAAGGGAGAATCGGGAGGAAGAAGAAGAAGTCGGGGGCAAAATGGTAATTTTCCAAACTTTTTTGATTTTTTGACAAATATATGTATATATATATACTTTATACTATATATTAAAATAATATTAAATTACAAACATCAAATATACACCACACACATAAAAATATTAATATTTTAATAATTTATACTAAATAAAATTAATTAAATAACAATAAAACAATTAAATACTTAATAAAATATTAGGGAAATAATAAACCCTAATTAAATAAATATACACACACCGGCTTTATTTAATATATTAAAATTATATTAAATTACACACATCAAATATACACCACACACATAAAAATATTAATATTTTAATAATTTATACTAAATAAAATTAATTAAATAACAATAAAACAATTAAATACTTAATAAAATATTAGGGAAATAATAAACCCTAATTAAATAAATATACACACACCGGCTTTATTTAATAGTTTAAAAATATGTATGAGTTCATGCAAGTCCGTAAATACATTTAAAATAATTAATAATACATTGTTTACGTGAAAATTTCCCCGGAAATGAAAGTCTCGGGAAAATTTTACGTAAAACACTGAAAATAATACACAGTAATTAAAATAGGTCTAAAATACATATTAACTCGTAAAAATATCATATAAAATACAGAAATTATTAACTCTGCATATCCCGGTACTGTGTAAAAATATTTTAAAAACACGGGATATTACAATGTATATATATATATTTTTATTCGACACTTAAAAATCATGCATGGACTCATGCAAATTCATAAAATCGCCTAAAATAATTAATATTTATTTATTTACATTTTAATTTCCCCGAAAATAAAACTCTCGGGAAAATTTTACGTAAAAGACTTAAAATTAATTAAAATTAATTAAAAATGACTTTAATAAATAACAAACTGATTAAATAATCATAAATATATATTAAAATTATTAACACTGCATATCTCGATGCAGTTTAAAATTATTTAAAAACTCGGGATATTACATAACCTAAGTGCGATGTATATATAAAATAACAACTCACAAGTTTACACTCCTTGAGACTGGTTCGATTGGCTCGGTCCACTAGGTCTCGATCTCGGTGCAACTAAACAAATAAAATAATAACAAAAAAATCAGAATAAATCTGACTTAAGCTTCTAGAGAGACTCAATCTAAGAATACGGAACACAGACAGACACGGAATTTCAAAATCGACCTGATGTCACGTTTTACAAGAATTCTATCAAAAATTCGGCAGAGCTTCCACTGTAAAATGGACATCTCTCTACTAATATTATTTGGATTTTTGGTGAATTTTGGACTTCGGTTGGGAATTGTGTAGTTCGGAGTCCCAACCGAAGGTGTGAATATAATAAATATATTAAAAAAAACTAATAAATTCCATAAATATCCTCAAAATATCAAAATATAGCATATTAAACATTAAATATAATTATTTTCATAATAATTACGTAAAAATCTCAAAATAATAATATAATATTATTAAAAATCCGATTTCTTATAATTCAAAATTAAATAGTAAAAATTCACTTTAAATATTCAAATAACATAATTAGCCTAAATATATATTAAAAGTAATTAAAAACCCATTTAATCACTAATTTAGTAAATAATATATTATTTGAAAACAATTTTCAAAAATTAGTATTAGTTAGTTAAAAATAGTAATTAATTTATAAAAATCATTTTAATACCTTAAATAATTCTAAAACCAATTAAAACATAATATTTAACTATGACTTTAACAAAATTACACAATTACCCTAATAATTCAAAATATCCATAATAATACTAATATTACTCAAAAATTGTATAAAAATGATATAAAATCATAAAAATTATTTTATCAACATATATAATAATAATATTAACTAAAACACATTATTAAACAATAATTTCAACAAAAATACATTTTTAACTCAATTGTCCAATATTTACAGAAACTAAAAATATTACTAAAAATTATATAAAAATCCCAAAAATTAATTTCTCAACACTAAAATTAACATCAACCTAATATAACACCATATCAATCAATCTCATAATTTAATAAATTAATTTAAGAAAATTCAATAAATAATAATAAAATATTCAAAAATTCACAAAAATGAAAATAAATTCCAAAAATTAAAACAAAAATATTTCTAGGAAGATTAAGCTACTAGGATCAACTTTAGTAAAAAGGAGTTTCTATGTTTTTTTGTGTTCTTGCAAAAGTATATATATATATATATACACACACACACACACACACACACACACACACATATAATACACACAAACTAACAATAATATACACAATATATTAACAATAAATGATAATAATAATAATTCAACTAATGTAATTTAATAAAAATAATAATATTAAAATAACAATGCACTAAAATTAATATTATTAAAATATTACCATCTGAAATAATAAATTTAAATAATGTAAATCAAATGTTTACAATAATAAGTTTCAAAAATAAAATATTTATGTAGAAAATATAATTTAATCATAAAATAATAATTATAAATCACAAAATAGTAAAATAAATAGATATAACTTTAAAATTTATTAACACTGCATATCTCGATATATATTAAAATAATTTAAAAATTAGGGTTATTACAAATACGAAAGAGTGTGTGGCGCCTGAATCAAACAAAACCCAAGCATCCAAGTAACAAACTGAAATAATACCTGTAACAACGACATTAAATGCCTGAGCATCCTACTGACTAAGGTGGAAAACCCTGGCCTGACCTCAACCTCCCTGCTGACTAGTGGAAGCCTGGCCAAAACCTTTAGCACCTCCTCTAGTACCTCTACCACGCCCTTATTGGGCAACAATCTGAGTTGAACTCGGATGCTGAGCTAGAGGCAACTGAAAAGAAGCTGGTGTTGCACTAGCAATCGACTACTGTGAAAACTGCATAAACTATTGTGTCTGAAAACCAAAATATGGGCATGATTTGGCAAAATGTGTCAATGGCACCATATAATAGGGTCCTGATGGAATCTACCACAAGTTTGACAGGCGCTAGCTGCTAATCCTGTGCTGTCGTATCTCGAACTTCAACCACTACTGTTGTTGGAAGCACCATAACCAAATCTAATAGGCCTACATTGTCCCCCACAACCATGACTCCTACTATAATGATATCTTGGTTGCTGCCTCTGACTCTACTATACTGAGCCTTTTTGCTTACTACTGGAACCAATATAGAAATTTGAATATGGAGTAGTTTGGAATCCTCCTGACTGAATACCTAACTGATAGTAATCAGACATAGCTCCTTGCCTAACTAGCCTCAACTCTATCACCGACTCCAAAGTAAGGCCCGTAGTAGGCATCCTAGTAAATGCAGAACCCAAACCAGTGACATAAGTTATGACAGCAAAATACTGGTCTTGTATCAAATCCTCTGCATATCTGCCAAGTCGGAGAAATTCTCTAGTGTAATCCTCGACAGATTTGTCACCTCTAGTGATGCTTGTCAGCCGAAGTCTATAACTCATCCTCAATGGCTCTAGATAGAATCTGTAATATCCCAAGTTTTTAAATAATTTTAAACTGCATCGGGATATGCAGTGTTAATAATTTTTATATATATTGATGATTATTTTCATGAGTTTGTTATTTATTAAGTCATTTTAATTATTTTTAATTATTTTAAGATATTTACTTAAAATTCTCCCGAGAATTTTATTTTTAGGAAAATTAAAACATAAATAATTTAATATTAATTATTCTAAATAGTTTTATGAAATTTCATGAACTCATACATAAATTTAAAGTGTTGAATAAAATGCAAATATGTACATTTATTTAAATTAAATTAAGATCTAACTAAATAAATTAATTTTTATTATATAGTTTTAATATTAATTAATTAATTATATATGTGTATATATTGTTAAAATATGTGTGTGGTGTATATTTATTGTGTGTGTGATATTATATAATATTATAATATATAGTATAGCTATATATATACATATGTATACATATTTATTTATCAAAAAACAAAAGTTCACATTATTTACAAAAATGCCATTGTCCCCTTCCTTTTCTTCTCGATCGTCTTCCTCACCGTTCTGCCACCTGTCACGCCGTTCCTTTACCATCGGTGTGCCTCTTGGCTTGCCACCACCACCTCCAGCCATTTCCACCACTTGAAGCCTCTATTTTCGGCGTGTTTTGGCCAGAAAATCCTTGAGAAGCCGAAACTCACTTCCACCATCGATCAGAATGTTTCCAGCCACCAAACTCGATGCCACCAGTCTCTATCTTCTCCTTGAGCTCCGGTGAGTCCATTTCCAAGCTTTGTTTCACTTGAAACGGTCTATTATTCTCTAGGTTTTGATTTTACATTTTCGGCCTATTAGGGTTTTCAATTTTTTTGAGCTTTAATTTGAATGATTCATGCAATCTTCCTTCACAAAGATTGATTCTTGTAGCTTAATCTACCTCTTTGAATTTTTGTGGAATTTTTGGGAATTATTTATTATTTTATTAATATTTTCTAATTTTTGAAAATTTATTAATTAATTAAATTATGAAATTGTGTTTTATGGTATTTATAGGTGTTGAAATGCATTTTATAAATTTATTTATAATTTTTTTGAATTTTATATATTTATTTTGAATTTATTTAGTTTATGTAATTTTTGAAAAATTAGGTTAATTATGTTTTTTATTGAAATTAATTGGTTAATTGAGTATATTTATTGATATTATTGAGATATATATTGAGAAAATTAATTTTGAGTAATTATATTATTTTTGGTGAATTTTTGATTAATTATAAGAAATTTACAAACTAGGGGTATTTTGGTAATTTGATACTAAATTGGCTAAAAATGTAATTAAATTGGTTTTAATAATTATTTAAGGTATAAAAATGATTTCTACAAATTATTTAGTATTTTTAACTAATTAAAACTATTTTTCGTAAATTATTTTCAAATTATATATAATATATGATTTTTCTAAATAAATGGGTTTTTATCGATTTTTAGTAAGTTTTAGGATTAATTATGTAATTTGGATTTATAAAATGTATTTTGGTCAATATTTATGAATTTATTGAGAATTACCGATTTTTAATAATATTTTATTTAAAATTAGGGTTTTTGTGTATTTATCGGTTAAATAAATATTTTTAGCGTTTAAATACCTAATTTGCTATATTTTGAGTATTAAAGGGCATTTTTGGTATTTCTAGCATTTAAAATGTATTCTGTAATTATTCTGTGAATTGTGAACCTTGGTCGGTGAATTGTAGTTTGGAGTCCGACCGAGGGGTTGTGAATTTTGTTTATATTTGAAGTGTATTTCTTTGCAGGACCGGCTCTAGTCTTTGAGTAGAGAGATGTCCATTTTATAGGGGAGGTTCTACCAAATTTTTGGTAGAATTCTTATAAAACGTGATGTCCGGTCAAATTCTGATTCTAATTCTGTGTCTAGTATTCTAGATCGAGTTTCTAGAAATTTCGATATAATTATTTTAATTGTATGTTGTCATTTGTTTGTTTAGTTGCGCCGAGACCGAGGCCTAGTGGACCAGGCCCGTCGGACCCATCTTGAGGAGCGCAATAACAGTGAGTGTTTATTTTGTATATACATGCTTTAGGGTGTATGTTTTAGAAATGTATGGGTTGTTTTAGTAAAGTATACATAAATGATTTAAGTATTACTTAGGTTTATTTTTTGTATATTTTCGATATACTTTGGTATATTTTAAACTATATGCATGTTTTATTAATGATTTATACTTAAAATGTTTTTAAGTATATTTCTAGTTCATTTTGTAATTAAATTGAATTTGTTTGACGTATATATACTCGGAATATACCTGGTTTATTTTTGGTATATTTCTAGTATATATATGGTTTATGTTGCTATTTTATTCAATTTCATGCATCATTTATTTATGAATGTATGTTTTATATAATAAATGAAAAACTGCTTACTATTTTTCAGGAGAGTCATCGTCTTCAAATCTCATTAGCAGACCCATACGCCGGATTTCTTCTGCCCTGGCTTCACTATGTAAACTGCTTACTTGAGTTTTATTTTATAATCTAAACACTGTAGTAGTTGTAAACAGTTATGGGGTTTATGTATTATATTTTTGTGAGTTATGTATTTTAAAGATTTGAACTGAAATTTGTATTAAAGGATTATTTATATATGAAATGAGTTGTTTATTTAAATCCATTAGTGGATATTTATTTATCATATTTATGATTTTGTTTCCACTGCACAATATTCTTTTATTATTATAATTATTGCATGTTTTATTTTATTTTAATGCTTGCAACGGGTTCTAGATTCGAAAGAATTCTCGTTCCCTAGCACCGGTCATGGCCCCTGTTTTGGGTCATGATAGAATCTCCTCATAAATCTCTCTTGGTACTATGCCTAAGTCATCGTAGTCATGTACGACTGAATCACCTGGATGAACCAATCCAGGGTTGGTCCCTCTACAGAAAACTTCACTAGTATGATTCGCTGGTACTCAGTGTGACTAGTCTAAGTCCTTGTCTTAATAATGTGCAAAAAGTCTAACGGATCTGATGTCCCATCAAAGGCTATCCTACCGACTTTATCATAGAACAGTGCTGCCTTAAGGTCAGACATACCCTGCTAATAGGCAGGCTATAACGGTGGTGCAATTGGATAGTATAACAGCTTCCTCGTATATTGGCTCTATAGGTTCCTCATCCTGTAGCTCTCGCTGACTACGATGACCTGCCATTCCTTGAGGTCTACCTCTACCTCAACCTCTATGCCTTATTGGTGGCTCATGAGGCAAAACCTCATCCTGAAAGGACTTATCATCCTTGGCCTCAACGACCGGTGGAGCGACACGCGCTCGCCTCCTCATTCTGAAAAAAATAAAACCAAAGAGATTCAGACAAAACAGATAGTCTAGTGGTTATATGGTATACTAAATTAAGGAAAACTTATTGAAGAAATTATTAAACCTAGTAAAATGTAGTAGTTTCAAAGAAAACAAAACTTTAAAAACCTAAGTCCACAACACTAATAACCTAGGCCTCTGATACCAACTTTGTCACGATCCAAACCGGGGAGTTATGACCGGTGCTAAGGAACGAGAATTTTTTCAAATCTAGAACCCGTAGCAAGCTTTAACCATAAAAACTCATGTAATAAATAAATAAAAATACACTAGAATTAAAATTTAAATCGATATAAAAATAAATACTTAAATGTAATATCATAAAATGAAAATATTTTCATACAATATTCAAAGAAAGGTCTCTTACTAAAAATAACATTCTCTAGATACAAGGACATACTACTGTAGTATTCTAAAATACAACAGAAGTCAAATAAATAATTTACATAATCTAGCTGGGGCTAAAGAAGTATGGCATAGAGGCCTACTACTAAGGTCTGACAACGAGGAATCTTTTAAAAAAATATTGAGGGGAGTCAGACCTCACTGAGTGAATTATTATAATATATATACATGCAATCTAATTCATATAAAGTCAAGCATAAATATATATATAAGCATTTCACAAAGATGCAAAAATTCATTTTATTATATATATATAATAAAAGCATAAATAATTTTAGTTGAAGGACTGGAGTAGAACCCTAATAGTTCACAACCTCGATCATAAATAATCAATAGCCAATAGGGTTAATCAAACTCCAAGTATTACTCTTTCCAACTTAAGGTAGTAAATTAGTGTCACGACCCAAAACAAGGGCCATGACCAGCACTAGGGAACGGGAATTTTTTCGAATTCGGAACCAGTAGCAAGCCTTAAAACAAATAAAAACATGCAATAATAATAATAACATAGATAAAATAATCTGTAGCGGAAACAAATCATAAATAATTAAATAATAATCCACCACAGGATTTAAATCAACAACTCATCTTATATATAAATAAACTTTTAATACAAATCCAGTTCAAATATTTAAAGTACAAAACTCATACCAATATAATACAATATCCTTTTTCAATTTTTACAACTACTGCAGTATCTAGATTAAATAAAATAAAACTCAGGTGAGCAGTTTACATAATAAAGCCGGGGCAGAAGAAATCCGGCGTACGGGTTTGCAACTGAGGTCTGATGACAATGACTCTCCTGAAAAATAGTCAACGGAGGGGAGTCAGACCTCATTGAGTGAATTACTATAATATATATACATGCATACTAAATGTCAATGCACACGATCAATAGTATATATAATAAATATATATACAAGCAAATACACACAGATGCAACAAAATCGTTTTATATATATTTTATTGAAAATCACTGTTTATGAAGGATCAAATAGAACCCAAGAAAATCGCAACCTCAAAATAGTGTTAAACTACACTCTAGCCATACAGGCTCACTTATTCCAATATATTCACTCGGTTCCATTTGGACAGTAGATTGGCCCCGAGACACTAAGTCAACCGAGCTCCAGCAGTTTGACTGTCAGTATGATTGGCCCCGAGACACTTGGTCAACCGAGCTCCAGCAATCACACTCCCAAATCATTTCTCACACATCAAATAATCAAATCTAATCAATATCCTCAAACAGGTTAGTAATATAGCCCAAATACTATCGGCATACCGGTACGTACTCGGTCCTAGTGCTGCCCACTACGTAGCACGTTCTATTAATATCCTTCATTTTAAATATAAAACAACATTCATAAATAAATGATGCATGAATTTGAAATAAATAGCAACATAAACCATAAATATACTTGAAATATACCAAAAATAAACCAGGTATATTTCAAGTATATATACGTCAAATAAATCCAATATAATTGTAGAATAGACTAAATATATATTTAAAAACATTCTAAATATAAATGTTTAATAAAGCATGCATATAATTTAAAATATATCAAAAATAAACCAAAAATAAACCAAAGATAAACCAAAATTAAACTAAAATTAAACTTAAGTACTAATTAAATCATTATGCATATTTAATCAAAATAAAACATAGATTTCTAAAATCATGCACCCTAGAGCATATATATATAAAATAGCAACTCAATATTTATTACGCTCCTCGAGATGGGTTCGACGGGCCTGGTCCACTAGGCCTCGGTCTCGGCGCAACTAAACAAACAAATAATGATAGGAATCAGAATAAATCTATCAGAATTCCAAAGACTCGATCTAGAATACTAGACATATAATTAAAATGGGAATTCGACCGGACATCACATTTTACGAGAATTCTATCAAAAATTTGGTAGAACCTCCCTTAAAAAACGGAAATCTCTTTACTCAAAGAGTAGAGCCGGTCCTGCAAAGAAATACACTTCGAAATAACACAATATCACAACCAAAATCCCTCGGTCGGACTCCAAACTACAAATCACCGATCGAGGTTCACAATCCACGGAATATTTACAAAATACCAAAAATACCATTGTATAATAAAAATACATTTTATAAGTAGAAATTATATAATTAACCCTAAAACACAATAAAAACTGATAAAAACTCATTTTATTAGAAAAATCGTATATTATATATAATTTGAAAATAATTTACGAAAAATAGTTTTAATTAGTTAAAAATACTAAATAATTTATGAAAATCATTTTTATACCCTAAATAACTGTTAAAACCAATTTAATTACATTTTTAGCCGATTTAGGGTAAAATTACCAAAATACCCTTATATATATATAAATTTACTAAAATAAATCCAAAAATTCACCAAAAATAATATAATTGCACACAATTAATTTTCTCAAGATATATTTCAATAATATCAATAAATATACTCAATTAACCAATTTATTTCAATTAAACACATAATTAACCGTATTTTTCAAAATTACATAAACTCAATAAATTCAAAATAAATACACAAAATTTCACAAAAATTACAAATAAATTTCTATAATTCATTTCAACACCTATATTTACCATAAAACACAATTTCATAATTTAATTAATTAATTGTCGAAAATTAGAAAATAATAATAAAATAATCAAAAATACCCAAAAATCAAAATAAATTCCACAAATTCCATAAAAATTCTACAAAAATTCCAGCATGAAGATTGAGCTACTAGGATCAAAGTTTTTGAAGTAAATTTTCATGAATCAATCAAATTGAAGCTCAAAAAAATCAAGAACCCTAATAGGCCGAAATCGAAAAATTGAAACCTAGGCAAATCTATACCATTTTAAGTGAAACAAAGCTTGGAATCACACTCACCGGAGCTCAAGGAGAAGATAGAGACTGGCGGTGTCGAAAATGGTAGCCAGAATCACGTCAATCGATCGTGAAGATGAGTTTAGGCTTTCCAACCAAAATGAGCTCCTCTGACTGCAGGTGGTGGGGATGGCTAAGGACGAAGGTGGCACGCTGGGAGGCACACCGACGGTGAAGAAATGGCGTGACAGTGGCAGAATGGCGAGGGAGGGTGATCAGGAATGTTAGGGAAGATGAGTGGCAAAACTGTAATTTTGGTAAACTTTTTGATTTTGATAATATTTTATGTATGTATATATATATATATATATATATATATATATATATATATATCCACACTATATATTATACTAATATAAAATCTCACACACATTAAATATACACCACACTCATATTTTAACATATTTAATAATTTATACACTTAAAAATAATTAATTAATATTAAAACTAAATAATAAAAATTAGGGTAATTAATTAAACCCTAGTTTAATTTAAATAAATACACTTTATTTTAGCACTTTAAAAATATATATAAGTTCATGCAAATTCATAAAACTAGTCAAAATAATTTGTATTAAATTATTTATATGTCAATTTCTCCGAAAATAAAATTCCTCGGAAAATTTTACGTAAATATCTTAAAATAATATAAAACAATTAAAATTAGTTTTAATTAAATAACAAACTCATAAAATATCAATATTATATATAAAAATTATTAACACTTCATATCCTGATGTAATATAAAAATATTTAAAAACTCGGGATATTACAGTCTTCCCCCCTTACAAGAATTTGTCCCCGAATTCCAGAAAAGAAAATTACAAGATCAAGAAGGGAAGAGATACAGGTAAGAAGCTCGCATCTCAGCTTCAGTCTCCCACGTATGCTCCTCAACTCTGTTGCTACACCACAGAACCTTGACCATCGGAATCTGCTTCGACCGCAACTGTCGAACTTGATAATCAACGATCGCCACATATTCTTCCACAAATGTCAAATCTTCGTTCACTTCTACACTGTCGGGCTATAACACATGTGAAGGGTCTGAGATATACTTCCTCAGTATCGAGATATGAAACATCGGATGCACCTGTGACATACTCGGAGGCAAAGCCAACCGATATGCAACAGTGCCAACTCTCTCCAAAATCTCAAACGGTCTGATATATCTC
Organism: Mallotus nudiflorus; assembly: GCA_947683625.1. Classification (NCBI taxonomy): domain Eukaryota; kingdom Viridiplantae; phylum Streptophyta; class Magnoliopsida; order Malpighiales; family Euphorbiaceae; genus Mallotus; species Mallotus nudiflorus. The sequence continues at coordinate 405,077 of CANTUR010001025.1, forward strand.
AGTGCTAACTTACCCTTCCTACCAAATCTCATAACACCCTTCATCGGAGACACCTTCAGAAAAATAAAAACTCTGACCTAAAATTCCACATCTATGTGCCTAGGATCCGCATAGCTCTTCTACCTGCTAACTGTGGTCTCTAATCTTTACTTAATCACGGTGACTTTCTCTGCAGCATCCTGAACCATCTCAGGTCCAGTCAAAGCTCTCTCACCAATCTCATCCCAACTTAGAGGGGATCTGCATTTCCATCCATACAACGCCTCATATGGTGCCATGCCAATACTGCTATGGTAGCTGTTATTATATGCAAACTCTACGAGTGGCAAATGATCATCCCAGCTACCTCCCAAATCCAGGAAAAACATCCTCAACATATCTTCTAGTGTCTAGATCGTCCTCTTAGACTGACCATCTGTCTGAGGATGAAAAGCAGTACTGAAGTCTAACCTAGTGCCCATCGCTTCCTGTAACTTCTGCCAAAAGTGAGAGGTAAACACTGAACCTCTATTTGACACAATAGACACAGGTACTCCATAAAGGCACATAATATGCTTCACATACAACTTTGCCAATCTAGCTACATAATAGGTGGCTTTCACAGGCAAGAAATGTGCAGACTTCGTCAACCTATCTACAATCACCCAGATGGAATCGTATCCATCCTTAGAACAAGGTAAATCAACCATAAAATCCATAACTATCCTTTCCCACTTCCACTCAGGAATAGGAAGAGGCTGAAGCTTCCTAGAAGGCTTCTGATGTTCAGCTTTCACTTGTTGACACGTTAGGCACTTAGCAACATAATCAGTGACATCCTTCTTCAGTCCGTCCCACTAGTATAAATCTTTGATACTGTGGTACATCTTAGTGACACTTGGATGTACGCTATAGGCTGTAGAATGTGCTTCCTCTATGATCTCTTCTCTCAAATCATCCACATCAGGAACACATAATCTACCACTGATCCACAATACACCATCATCACTAAGTGTGAAATCAGTGAACTTCCCTACTTGAACATTCTCTGCAAGCTCTTCTAGAATAGGATCTCGGCTCTAAGCTGCTTTAATCCTATCCCTCAGTACATATCGCACCTTAAATTAAGCTAGCAGTCCACTTGACCTACCGATCTTCATCATCAGACCTTGATCCACCAACAGATGCAACTCCTGGATTAACGGTCTCCTCTCAACACTGATGTGAGCAAGACTACCTGAGGACTTTTTACTCAAGGCATCTGCTACTACATTAGCCTTGCCCAGATGATATAAAATCTCACAGTCATAATCCTTCAACAATTCCAACCATCTCCTCTGCCTCAAATTCAGATATCTCTGCTGGAAAATGTACTTAAGGCTTTTGTGATCAGTAAAAATCTCACAAGTCACCCCGTACAGATAATGTCTCCAAGTCTTGAGAGCAAAGATCGCTATAGCCATTTCAAGGTCATATGTGAGATAGTTATGCTTATGCTTCTTCAACTGCCTCGAAGCATAGGCTATCACTCTACCATTCTGCATCAACACACAACTATGCCCAACTATAGAGGCATCACAATAAACTGTGAACTTGTCCATACTATTAGGTAAAGCTGACACTAGGGATATATTCAACTTCTCCTTCAACAATTGGAAACTATTCTCATAAGCTTTTGACCACTTGAATCTAACATTCTTCTGAGTCAAGAGAGTCATAGGGGCTGCAATTCTAGAAAAATCCTGCACAAACCGCCTATAATACCCAGCTAAACCCAAAAAACTCCAAATCTCAATAACAGAAGTCGGTCTAGGCCACTCAGACACTGCCTCAATCTTTTATGGATCAACCTGGATACCTTCTTTAGACACCACGTGTCCAAGAAAAGAAACACTCTCTATCCAGAAATCACACTTTAAGAATTTAGCATAAAGCTGATGATCTCTCAATGTTTGTAGTACAGTCCTCAAGTGATATACATGCTCCTCCATACTCCTCGAATAACCAGTATATCATCAATGAAGACTACTATAAACTGATCCACATATGGTCTGAAAACCTTATTCATCAGGTCCATAAAAGCTGCTGGTGCATTAGTCAAACCAAAAGACATCACCAGATACTCATAGTGGCCATATCGAGTGCGGAATGCCATTTTAGGAACATCGGCTTCACTAATCCGCAACTGATGATAACCCGACCTCAAATCAATTTTGGAAAAGAACTGTGCACCCTGTAGCTAATCAAACAAGTCATCTATCCTCAGGAGAGGATACTTGTTCTTCACTGTCACCTTATTCAGCTCTCTATAGTCAATGCACAGTCTCAGGGTACCATCCTTCTTCTTTACAAACAGGATTGGTGCACCCTAAGGAGAAACACTAGGTCTGATAAAACCCTTATCCAACAACTCTTGCAACTGCTCCTTCAACTCTTTCAACTCTGCAGGAGCCATTCTGTAGGGTGGCATAGATATAAAAGTAGTACCTAAAACCACATCTATACATAACTCAATATCTCTATGAGGTGGTAAACCTGGCAACTCCTTAGGAAAAACATCAAGAAACTCACAGGCAACAAGAACATCTGTGAGTGACAACTTCTCCACTGAAGTATCCCTGATTAATGCCAAATACCCCTAACAACCTTTCCTCAGCAACTTTCTAGCCGTAATAGCAGAAATAAGATTCTGAGGTGCTGAACTCCTATCACCCACAAACATAAATTCTTCTTCATCAGGAATTCTGAAAGTCACCTCTTTATTCCAACAATCTACCACGGCATAGTGCTGAGATAACTAGTCCATACCTAGAATAACATCAAATTTCGTTACATCCAACAGAATCAAAACAGCAGGTAATTCTCTATCTCCCATGAGAACTGGACAACCAGAAAGAAAAATATCGGTGTCTAAAGAATCACTCAAAGGAGTGGCAATAGATAAAGGAAAAGCCATCCTCAAAGCTTGCCAACAAGACTTGAAAGCAAAAATGGGAGAAACAAACGAATGCGTGGCACCCGGATCAAACAGAACCCATGCATCCAGGTAACAGATAAAAACAATACCTGCCACAACTGCATTAGATGCCTAAGCATCCTGCTGAGTAAGGTAAAAGACTCTGGCCTGTCCTCGACCTCCCTGCTAACTGGTAAAAGCCTGGCCAACACCTCTGGCACCTCCTCTAGCACCTCTACTATGACCCTACTGCGGAACAAGCTGAGTGGAACTTTGATGTTAGGCCGGAGGAAACTGAAATGGTACGAGTGTAGCACTAGTAATCGACTGCTTTGGAAATTATGGAATCTGCGGTTGCTAATACCCAAAGTAAGGACACGATCTGGCATAATGTCCTGTCTGCCCGCATCTGAAGCATGTCAGTGGTGTCAGGTAACACGGTCCTTAATGGACTCTACCGCAGGTCTGGCATACACTGGCAGTTGATCTGGAACGACAACCACTGCTGCTACTCGAAGCACCTAACCCGAATCTTAACGGTCTACGTTGACCTCCACAGCCATGTCTACTGCTCCAATGCACTCGCTGCTGCTGTCTCTGACTCTGCTGAGTCGAACCTCTCTACTGACTACTCGAACCAACATGAAAACTCGAATATGGAGTAGTCTGCAATCCAGTCGACTGAACACCCAGCTGGTAATAATCAAGCATCGCTCCCTGCCTAACTAGCTTCAGCTCAATCTCCTTGGCCAACTCAATCACAAACTCCAGAGTAAGGCCTGATGTAGGCATACCAACAAATGTTGAACCCAATCCAGTGACATAGGTAGTGACTGCAAAATACTAATCTCACATCAGATCCTCTACATATCTACCCAGCCGGAGGAACTCTTGGGTGTACTCCTCTACAGATAGATCACCATGAGAAATGCTAGTCAATCGGAGATGATAGCTCATACGGAGAGGCTCTGGATAGAATCTCCTCATAAACTGCTCTCGAAACTAAGCCCAGGTCATCGTCATCATATAGGGCTGAATCATCTGAATAAATCAGTCCAGGGCTGGTCCCTCGACAGATAACTCAACGATTATAATCCGCTGATACTCGGTGTGAGCAGTCCGAGTCCTAGTCTCGATCGCCTGTAGAAAATCTAACGGATCAAAAGTCCCATCAAAAGTAATCCTGCCAACTCTAGCATAGAATAGAGCTGCCTCAAGGTCAGACATACCCTGCTGATAGGCAGGCTGAACAGGCTGAACAACTGGAGGTACAAGAATATCCTCAAACTCAAGCTCGACAGGCTCCTCATCTTGTATCTCTCTCTGCCTACGGCGACCTGCCACTCCTCGAGGTTTACCTCTACCATGACGTCTATATCTAACTGGCTGCTCAGGAGGTAAAACCTCATCCTGAAAAGACTCATCATCCTCGGCCTCAATGACCGGTGGAGTGACATGTGCTCGCCTCCTTATTCTGAAAAGACAAATAAAATGATTCAGACAAAATAGACAATGAAGGATTAACATAGAAAACTAAAGCAAGGAATACTTATCAAGACATACTCGAACCTAATTGACTGCAGTAGTTTTAAAAGAAAACACAAATTTGAAAACTAGGGCCACGACTCACACAACTAAGCCCTGACATAGAAAATCATGCTCTGATACCAACTTTGTCATGACCCAAAAGAGGGGCCATGACCGGCGCTAGGGAACAAGAATTCTTTCGAATCCAGAACCGGTAGCAAGCCTTAAAATAAATAAAAACATGCAATAATAATAATAGCATAGTTAAAATAATCTGCAGCGGAAATAAATCATAAATAATTAAATAATAATCCACCACGGGATTTAAATCAACAACTCATCTCGTATATAAATAAACTTTTAATACAAATCCAGTTCAAATATTTAAAGTACAAAACTCATACCAATATAATACAATATCCTTTTTCAATTTTTACAACTACTGCAGTATCTAGATTAAATAAAATAAAACTCAAGTGAGCAGTTTACATAATAAAGCCGGGGCAAAAGAAATCCGGCATACGGGTCTGCTATTGAGGTCTGATGATTATGACTCTCCTGAAAAATAGTCAACGGAGGGGGGTCAGACCTCACTGAGTGAATTACTATAATATATATACATGCATACTAAATGTCGATGCACACAGTCAATAGTATATATAATAAATATATATACAAGCAAATTCACATAGTTGCAACAAAATCGTTTTAAAAATATTTTACTGAAAATCACTGTTTATGAAGGATCAAATAGAACCCTAGAAAATCGCAACCTCAAAACAGTGTTAAACTACACTCTAGCCATACAGGCTCACTTATTCCAATATATTCACTTGTTCCATTTAGACAGTAGACTGGCCCCGAGACACTAAGTCAACCGAGCTCCAGCAGTCTGATTGTTAGTGTGATTGGCCCCGAGACACTTGATCAACCGAGCTCCAGCAATCACACTCCCAAATCATTTCTCACACATCAAATAATCAAATCCAATCAATATCCTCAAACAGGTTAGTAATATAGCCTAAATACTATCGGCGTACCGGTACGTACTCGGTCCTAGTGCTGCCCACTACGTAGCACGTTCTATTAATATCCTTCATTTTAAATATAAAACAACATTCATAAATAAATGATGCATGAATTTGAAATAAATAGCAACATAAACCATATATATGCTAGAAATATACCAAAAATAAACCAGGTATATTTCGAGTATATATACGTCAAAGAAATCCAATATAGTTGTGTAGAATAGACTAAATATATATTTAAAACATTCTAAATATAAATGTTTAATAAAGCATGCATATAATTTAAAATATATCAAAAATAAACCAAAAATAAACCAAAGATAAACCAAAATTAAACTAAAATTAAACTTAAGTACTAATTAAATCATTATGCATATTTAATCAAAATAAAACATAGATTTCTAAAATCATGCACCCTAGAGCATATATATATAAAATAGCAACTCACTATTTATTGCGCTCCTCGAGATGGGTCCGACAGGCCTGGTCCACTAGGCCTCAGTCTCGACGCAACTAAATAAATAAATAATGATAGGAATCAGAATAAATCTATCAGAATTCCAAAGACTCGATCTAGAATACTAGACACAGAATTAAAATGGGAATTCGACTGGACATCACATTTTATGAGAATTGTACCGAAAATCTGGCAGAACCTCCCCTGTAAAATGAAAATCTCTCTACTCAAAGAGTAGAGCCGGTCCTGCAAAGAAATACACTTCGAAATAACACAATATTCACAACCAAAATCCCTCGATCGGACTCCAAACTACAAATCACCGACCAAGGTTCACAATCCACGGAATATTTACAAAATATCGAAAATACCCTTGTATAATAAAAATATATTTTATAAGTAGAAATTACGTAATTAACCCTGAAAAATAGGAAAAACCGATAAAAACTCATTTTATTAGAAAAATCGTATATTATATATAATTTGAAAATAATTTACGAAAAAATAGTTTTAATTATTTAAAAATACTAAATAATTTATGGAAATCATTTTTATACCCTAAATAACTGTTAAAACCAATTTAATTACATTTTTAGCCAATTTAGGGTAAAATTACCAAAATACCCCTACATATATATAAATTTACTGAAATAAATTCAAAAATTCACCAAAAATAATATAATTGCACACAATTAATTTTCTCAACATATATTTCAATAAATATACTCAATTAACCAATTTATTTCAGTTAAACACATAATTAACCCTATTTTTCAAAATTACATAAACTCAATAAATTCAAAATAAATACACAAAATTTCATAAAAATTACAAATAAATTTCTATAATTCATTTCAACACCTATATTTACCATAAAATACAATTTTATAATTTAATTAATTAATTTTCAAAAATTAGAAAATAATAATAAAATAATAAAAAATACCCAAAAATCAAAATAAATTCCAAAAATTCCACAAAAATTCCAGCATAAATATTGAGCTACTATGATCAAAGTTTGTGAAGGAAGTTTTCATGAATCAATCAAATTGAAGCTCAAAAAAATTGAGAACCCTAATAGGCCGAAATCGAAAAATTGAAACCTAGGCAAATCTAGACCATTTTAAGTGAAACAAAGCTTGGAATCACACTCACCGGAGCTCAAGGAGAAGATAGAGAGTGGCGGTGTCGAAAACGGTGGCCGAAATCACATCGATCGATGGTGAAGATGAGTTTCGACTTTCCGGCCAAAACGAGCTCCTCCAACGTCGGAAACGGCTGCTGCAGGTGGCGGGGGATGGTTGAGGACGAAGGTGGCACGCAAGGAGGCATACTGATGGTGAAGAAACAGTGTGACAGTGGCGGAACGGCGAGGGAGGGTGATCGGGAATGTTAGGGAATATGAGTGGCAAAAACTGTAATTTTGGTAAACTTTTTTATTTTGATAATATTTTATGTATATATGTGTATGTATATATATATATCCACACTATATATTATACTAATATAAAATCTCACACACATTAAATATACACCACACACATATTTTAATATATTTAATAATTTATACACTTAAAAATAATTAATTAATATTAAAACTAAATAATACAAATTAGGGTAATTAATTAAACCCTAGTTTAATTTAAATAAATACACATATATACACTTTATTGTAGCACTTTAAAAATATATATGAGTTCATGCAAATTCATAAAACTAGTCAAAATAATTAGTATTAAATTATTTACGTATCAATTTCTCCGAAAATAAAATTTCAGGGAAAATTTTATGTAAATATCTTAAAATAATAATAAAACAATTAAAATTAGTTTAATTAAATAACAAACTCATAAATTATCAATATTATATACAAAAATTATTAGCACTGCATATCCTGATGCAGTATAAAAATATTTAAAAATTCGGGATATTACAATTAGCCCTGAGTACATTAGGTCAACCGAGGATCCACAGTCAGCCTTTCCCAAAATCAATATCTCAATAATAATATCAGATTCTCAACCTAATTCTACCATACTGTCGCGCAACAATTCTAGCGTAGCCCACTAGGTAGCATGTTTTACTGCTATCCTTCAAATCATTCTTATAATTATTAAAAATAATAAATGCATGATATAAACATAATAGTATTCATTTAAAGAGGAATATACCAATTATATACTAAAAGTATACCAAAAGTAGATTGAAAATATACTAAATGCATACTAAATATAAACTAGATATATATACTGCAAATATTCCCAAATAAACCATAAATATACAAAAAATACACTAGGTATATACTGAAAATTACAACATGCATATATATATATCGAAATATACCAAAAATATATTGAAAGTATACTAAACATATACTAAATCATTTAATAAAATAATTCATATTTAAATTCATTATGGAAATATGAAAACTTGAATTCATGCACCCTATATGCAATGCATATATAAAATACTAATTCACAAATTTGCACTCCTTGAGACTGACTTGACGGGTCCGGTCCAATAGCCCTCAGTCTTAGTGCAGCTAGAAAATAAATAATAATAATAAATCAAAATAAATTTCTAACTTGTACTTCTAAGAATTCTAAAGAAAGACTCGATCTAGGAATTTAAGATCTAGTTAAAACACAAAGACTCAGGATAGATCTGACGTCACGTTTTACAAGAATTCTTCCGAAAATTCAATAGAACCTCCTCTGTAAAATGGACATCTCTCTATTGACAGTAGAAATGATCTTGCAAAGAAAAATACACTTCTAATACCAAAAGCTCAACACCTCAGGTTGGTACTCTGAACTGCATAAATTCCCAACCGAAGGTCACAAATCACCAAAAATCAATATAAAATAATAAATATTTTTAAAATCATTAAATTCGATAAATATCCACAAAATACCAAAATATAAATATTTGAACATTAAATCACTAAATATAATTATTTTTACAATAATTAAATAAAAATATCAAATAATAATATAATATTAATAAAATTAAATTTTTCAATAATTCAACATATATGTAATAACCCGATGTTTTTAAATATTTTAACGGGATATGCAATATTAATAATTTTAATATATATATTTGACTATTTATTTATTTTTTTAATAATTAATGTTATTTTTAAATTATTCTAAGTTTTCTACGTAAAATTTTGCCGAAACCTATATTTTTGGGAAAATAATATATAAATAATAATTTATTGATTAATGTTAGTTCATTTTATTAAATTGCATGGTTTCATGCGTAATTAATATTTTGTATATTAATATGTATATATACATGCATATATATAGATTATTATTATAATATTAAGGTTTAATATTCAAAACTTATGTATATTTAATATTTTTGATATTATTATATGTTAGGCATGTGTGTGTATATGTATATGTATATATATATAATAAGTGTGTGGTGTGTGTTTAATGTGTATATATTATTAATTTATATTATAATAATACAAAGTTATATATATATACATACAAAATTACAATTCCTACCCTCCCCTTTTTCTTCAAGCTCCTGACACCCTCCCCCTCACTTTCCTCCCTCTGCAACACTGGCCACCTACTATCGGTTTGCCTCCCGGTGTTCCACCACCATTCCCAGCCAGTCCTGCTGCCAGCAGCACCCATCTCTAGTGCCGTTCGACTTGATTTTGGTCGAGAAGCCGAAATTTGACTTCACCGCCGTTCACCTTGATTCCGACCACCAAATTGGACACCGCCAATCTCATTCTCCTCCTTGAGCTCTGGTGAGTGCATTTCTAAGTTTTGTTTCACTTAGTTTGGCTTAAATTTTGGTGGTGAGCAATTTATTCAATTCGGCCATTTTTGTTTCTTTAATTTTTTGAACTTCGATCTTAGAGATTCAAGCTAAATTCCTTCGCCAAAGTTGATTCTACTAGCTCAATCTACACTCTGGAATTTTTGTGGAATTGTTGGAATTTATTTTGATTTTTGTGAATTTTTTATTATTTTTATGATTTTTGTGTAATTAATATAATTTTACTTAGTTTATGTAAATTTTGGAAATTTAGGTTAAATGTGTATTTTTTTAAAATTAAACGGTTAATTGAGTATAATTATTGATTTTATTGAATTATATGTTGAGAAAATAATTTTTGAGTAATTATATAATTTTTAGTGAAATTTTGAATAATTATTGTATATTATGTGAATTATTATATATTAGGAGTCTTTTGGTAATTTGGTAGTAATAGTAGTTGAATATTAAGTTAAATTGGTTTTAATAATTATTTGAGGTACAAAAATGATTTTTACAAATTATTTACCATTTTTAAATAATTAAAACTATTTTTTGAAATTTATTTTCAAATTATATATAATGTACTATTTTTGTAAATAAATGAGTTTTTAATGATTTTTAATATGTTTTTAGGCTAATTAAGTAATTTGGATTTATAAAACGAATTTTCGTTAATATTTGTGAACTTATCGAGTTATTATGGATTATTAATATTAAGGTTTTTAAGTAATTATCGGTGAAATAATTATTTTTAGTGTTTAAATATTTAAATTTGCTATATTTTGGTATATAAAGGGTATTTTTAGTATTTATGGAATTTTAATGTATTTTGTGTATGTCTCGTGAATTGTGAACCTCGGTCAGTGGAATTGTAGTTGGGAATTCGACCGAGGGGTTGTGTGGTTATCCTATATTTGAAGTATGTTTTCTTATAGGACCGACTTTACTTTTTAAGTAGAGAGATGTCCATTTTACATAGAAGGTTTTGCCGAATTTTTGGTAGAATTCTCGTAAAACGTGACATTCGGTCAAATTCCTATTCCTTGTCTGTGTCTAGAATTCTAGATCGAGTTTCTAGAAATTAAGTTAGATTTATTCTAATTTCGTGTTAATATTTTATTTATTAGTTTGCACCAAGATTGAGGCCTAGTGGACCAGGCCCGTCGGACCCATCTCATGGAGCGCACAACTGTGAGTTGTTATTTTATATATACGTGTATTTAGGATGCATGTTTTTAGAAATGTATGTTTAATTGTATGAATTATACATAAATGATTTAATAAATGATTAGTATATTTTAGGTATATTTTAGATATATCTTGAATTAAATGCATGTTTTACCTTTGATTTATACCTAAATTGTCTTTAAGTATAAATATGGTTTATTTTTGGTTTATTTTATAATTGAATTGAATTTATCTGACATATATATACTCAAAATATACTTAGTTTATTTTTGGTATATTTCTAGTATATATATAGTTTATATTGCTATTTAAATTAATATCATGCATCATTTATTTTACAAATGTATGAGTTATTTTAATGAAGGATATCGATAGAACGTGCTACCTAGTAGGTAGCACTAGGACCGAGTACGTACCGGTACAACGATAGAATTTATGTTAAATTACTAACCTGTTGGTGGATTATGACTTGTTGATTGATGTAATATCCCGAGTTTTTAGATAATTTTAAACTGCATCGGGATATGCAGTGTTAATAATTTTAATATATATTTATGATTATTTAATTAGTTTGTTATTTATTAAAGTCATTTTTAATTATTTTTAATTATTTTAAGTCTTTTACGTAAAATTTTTTCGGGAATTTTATTTTCGGGGAAATTAAAATGTAAATAAATAAATATTAACTATTTTAAGTGGTTTTGTGAATTTGCATGAGTCCATGCATGATTTTTTAAGTGTTGAATAAAATATATACGTATACATGCATTTAAATTAAATTAGGGTTTATTTTAGTTAAATTAAATTAAATTATATAGTTTTAATATTAATTAAATATGTATATATATGTATATGTGTATATATATATTATAAAATAGGTGTGTGGTGAATATTTATTGTGCATATAATATTATATATTAAAATAATATAAGTATAGATATATATATACATATATACATATAATATATTTACCTAAAACTAAAGTCTCAATATTTACAAGATTGCCATCGTCAGCATCACCATCTTCCCGATCACCCCCTTCCCCGTTCCGACGTCTGTCACACCATTTTCTCCCTATCGGTGTGCTTCCCGGCGTGCCACCTTCCCTTCCAACTTGCTCCGCCTCCCCAAGCTTCCATTTCCAACGTTGTTTGGCCGGATTTTCTTTACGAAGCCGAAAGTGGATGCTATCTGCGATCACAACCATTCCGGCCACTGTTTTAAGTGCCACAGGTCTCTATCTCTTCCTTGAGCTCCAGTGAGTCCATTTCCAAGCTTTGTTTCATTTGATTTGGTCTAGATTTCCCTAGGATTTGAATTTTCATTTTCGGCCAACTTGAGTTCTTGATTTTTTTTAGCTTTGATTTCAATGATTCAAGCAAATGTCCTTCACAAATATTGATCCTAGTAGCTCAATCTACATTCTATAATTTTTATGGAATTTTTGGGAATTATTTTAATTTTTGTGAATTTTTTTATTATTTTATTAATATTTTCTAATTTTCGTAAATTAATTAAATAAAGTATGAAATTGTGATTTATGGTGTTTTTAGGTGTTGAAATGCATTTTAGAAATTTATTTGTAGTTTTTGTAATTTTTATATAATTATTATGAATTTAATTAGTTTATGTGATTTTTAGAAAATTAGGTTAATTATGTATTTTGTTGAAATTAATTGGTTAATTGAGTATAATTATGGATATTATTGAATTATATGTTGAGAAATTAATTTTTGAGTGAATTTTTGAATAATTATAGTGAATTTATATATAGTAGGGGTATTTTGGTAATTTGGCACTAAATTGGCGAAAAATATAATTAAATTGGTTTTAATAGTTATTTGAGGTATAAAAATGATTTCTACAAATTATTTAGTATTTTTAACTAATTAAAACTATGTTTCATAAATTATTTTCAAATTATATATAATATACTATTTTTCGTAAATAAATGAGTTTTTATCGATTTTAATATGTTTTAGGGTTAATTAAGTAATTTGGATTTATAAAATGTATTTTGGATAATATTTATGAATTTATCGAGAATTATCAATTTTTACTAATATTTTATTTAAATTAGGGTTTTATTGTATTTTTCGGTAAAATAATTATTTTTGGCATTTAAATTTCTAATTTGCTATATTTTGAGTATTAAAGGGTATTTTTGGCATTTTAATGTGTTCTGTATTTATCTCGTGAATTGTGAACCTCGGTCGGTAGAATTGTAGTTTGAAAGTCCGACCGAGGGGTTGTGGTTGTATATTTTTGAAGTGTGTTTCTTTGTAGGACTGGCTTTACTCTTTGAGTAGAGAGATGTTCATTTTCCAGGGGAGGTTCTGCAAAATTTTTGGTAGAAGTAATATCCTGAGTTTTTAAATAGTTTTATGCTGCATCGGGATATGCAGTGTTAATAATTTTTTTTTATATATTTATGATATTTCATGAGTTGTTATTTAATTAAAATTGATTTTTAATTGTTTTATATTATTTTAAGTGATTTACGTAAAATTTTCCCGAGAATTTTATTTTCGGAGAAATTAACACGTAAATAATTTAATATTAAATATTTTAAATAATTTCATGATTTTGCATGAACTCATATATATTTTTAAAGTACTAAATAAAGTATATATGTGTATTTATTTATTTAACTAGGGTTTAATTAATTACCCTAATATTTTTATTATTTATTAATTATTAATTAGTTTTAATATTATTTAATTATTTTTTTAGTATATAAATTACTAAAATATTAAATTATGTGTGTGGTGAATATTTATTGTCCATATAATATTATATATATTAAAATAATATAAAGTATATATATATATATATATATATATATATATATATATATATATACATATATTATTTAAACAAAAAATAAAGTTTGATAAAATTACGAGTTTGCCATCGAAGCTTCTCCTTCTTCCCCGATCACCTCCCATCGCTAACCGCCATTTGTCACGCCGTTCCCTTGTCGTCGGTGTGCCGTCCGGCATGCCACCTCCTTCCTCAGCCTTCCCCGCCGCCTGCTGCAGATGTTTTTGGCGTCAGGAAGCTCGTTTTGGCCGAAGAAGCCGAAACTCTTCTCACCGTCGTTCACAACGTTTCCGGCCACCATTTTCGACACCGCCAGTCTCTTTCTTCTCCTTGAGCTCCGGTGAGTGTGATTCCAAGCTTTGTTTCACTTAAATTGGTCTAGATTTGCCTAGGTTTCAATTTTTGCAATTCAGCCATTTTAGGGTTCTTGATTTTTTTGAACTTGGAATTGATTGATTCATGAAAAATTCCTTATTTTGATTTTTGGGTATTTTTTAATATTTTATTATTATTTTCTAATTTTTGAAAATTAATTAATTAAATTATGAAATTTTGTTTTATGATAATATAGGTGTTGAAATGAATTATAGAAATTTATTTGGAATTTTTGTGAATTTCTATGTATTTATTTTGAATTTAATTAGTTTATGTAATTTTGAGAAAATAGGGTTAATTGTGTTTTTAATTGAAATTAATTGGTTAATTACGTTTATTTAGTGATATTATTGAAAAATATGTTGAGAAAATTAATTTTGTGCAATTATATTATTTTTGGTGAATTTTTGAATTAATTTTAGTATATTTATATAGATAGGGGTATTTTGGTAATTTTACCCTAAATTGGCTAAAAATGTAATTAAATTGGTTTTAATAGTTATTTAAGGTATAAAAATGATTTCTACAAATTATTTAGTATTTTAAACTAATTAAAACTATTTTTCATTAATTATTTTCAATTATATATATATTATACAATTTTTCTAATCAAATGACCTTTATCGATTTTTACTGTGTTTTAGGGTTAATTACGTAATTTCTACTTATTAAATGTATTTTTGGTATATAAGGGTATTTTTGGTATTTTATAAATACTCTGTGCATTATGGACCTCGGTCGGTGATTTGTAGTTTGGAGTCCGACCGAGGGGTTGTGGTTGTGATTCTGTGTTTATTTTCAAAGTGTGTTTCTTTACAGGGCCGAGTCTACTCTTTGAGTAGAAAGATGTCCGTTTTACAAGGGAGGTTCTACCAGATTTTCGATAGAATTCTAGTAAAATATGATGTCCGGTCGAATCCTAATTCTGATTTTGTGTCTAATATTCTAGATCGAGTTTCTAGGATTTTCTATTAGGTTTATTCTGATGTTTGTTATTTTTGTATGTTTAGTTGCGCCGAGACCGAGGCCTAGTGGACCAGGCCTGTCAAACCCATCTCAAAGAGCGCAATAATTAGTGAGTTACTATTCTATATATATATGCTTTAGGGTGCATGATTTAGAATTGTATGTTTTATTTTGATTAATTATGCATAAATAATTCAATTAGTACTTAAGTTTATTTTTAGTTTACTTCTAGTTTATTTTTGGTTTATTATTGGTATATTTTAAACTATATGCATGTTTTATTAACGAATTATGTTTAAAATGTTTTCAAATACATTTATAGTTTATTTTGTAATTTAATTGGATTTATTTAATGTATATATACTCGAAATATACCTGGTTTACTTTTGGTATATTTCTAGTATATATATGGTTATTGTTGCTATTATATTTAAATTCATGCATCATTTACTTTTATGAATGTATGCTTTATATTTTAATGAAGGATATCAATAGAACGTGCTACCTAGTGGGTAGCACTAGGACCGAGTACGTACCGGTACGCTTATAGCATTTAGGCTATATTACTAACCTGTTTGAGGATATTGATTGGATTTGATTTATCTAATGTGTGATATGATTTGGGAGTATGATTGCTGGAGCTCGGTTGACCAAGTGTCTCGGGGCCAATCACACTAACAGTCAGATTGCTGGAGCTCAGTTGACTTAGTGTCTCGGGGCCAGTCTACTGTCCAAATGGAATAAGTGAATATATTGGAATAAGTGAGCATGTATGGCTAGAGTGTTGTCTAACACTGTTTGAGGTTGTGATTTTCTAGGGTTCTATTTGATCCTTCATAAATAGTGATTTTCAATAAAAATATATAAAATGATTTTTATTGCATCTATGTGTATTTGCTTGTATACATACATATTATATATACTTTTGATTGTGTGCATTGGCATTTAGTATGCATGTATATATATTATAGTAATTCACTCAGTGAGGTCTGACTCCTCTCCGTTGACTATTTTTTCAGGAGAGTCATCTCCGGCAGACCTCAATAGCAGGCTTGTATGCCGGATTTCTTCCGCCCCGGCTTCTTTATGTAAACTGCTCACCTGAGTTCTATATTTTTTTATAATCTAGACACTGTAGTAGTTATGGTCGACTGTGAGATTGTTATATTATATTTTTATGAGTTATGTATTTTAAGAATTTGAACTGAAACTTGTATTAAAAGTTTATTTATATATATGAGATGAGGATTTGATTTAATTTCATCTGGTGTAAATATTATTTTGATATTTATAATTTTATTCTGCTGCAAATTATGTTATTATTAGTATTGCATGTTTTATTTATTTTTAGGCTTGCTATGGGTTCCAGATTCGAAAGAATTCCCATTCCCTAGCGTCGGTCATGGCCCTTGTTTTGGGTCATGACAGTAGAATTCTCGTAAAACGTGATGTCTGGTCAAATTTCTATTATGATTTTGTGTCCAATATTCTTAGATCGAATCTCTAGAATGTCAATAGATTTATTCTTATTATGTATTGTCATTTGTTTGTTTAGTTACGTCGAGATCGAGGCCTAGTGGATCAGGCCCGTTGGACCCGTCTTGTGGAGCGCCATAACTGTGAGTTATTATCTTATATATACGTGTTCTAGGATGCATGTTTTAGAAATGTATGATTTATTTTATAAATTATGCATGAATGGTTTAATTATTTCTTAGGTTTATTTTTGGTATATTTTAAATTATATGCATGTTTTATTAATGAATTATACTTAAAAATTTTTTAAGTATATTTATACTTTATTTAGAGTTTATTTTATAATTAAATTGAATTTATTTGACGTATATATACTCAAAATATACCTGGTTTATTTTTGGTATATTTCTAGTATATATATGGTTTATATTGTTATTTTATTTAATATCGTACATCATTTATTTTATGAATGTATGTTTTATATATAAATGAAGGATATCAATAGAACGTGCTACCTAGTGGGGTAGCATTAGGACCGAGTAAGTACCGGTACGATGATAGAATTTAGGTTATATTACTAACCTATTTATGGATATTGATTGGATTGATTTATTTGATGTGTGATATGATTGAGAGTGTGATTGCTGGAGCTCGGTTGACCAAGTGTCTCAGGGCCAATCACATCGACAGTCAGACTGCTGGAGCTCAATTGACTTAGTGTCTCGGGGCCAGTCTACTATCCCAATGGAACAAGTAAATTTATTTGCATTAAGTGAGCCTGTGTGGTTAGAGTGTTGTCTAACTCTTTTTGAGGTTGCGATTTTCTAGGGTTCTATTTAATCCTTCATAATCGAATATTATTTTCAATATTTATATAAAATGATTTTGCTACATTTGTGTGAATTTTTCTGTATATATATTTATTATATATACTATTGAATGTGTGCATTTGTCATTTAACTATGCATGTATATATATTATAACAATTCACTCAATGAGGTCTGACTCCCCTTTGTTGACTATTTTTCAAGAGAGTCTTCGTCTTCAGACCTCAGTAGTAGACCCTTATGTCGGATTTCTTCCACCTCGGCTTTATTATGTAATCTGCTCACTTGACTTTATTTTATAATCTAGACACTACAGTAGTTGTAGTCAGTTGTGAGACTTATGTACTATGTTTGTATGAGATATGTATTTTAATGATTTGAACTGAGATTTGTATTAAAAGATTATTTATATAAGAGATGGATTTGTATTATTAAATCTATTGGCAGATTATTATTTTATTTTATTTATGAGATTTATTTCTACTACGAGTTATTTTATTTATGTTATTATTATTGCATGTTTATTTTTATTTTAAGGCTTGCTACGGGTTCCGGATTCGAAAGAATTCCCATTCCCTAGCGCCGGTCATGACCCTCTGTTTTGGGTCATAAAAAATTGATTTGATTGATGTGAGATGTGATTTTAGAGTGTGATTGCTAAAGCTCGGTTGACCAAGTGTCTCGGGGCCAATCACACTGACAATCAGACTGCTGTAGCTCGGTTGACTTAGTGTCTCGGGGCTAGTCTACTGTCCAAATGGAATAAGTGAATTTATTTGGAATAAGTGAGCCTATATGGCTAGAGTGTTGTTTAATACTATTTGAGGTTGCGATCATTTAGGGTTCTATTTGATCCTTCATAAACGGATATTTTTCAGTATTATATAAAGTGATTTCAGCATCTGTGTGTATTTGCCTGTATAGATATTTATTATATATATTCTGTTGAGTGTCTGCATTTGACATTTAGTTATGCATATATATATATTATAACAATTCACTCAGTGAGGTCTGACTCCCCTCCATTGATTTCTTTTTCAGGAGAGTTTTCGTCCTCGAACCTTAGTAGTAGGCCTATATGTCGGATTTCTTTTGCTCCGGCCTTATTGTGTAAATTGTTTACTTGAGTTTTATTTTGTATTATAGACACTGCAGTAGTTGTTTTAGTGAGTTGTATTTATTATATATGTATGAGATTTAAATTTCAAAAGTTTAAACCGAAAATTTGTATTGAAAGATTTTATGCTATATGAGATGGATTTTATGTTATTAAATGAGTTGATGAATTATTATTTTACTTTTGAGATTTAATTCCGTTGCATTATATTTTATTTAATTTAATATATTGCATGCTTTTATTTTTAAGGCTTGCTATGAGTTTCGAATTCAAAAGAATTCTCGTTCCCTAGCGCCGGTCATGACCCCCTATTTTGGGTCGTGACAATATAATAATAAAATTCGCTTTTCTATACTCATATAGCTTAAATATATATTAAAAATAATTAAAAACCCATTTAACCACCAAAATAGTAAATAATATATAATTTGAATATAATTTTTTAAAATTAATATTAATTAGTTAAAAATAGTAAATAATTTTTAAAAATCATTTTAATACCTTATAAAATTTTAAAATCATTTAAAACATATTATTTAACTATAATTTCCACAAAATTACACAATTAACCTATATATACAAAATTCACATAATATATAAAAATATTCTAAAAAATTACATAAATTAACTAAAAATTATTTTGATAAATTCTAAAATTATTAACTCAAATTACTAACACTAATTTAACTAAATTTTCATTAAAACTAATTAATTAACATAATCATAAAAAATTCAATATTTTAATATTAACATAATAAAAAATTTACCCATAATTCAAATTAATTCACCCAAAATTCAAATTAATTCAAAAAAAATAAAAAAATATATTTTTAGGAAGATTAAGTTACCATAAACAACATTTGTGAAGCAAGAATCCATGAATCAATCATATCAGTTTTTTTTAAAAAACCCTAAAATACATAAACTAAATCTAGCTATAACTAAAAAATTGAGGGGATTTAAGCTCAAATGGAGCTAGGAAATGAACTCATCGAAGCTCAAGGATTCTAAAAGAGTCCAAGAACTTAAGCTTATATGATCGGAAAAGCTATCGACGTTCATGAAGGTTCCCTACTGCAAGTCTTAGTCTCGCACGATTCCAACAGCTCCAGGCACTCTGAAGGTGGTAGTCGACGGTAGGAAGAGGCTGGAGGTAATGGTGGTTAGTGGCCTGTGGCTATGGTGGCCCAACGGGCTTGGGTGGCGCTAATAGAGACACGGGAAAAAGAAGAAGAAGAAGAAAAAGACAAGAAAGAGGGAGAGAGAAAAATAGCTTTGACCCGAATTTTGACCTTTTTTTATTCATTTATTAGGAAAAGACTAAAATGTCCCTTTATTCAAATTAACAACAACAACAACAATAATAATAATAATAATAATAATAATAATAATAATAGTGGTAATAATACTATTTAAATAATAGAAATGATAATAACTTTAATGCTTTTAAATAATAAAACCCCTAAAATAATTATTTTACGTAAACAAAATTCTTAGAATAAAATAAATAAATAATATTCACAAATAATAATAATATATATAAACAAAGTTTAAAATTTTATTAACACTACATATCTTGAAATAGTTTAATATTATTTAAAATAATGGTCATTATATGTAATATGCAAGCAAGCATCAGTATATATATAATAAATACATACAGGCATTTCGCACCATGTGCTAAAATCCACTTTTATATTTATAATTGTAGAAAATATTTATTTAAGTGAAGGATTAAATAAAACCCTAATATAGTTGCAACCTTAATCAAAATATCTCATTAGCCATACAAGCTCACTTAATTCTAAAGTAATTCTCTTATTCCATTTTGGATAGTAGATTGCCCCGAGACACTAGGTCAACCGAGCTCTAGCAACCACACTATTCACTCACTGAATACTCGATACTCACAATAATCAATTCACCTCAAATAATTCTCACAAATTAACGCTAAAGTCTAATGAACCGGTACATATACAGTCCTAGTGCAACCCACTAGATAGTAATTCTATTGATATCCTTCAAATAAAATTGTATATTTATGGAAAATAAATAAATGCATAATTAAACATAAATGGCATTCATAACAGAAAATATACCAGAAATATATCAAAAATATACTAAATATATTTCAAGTATATATATGCCACATATAACCAAAATCAATATGCATATTGAGAATATATCAAGTATATATCATCACATATATGCCGAAATATACTGAAAGTATTCCGAAAATATACTAAACCATTTAATGAAATATTCATATAAAAACATAATTATTTATAATCGTGCACTATATGCAATGTATATATAAATAATAACTCACAAGTTTGCGCTCCTAGAGACTGACTTCAACGGGCTTGGTCTGATAAGCCTTGGTCTCGACGCAGCTAGAAAACAAATAATAATAATAATCAAAAGAATTTTTGACTTATACTTATAAGAATTCTAAAGAAGACTTGATCTAAGAATTTAAAATCTAGACAAACACATAAATTCAGGATCAACCTGATGTCACGTTTTATGAGAATTCTACCTAAAATTCAGCAGAACCTCCTCTGTAAAATGGACATCTCTCTACTAAAAAGTAGGAGCTAATCCTGTAATAAAATGCACTTCTAAATTCCATAAAACTCAACATCTCAGGTTGGGATCCCGAACTGCATAAATTCTCAACCGAAGGTCACAATTCACCAAAAATACATATAAAAAATATAAAATATTAAAAATCATTAAATTCCATAAAATACCAAAATATAATATATTTAAACATTAAATCACTAAAATATAATTATTTTCACAACAATTAAATAAAATTCTCAAATAATAATATAATATTAATAAAAATCCAATTTTTCAATAATTCCACAAATAATAGTAAAATTCACTTTTAATTACTCAAATAGCTTAATCATATGATAAAAGTAATTAAAAATCCGTTTAATCATTGAAATAGTAAATAATATATTATTTGAATATAATTTTCATAAATTAGTATTAATTAGTTAAAAATAGTAAATAATTTATAAAAATCATTTTAATACCCTATATAATTCTAAAATCATTTAAAATATATTATTTAACTATAATATCAACAAAAATGCACAATTAACTTATAAATTCCAATATTTACATTATCAAAAAATATTCTCAAAAATTATATAAATTCACTTAAAATTATTTTATAAATTCTAAAATTATTAACTCAAATTAATAACACTAATTTAACTAAATTTCCATTAAAAATAATTAATTAACATAATTATAAAAAATTCAATATTTTAATATTAAATAATAAAAAATTACCCATAATTCAAATTAATTAAAAAAAATAACAAGCTTAAAAAAATAAAACCTAAAATAGACATAAACTAAAATCTAACTAAAACTCACAAACGAGGATTCAAGCTCAAACAAAGCTTGGGACATGGACTCATCAGTCCAAAAGGAGTTGATCGACACCGGATTAAGGAGCTAAGGTGGCTGGAAATGGAGTCATCGGCGATGAGCACTCCTTGCTGGTTGCTGCTGTTGTTTCTGGTGGTTCTTGTGGCTTTTGACGTGACTTAGAGTGGCGGAAGGGAAGGAGAGAAGAGGGGAGTTGACGGTGGTTAGTGGTGGTGATTGCTGACAGTCCGGCAAGGCTAGGTTGCGCAGTGATGGTGCGGGAAGGGAAGGAAGAAAAAAAACAAGGGAGAAGGGAAAAAAGAAAAAAAAAGGGAGGTGGCTTTTAACCCAATTTTTTTTGTTTTTTTGTTTTTGTTTATTATTATTATTATTATTATTATATATACACACACCAAATTAAACACTTGTATATACATACATATATATATATACAACACAACTCATGCACATTAGATAATAATTATACTATTTAAATAATGTAATGATAATAACTTAATATATTTAAATAATAGAACTCCTAAATAAATTATTTTACATAAATAAAACTTTTAGAATAAAATAATAAATAACATTCACAAATAATGAATATATATAAATAAAATTTCAAAATTTATTAACACTGCATATCTCAAAATAATTTTATATATTTAAAATACAGGGTCATTACAATCAACTTCCCTCTTCTCCCCTTTCCCTCTCCATCACTGTAATGACATAATATTTAAATAATATAAAATTATTTTGAGATATGCGAAGTGCTAATAAAAATTTAAATTTTTATTTATATATATTCATTATTTGTGAATATTATTTATTTATTTTATTCTAAAAGTTTTATTTACGTAAAAAATAATTTATTTTAGAAGTTTATTTTTAATATATTAAAGATATTATCATTATAATTGTTATTATAATTATTTTCATTATTGTAGTGTGCATGTGTATCATGCATGTGCATTATTTTTATTATTATTGTTATTGTATTGTTATTATATCTATTTGTGCATGTGTGTGTGTGTGTATATATAATAATATAATAATAATAATAATAATAATAAAAGACAAGTCAAAAACGGGTCCAAGCAATTCTCTTCTCCCTCTTTTACTATTTCTCTTCTTCTCTGCATTTTTCTTTCCCTCACTGCACAACTCGGACCACCACCTTTCACCTCACTGGAGCACCACCAACCACAACCACTTGTCCATCATCAACTCCCTTCTTCTTCTCCTTCCTCTCCATCACTTGTCAGAGTGTCAGAAGCCGCTGGAACTGCCGGAGACAGAGACTACATCGAGAAGCTCCCATGAATGCTGGTACCATTTTCAGTCACCATAGCTCATGCTCTTGAGCTTACTAGAATCCTTGAGCTGTGTAGAAGCCATTTCTAAGCTCGGTTTGAGCTTAACTCCTTCCAATTGTGAGTGTTATCTACATTTAAGTTTATGTCTATTTAAAGACCTAGTATTTTAAATAAAATAATATTATTTCGGGATATACAGTATTAATAATTCTAAATTTTATTCGTATATTATTATAGTTTAATTGCTGATAATATTTTACGTATTTTCTTATGAGGAATTAATTTACGTAAAAATAATTTATTTTATGTGAGATTAATTGACAATGTTAAAGTTAATAATAATAACATTATTATTATTATTGTTATTAATGTTATTATTAATGTTAACCTTATTATTATTATTATTATTATTATTATTATTATTATTATTATTATTATTATTTATTATTATTATTATTATTATTATTATTATTATTAAGTTGAGTGAAGGGTATTTTGGTAATTTTATAATTTAATTAAAAATATTTGAAAGTCAAATTTTGGGTCAAACCTCTTTCTTCTTCTTCTTCTTCACTTTTGGTCACCACCATCACAGACCGCGGGACTGCCTCTATCACAACCCAAACCAGGGGCCATGACTGGCGCTAGGGAACGGGAATTCTTTCAAATCCGGAACCCGTAGCAAGCTTTAAAAGAAAAAGTATGCAATAAAATAAAATAAATAAAATATTTATGCAGTGGAAATTAAATCTCAAATAATAAAATAAATTCTTCAACTTCCTTTAATAAAATAATATCACATATCATATCATAAATAAAATTTCTTAATACAAATCTTCAGAGAAACACTCTGAATTAAAATCTCATATATGCATAAAATCAAATACAACTCTCGACAGAATCAATACAACTACTACATCTGCAGCATCTAGAATACAAAATAAAATTCAAGTAAGTGATTTGCATAATAGGGCCGGAGCGGAAGAAATCTAGCGGATAGGTCTACTGCTGAGGTCTGAAGAAGAGGACTCTCATGTAAAAATATCAACGGAGGGGAGTCAGACCTCACTGAGTGAATTGTTATAAATATATATGCAGGCATGTACACACTGATGTTGAAAATCACTTTATTTATAATACTGAAAAATATTAGTTTAAGAAGGATCAAATAGAACCCTAAATGATTGCAACCTCAAATAACAATAGACATCACTCTAGCCATACAGGTTCACTTGTTTCCAAATAAATTCACTTAATCCTTATTAACAGTAGACTGGCCCCGAGACACTAAGTCGATCGAGTTCCAGCAGTCTGATTGTCAGTGTGATTGGCCTCGAGACACTAAGTCAACCGAGCTCCAGCAATCACACTCTCATTCACCTTACACAACAATCAAATCAATCAAGTCATGATCCACAAATGGGTTAGTAATTTAACCTACAATCTATCATCGTACCGGTACGTACTCAGTCCTTCGTGCTGCCCACTAGGAAGCACGTTCTATTGATATCCTTCATTAAAAATAACTCATTCATTCATAAAATAATGATGCATGATATCATTATAAATAACATTATAAACCATATATATACTAGAAATATACCTAAATAAACTAAGCATATTTCAAGTATATATATGTAAAATAAATTCAAATAAATCATGGAATATATTAAATTAAACCAATAATATATTTGAAAGTGATCTAGATTTAATTAAAAAGAAAAACATGCATTTATTTCATAATATACCGAAAATATACTGAAAGATATACCTAGAATACTACTTAAGCATTTATTAAGTCATTTATGCATAAATCATACAATTAAAACATATATGTCTAAAACATGCAACCTAAATGCACGCATATATAAAATAACAACTCACATGTGTGCGCTCCTCGAGACAGGCCTGGTCCACTAGGCCTCAGTCTCGGCACAACTAACAATAAAATAATAACACAAAAATCAAAATAAATCTAACTTAACTTATAGAGACTCGATCTAGGATTACTAACATAAACAAAGAATATAAATTAGATTCGATGTCATGTTTTACGAGAATCCTATCGAAAATTCAGCAGAACCTCCTTTATAAAATGGACATCTCTCTACTTAAAAAATAGAGTCGGTCCTATAAGAAAAGTACACTTTAAATCAGAATTCTCACAACTCCTTGATCGGGATCCCAAACTACAAATTCCCCTGATCGAGGTCCACAATCCACAACAAAATATAATAAAGTATATTAAAATTCAATAAATACCAAAAATACCCTTTAAGTACAAAAAATATGGCAATTTAAGTATTAAACACCAAAAAATTAATTTATTTTACCAATAATTACTTAAAAATCCTAATAATAATATAATATTATTAAAAATTGATATTTCTCGATAATTCCACAAATATTTATAAAAATTCATTTTATAAATCCAAATTACTTAATTAGTCCAAAAACATATTAAAAATTACTAAAAATCCATTTATTTGCAAAAATAGTATTGTAGACACCCAATTCAGTCGGCCCGTGTTAGGGGATGCAATTAGGGTTGCTCAGTTTAATCAGCCCGTTGTTAAGCCCAATGATGAGAATATGAAACTTGGACATGAGAATGAGGCCTGAATCTCTAATGGAAAGTGGACTTGAAAGCCTAAAGCATAGAAAAGCCCAAAACCTAGCCCAACTATCCAACTTTGGCCCAAGCCAGCCTGGCCCAACGTAGGCTCGATCCTAAGGGGCATCGCCTCATTGGCAGCTGCCATTGAGGCGATCGTCTCATCACAGATGTCACGAACCCAAATTAGGAGTCATGACCGGCGCTAGGAATGGTAATTCTTTCGAATCCGAAACCCATAGCAAGCCTTAAAAAATAAAATCATGCAATAAATAATAAAAGTACTATAGAATTAAAATTTTTTGAATCAATATATATAAAATGGATACTCAGTATCCTTATATAAATAAATACATATTCATACAGTGTTTAAATATACTCTCAGAGTATAAAGTTTCAAGCAAAGTAATACTCTTTGATATAATAACATTACTACTGTAGTTTATAGAATACAAATCAGAGTTCAAAATATACATTTATATAAAATAGTCAGGATGAAAGAACACCGATGAAGAACTCTACTATTAAGGTCTAACAATATAGGATCTCCTGAAAAAAAAATATTTGAAGGGGGTCATACTTCACTGAGTGAATTATTGACTATAATAAACATGAAATCTAAATCATATCCAATCATGCATTCATATATATATATAGTATATATATATATATATATATATATATATATATATATACCAGGACCACCCAAAAGATCTAAGGGGTAGTGAAGCAAGAATAGTGATGATGCAGATGCAAGGCACAATGCCGGTCTCACGCTCCTAGTCGTAAACTAGACACGGAGGTTACCGGTCCAATATGCAGCAATTAAATAGTAATTTAAATACAGAATTTCTGATGTGCAAGATCCTAATATCTTAGGCGAGCACAAAGCATACTTAATTAATACAAAAGATAAGAAAGCTTTAAAGAAGAAATGAAATGCAGAAAATAAATAAATCTTTAAAGTAAATAAGGCATAAGGAAACTATAATGAATAATTAAATATAAGAAAGTAATCTTACAGGTAAAGAATATTTTCTTTTCTTTATTTAGATCCAAGTAAGGGAAGGTTACAGAAGTTCTCTAATCCTTAGCCAAGGAGTTATAGGGAAAAAGGGAAATTACAGAGAAATTTTATCAATCTTGGTGAAGTGATAAGACAAATTTTTAATCTACTTTACATAGAGAGCTAAGGAGAGTCTAAGTATTTTTTCTACTGATTTTTTCGCCTCCTCCAAAGGTTGGAGAATGTTTCTATAAATAGAGCTTGAGAGGGGATGCTGTAGAGGCATGAGATTCCTTATGAGGGAGCAGCCCATGTGAGAGGGACCAGGGATGTTTCTGATGCATCCGTCCTTGAGGGAGGAATAGTTTGCCTCGGAATTTGTGCTTTTACTTTAGTGGCGAGATACTCAAAGATCTTGAAAAGAGAAACCGGGACCCCACCCATGTGGTCCTGACAGAGTGAAGGGGGATGGCAGCTGAGGCAAGGGGAGAGTATTTAACATAGAAGTCAAATTTCCCTGAGTGCTGTCCAAGAGTGTCCCAAATTTAGTGACCTGGAAAATAGAGAATATTAGGAATACTTTTTTTTTAATACCCTGATTTTTACATGGGCCGTCCATAAGGATTTTCAACCCATTGGGTTCACTAAATAAAATATTTACAAGGGTTTGCAGAAATAAGAACTTTACAAGACTTTATAAGCCTGTGGGCTTTATCGGGCTAAAAATACCATAACAATCGTCTTCGTTGTCATTACCCAAATCGATGAAGGGCTCAGATTCTTCAGAATGGCTGGAATTTGCAGAGGAAGTAGCTCGAGTCTGGACTAACTGTTGCATGATTTTGAAATATTCTTCTTTTATTTTGGCAGCTGCAAGAAGGGCACTGGCGTGGGATTTCTGAGCAAGGAAGTTGGTCTGGGAGGGAGGACTTCCAATGAAACCATGCTTTTGAAGCCATTCGAAGATTACTATTTTAGAAATCTTTTCTGGAATTCTATAGGAATTCCACCACTTTACTTTAAATTTCCTTTGTAGAACTATAATGCCATTATTTGATGAGTAGTCGAGATACCATTGAGATACCCATGGTACGAAGAACTTGGAACAATAAAGGCATAAGGAGGGGAATTTTTTCTCAGGAGAGGAGGGTTTGTAATGGGATTCAAAAAGGTCAAACCCATTACGAATATCAGAAGGAAGGATGTCAGGGATAGGACCATAGTTATTCCACCACCTGGTGAACCATGCAGGGAACTTGGAAAGATTAGCATGATCACTTAAGAAAAACAACCAAGAGTGGGTAGCATAATGATTTTGGATAAGGAAGGTGTTGAACCATGCTTGTTCATAGTCCCAATAAGAGAAGGTTGAGCAAAAGTCGAGCTTGGTTTGGAAATTTACAGGGAAAGATTTAGGCTTAAAAAGATCTTGACCCCAATCTTTAGGATGAAGGACTTTAAGAATCTTGCAAGTAGAGTAAGAAGGGTCGTGGGATCCTTTATGGTAGAAGTGTTTGAATTCTGCTGAACCAGTAAATTCCAAAATAGTTTGATAATACTCTTGGGGTTTTGAAAGATCCCAAGGTTTAAAAAACCAATTATTTGGGAAGTGGTTTTGCATTGCTATAAAAGGATTTTTATTATAAAACCCATCTTTAATTGTTAAGATGTTTTGAAAAGTAGTTTTTGTGAGAAATTTGGAAGACTTTATTTTAGATTGTGATAAAACAATTTGTGAACTACTTTGGGTAGCCATAGGAGTTAAATTATTTTGAGAAAGGATCTGAGAAGAAGAAGATTCACCTTTTTCAGTTTTTGAAACAGGCTAAGAGACTTTACCTGAGGGTGAAGGAAGGCCCAAAATACTAGGAGGCTCTGAAGCTGGAGGTTTCAGAGTTGCTTGAATAGCCTGGAGGAGTTCAGGAGCTCTAGAAATCGATTCAACCCATTGTTGAATTGCAAGAGCTTTAGTTGAATCATCTTTATTTTGTTCCTGGCTGGCAATCTCATACCAAGACTTTATTGGCTTTTTAGCAGAAAGAGGGAGAGGAACTTTAGTTGGGGCAACTTTATCTGGTTCTGAAGTTTCTTTACTAGAGGGTTCTTTCTTTTTGCGGGGCATCTTTATCTGTTTTGTAAAAATTCTCTTGTCAGGAAATCTGGAAGAGAATTTTCATTTCCTTTAATAAATTCAATTTCAAAATCAAAGATACTCAAAATAGCTTGCCATCTAGCAAAAATCTATTTTGATGCAATATTTTGAACATCTTTTTGTAAAATTTCTTTAGCAGATTTGCAATCAATTCGAAGTAAAAACTTTTGATTGAGTAAATCAGATTGAAACTTTGTGATGCAGAGTACAATGGAAAGAATTTCTTTTTTGATGGTAGAGTAGTTCTTTTGGGTATCATTCCAGTGTCCTGACGTATACTGTACAACTACTTCCCGCTCATTTTGAACTTGCTTTAAAATACCACCATAACCTAATTCACTAGCATCAGTTTCTACAACTTTAGGAAGACTAGGATCAGGTATGTGGAGACATGGTATAGAAACTATATATTTCTTTATGTGTTGGACAACTCTAGTGTGTTCATCTGTCCAAGGAGGTGGATTCTTTTTTAACCTATCATGTAAGGGTTTGGCTATCCTATTAATGTTGGGACAAAAATCCAAAACATAGTTAAGGCTGCCTAAAAATCTTTGCAATTGGGTTTTGTCAGGAATTCTATCAGGAAACTTGTTAGCAAATTGTAGGCATCTTTCTATGGGAACAATGGTTCCTTGACAGATATAATGTCCTAGGAATCTAATTCTAGTTTGGAAGAGAGATATCTTCTTTTCAGAAACAATAAGGCCTGCGTTTTTAACAACATGGAGAAAAGTCTTTAAATGCTTGAGGTGTTGTTCAATGGATTTGGAGAAAATGAGGACATCATCAATATAGACTATACAAAATTCGAAATAAGGATTAAAAATATCATTCATAATTCTTTGAAATTCAGAAGGAGCATTTTTTAAACCGAAGGGCATTACATTCCACTGATATTGGCCAAAAGGGACAGTAAAGGCAGTTTTATAACGGTGCTTTATGTCAATTTGTATTTGCCAAAATCCTGATTTCATGTCAAATTTCGAGAAAATAAATGCAGAATGAAGTTTTTGAAGAAGATCTTTTTTGTTTGGAATAGGATACCTAATCCATTTGAGGGCTGTATTTAAAGGTTTATAATTTATTACGAGTCTAGGAGTACCTCTCTCTTGTTCAGAAGCTTTATTAACGTAAAAGGCTACACAACTCCATGGTGATCGAGATCTAGAGATTAATCCTTTAGATTGGAGATCTTGGATTTCTCTTCTACAATGCTGTTCTAATTCAGCGTTTATCTGGACAGGTCTAGCTTTAGTAGGTATATTTCTTTCATCAAATCCTGGCTCATAAGGGAGGTCAACTATATGCTTTTTTCGATTCCAAAAGGCGTTTGGAAAATCGGAGCAGACTTCTTTAATAAAACGGTTTTGAAGATCAAGAATGCACTTTTTTACATAATCATTTTGCAATTGATGTTCAATTTTATTAAATTGAACTCTTTGCTTTAAATCGAATAAATCTGTTTCTTTGCTTTTAACCAAGAAATTTATATGATTTTTGTAAATAGAATGGGCTTGAACAAAGTTGAGCTGGCGAGTTTTTGGTTTAGCCAAAAAGGGAAAAGAAATGAAAATATCTTTATCTTTAAAATCTATAGAGTGATGAGTAACTATGTAGGGAGTTATCAGATTAACAAATGGTGTCCCTAAGATTACTGAATAGCTAATATCAGAGACAAGAAGGAAAGAAGTTTTAATGGAAAATCCGTTGTTTAAAATACTGACGTCTGTTTTGCCATCAATATGCATTTTTGAATTGTTAGCAGAAGAGAGTGTTTCACGGGTTTTTTCTTGAAAACAATGAGGGACAATAGAGGTCTTTATGCAACTTAAATCAGCGCCTGTGTCAAAAAGAGCGACAGTATCATACTGAAAATCTTTATCAAAGATAAGGGAAACTTTAACAATGTATTTCCGAGAAGTAATTTGACTTAAAGTATAGAGGAAATCATGAGGGATTTTATCTATACTAGCTAAGGGCTGAGCTTCTAATCCTAAGTTTGTTATGTCATCACTTTCACTAGATTCTTCAGCTAGTTTGGTGACAAGAAACTGGATCAGTTCAGAGTATTTTTGTTGCCTTTCTTTAATATTCTTTAGTTCAGTTTTAATGGTCTTTATTTCAGCCTGGAGTTCCTGGACATTTCCTATGGGTTTCTTACCATGCTTATTCCTATTCAGGATGGTTGTAATATCATACATATTGATACTTGTGGAAGGCGACTCAGTCTTAGGGGGCTCAGGTTCCTTTTCTAAGGATTGCCTAAGTTGGTCTAGATATCTTTTTTGGACATCAGGATCGTTGATGTGTTGTATAGCATCCAGAATGAGGTTTTGTTCTTTAGTAAGCATGTTCAAATATTTTTTATCAGAACTAGAATCTGAACCTAGAAAAGAAGAAGAAGTTGTAGCTAGTTCATCTATCTGTGGGATTCCTAGAGAGGAGGATTCAGACTCAGACTCAGATGTGTGCAAAAGCAATGCAGAAAGTTATGCTAGAGTGTCTTCTCTAAGGTTAAGTTCCTGAAGTTTCTTAGAGACCTTACAATATTTGGAAATATGTCCCTTTTTGCCACATCTGTAGTAGGTGATATCTTTCGGATTTCTTTTCTTGGGTTTGGAATCTTTATCGTTCTTAGGGAAGGAATTTTGGTAAGGTTTTTTGTAGTAGGGTTCATCAGAAGTCTTTTTCCTATGAAACTTTCTTGGTTTAGGAAATTTGTTGGGGGAAGAGTACTTGGATTTGGACTTTTTACTACAATCTCCTTTGCAGGCTTTATCTTGACTGTAACCATAGTCGAATTGTTTATAGAAAGATCCCAATTCTTTTTTGGATTTCTTTAATTCCCACTTTAGATGTTTTTGGAGTTTCAAATCCTGATAGATCTTAAGGTCTTCCTTTTGGGTAGTACTGATCAATTCTCCGTAGGTGAGCTGGTCATAGGGAATGATATGGGATCCAAAGGATTGTCTAATGGTGTTTCTGACACGTTCTCTTAAAAGGGTAGGAAGTCCTGCTAAAAATTTTTCCTTCCAGAAAGGCTGGTTGGAGTCTTCTCTGATCATGACTCTGGTTAGGAAAGTTGATCTATACCATTGGAAATCGTAGAGGTTTTTACATTTTAGATTGGATAGGAGGTCAGCATTTTTATCTTTAAGATGGGAAGAATCTCCTATGAAATGGAGTGCTATAGTGAGAATAAGAGTAGATACAGCGTCTTGGGTAGTGTTTCCTGAGGAATCAAGAATAGGAAGACCGTCCTCATCTCTTTTGACAGTATACAAGATGTCTGTTTGTTGTTGGATAGTAAGATGATAATCCCACCATCCTTTTAATTGTCCGGAGAAACCTGCTTTAACAAGTTCAGCTACAAACCTATCAGAGGTTTCTGTTTGGGTTTTATAAGCATTAGAGGCCATAGTCATTTGCTGAAGGGTATTCAAAATTTGAAATTCTGACATGCCATCAATGTTCCACTCGTAAACAGAACTAGCATTAAACTTGGGCTGAACAAGGATACTAGGTTGGTCACCTATGTCTAAATCTGGATAAGAAGCTCTAGTGTATCCTGATCGGAAGGGTTGGTTATTCTGCCAATGAAGTTTAGCAATTCTAGGAGACTGTTCTTCTTCATCAGTAGTTGATTCTAAGATTTTGTCTAAGACACTAACATTTTGATTGACGGTCTGGCTATCATTTTGAGGAGTGTCAGGTACTATAGGAGTGGAGGAAGAAGGAGTCATTCAGCTAAGCTGGCTTCTAACAGCTTCGAGGAACTCGGATTTGTTAGATCTAATTTCTTGTTGGGCAGTTTGGGAGACTTGGAAAGGTTTGAACATAGGGTTCTTTATCTTTTTATTTGTAGAAGCTGATGGTTCTATAGTGTCATAGGGATGTTTTTCTATCCTAGAGAGCTGTTTACCTATACTGTGAAGATGAGCATTGGTAAAGTTGTTATGGGAAACTATATTCTTTAAGTTCTGGGTGTCATTATCTTGAGGTTTTTTGTGAGGGGCAGCATCAATAGTTTCTTCGCCTACAGGGATCTTGATTATCCTAAGGGGTGGATGTTCTGATTCTATAGATTGTCCATTGGCTAATTCCCAATTTTTCTTTCGAATAGTAACAGGATTTATTTCTTTAAAAGGATATGAAATATCATTTTCTGAAGCATAAATTTCAAACCAGTCAAAGAAAAATAAATTTACTTTATTATCCTGTAAGAAATCATAAAACTTTATTTGAATATCTTGTCTTGTATTTAAAAAATTCTTGAAAAACCAAGTTCTTTTTTCTAAGTTATGAGATGCATAAAAATATTTATGCAAAGATGCTTTATCAGGTGTAAATTCTTTATCAATAACGCTTAGTTCCTGGGCTATATTTTCTGTAAGAGCAGAGGCTATTGGTGAGGCAGGAGGTGAAGGAGACTTTATTTCTTGTTGTGGTTCTGTATATATGGGTTGTGCTATGTTGTTGCTAAGGTTAATATTTCTGAGAGCTATATTTGGTAGGTCAGATGTAGAGAATCTGGCTGGAATGTAAGGAGGAACCATAACTGGAGGTATATTCGGATGTAGTTCCGCTTGATCTGGATAGGGAAGAATAATGGGTCTTTGCAGTTCTTGTCTCTGTGAATCTGTATAAGGAAGGTTAATGATAGAAGGGATTTGGGATATTCTTCCAAGGTCAAGGGATTCTGATGATGAAGTATCAGAAAATCTGGCACTATAAGAGGTTCTATCAAAGCTAATTTTTACTCTTCCATCCTGGAACTGGGTTATTTGCTTTATTTCTGTGTTTGGGGGTGTTTTATCTTGGATTTGTATTATAGGTTCAGTAGCACTTTCTAAGATCCAGTCTTCAGGAAGGGTTATCTGGTTCCACTGTATAGGCTTGGGTATAACAACATTTGCTTTAGTCATGTCGGTTTGAAGAAGCAAAGTTTCTCCTTTTTTACTGTGTAATTGACTCTTGGTAGCAAAAGCAGACATCATAGCTTTATAATGAACTTTGAAAACTAGTGCAATAGGAATATATCCATCTTCCATAACATAGTTATGGGTTTGGATTTGTAAAACCAAAGACTTTAAAAGATTTGGGTCATTTAAAGAAATTGTGAAATTGGGATAGCAGTCAAATGATATGGGACCTTTACAGAGGCTAGATTCTATAGTTCCTAACAAAGAATCTTTAAAATTTTTAAATCGCTTATCTCTTAGGGCAGTGAGAATAGAAGTATTAAGTCCTTCTCTGTTGAGGGGTTTAACACCAATTTGGACAAGACCTATATGGATATATCGAAATCCTTTAGCTTTATGTTTTTCTATAGAAGAAGAAGAAAGGAGTTTAATTTCATCTTTAGATTTGTCCAGCTGGACGTCTCTTTCTTCAGTACAGATAACATAATCAGATTTGAAGAAGTTGATTTTAGAAGTTTTATAGACTTGAT
Source organism: Mallotus nudiflorus (assembly GCA_947683625.1). Classification (NCBI taxonomy): domain Eukaryota; kingdom Viridiplantae; phylum Streptophyta; class Magnoliopsida; order Malpighiales; family Euphorbiaceae; genus Mallotus; species Mallotus nudiflorus. The sequence continues at coordinate 439,524 of CANTUR010001025.1, forward strand.
TTTGGTGGACTTCTGTGAGCTTAAAATCATCTATGCATCTATCAAAGTCTTCTATGGTAATTTCATCACTATTGACAAGGTTCTTATTTCCTTTAGTAGAAGAGGGAGCAGAGGAAGAAGAAGAAGAAGTGGTTCTATCGAAGATAGGATACATGTTATGACTAAAGGTTATAGAAAGAAATTACGACTACAACTCTTAGGCTAACCCAACGGATCTACTGCCACTCCGGGACTTACAAGCGGGACCACCCAAGACTAAAGGACTCATCGTAACAACATCCTATAAACACTATTCATAACATATATATATATATATATATATATATATATATATATATTCACGCATTTCACACAAATGCCAAACTCTACTTTTATAATTTTACTAGATGTAGAAAAAATTTATTTTATTTCATGAAGGATCAATTAGAACCCTATTAATCGCAACCTCAATCAACCATATCATCACTCTAGCCATATAGGCTCACTTAATTCCAAATAGAACACTTATTCCAATTATATATATATATATATATATATATATATATAAATATATATATGTATGTATGTATGTATGTATATTCACGCATTTCACATAAATGCCAAACTCTACTTTTATAATTTTACTAGATGTAGAAAAAATTTATTTTATTTCATGAAGGATCAATTAGAACCCTATTAATCATAACCTCAATCAACCATATCATCACTCTAGCCATATAGGCTCACTTAATTCCAAATAGAACACTTATTCCAATTTCGACAGTAGACTAGCCCCGAGACACTAAGTCAACCGAGCTCCCACAGTCTGACTATCAATGTGATTAGTCCCAAGACACTTGGTCAACCGAGCTCCAACAATCACACTATCAATCACATCACATCTTAATCAAATCAATAGATCACTTATTCCATTGTGGACAGTAGACTGGCGCTGAGACATTAAGTCAACCGAGCTCCCACAGTCTGACTGTCAGTGTGATTAGCCCCGAGACACTAAGTCAACCAAGCTCCCGCAATCACACTATTAATCATATCACATCTCAAATCATAAATTAATCATATCATCAATTTTAATCAAATCATAATTCACCACAAGTAATCCTCACTCAAATCTAAATCTATCGCACCGGTATGTACACGGTCCTAGTGCTGCCCACTAGGTAGCATGTTCTATTGATATCTTTCATTTAAAATAAATCATACATTTAGAAAATAAATAATGTAGAATGACATTCATAATAGTAAAATAAACCATAATATACTAGAAATATATCTAAAATAAACCAAGTATATTTTGAGTATATATATGTCAAATAAATCCAAATCAATCATAAAATATACCAAAGATAAACCATAAATATACTTAAAAATAATTTAAGTATAAATCAATAATTTAACATGCATTTACTGTCACGACCCAAACTAGGAGTCATGATCGATGCTAGGGAACGAGAATTCTTTCGAATCCGGAACCCGTAGCAAGCCTTAGAAAATAAAATCATGCAATAATTAAATAAAAGTATGACAGAATTAAAATTTTTTGAATCAATATATAAAATAAATACTTCAAATCCTTTCATACATAAATACATAATCAGACAGTGTTTAAATACAAAATTTCAAAGTATATAATATCAAAACAATATAATAATCTTCCGATACAATACACTACTACTGTAGTTTCTAGAATACAAATCAGAGTTTAAAATATACATTTGCATAAAATAGCCGGGACTGAAGAACACCAGTGAGGAACTCTACAACTAAGGTCTGACGATATGGGATCTCTTGAAAAAAATAATTGAGGGGGGTCAGACCTCACTGAGTGAATTATTATACTATATATACATGCAATCTAAAACATATCCACTCATGCATTCACATATATGTATATATATTCACGCATTCCACATGTATGTCGATTCTGCTTATATAAATATACTAAATGCAGAAAACATTTAATTTAATTCATGAAGGATCCATAGAACCCTAATAATAGCAACCTCAAACAATCCCAACATCGCTCTAGCCATACAGGCTCACTTGATTCCAAATAGAACACTTATTCCAATATGAACAGTAGACTGGCCCCGAGACACTAAGTCGACCGAGCTCCAACAGTCTGGCTGTCAGTGTGATTGGCCCCGAGACACTTAGTCAACCGAGCTTTAGCAATCACACTATCTATCACCTCACATCTCAATTAACCCAATAGATCATTCATTTCACTATGGACAGTAGACTGGCCCCGAGACACTAAGTCAACCGAGCTCCAGTAGTCTGATTATCAGTGTGATTGGCCCCGCAATCACACTATCTAACATACCATTAATCTTAGTCAAATCAATCTAATCAATTGTAATCACCCAAATTAATTCTCACTCAACCTTTATCTATCGCACCGGTACATACACGGTCCTAGTGTTGCCCACTAGGAAGCACGTTCTATTGATATCCTTCACTTAAAATAAATCATTCATTCTGAAAATAATTAATGTGGAACAATATTCATAATAGTAAAAATTAACCATATATATATATCAAATAAATATGAAATATACTAAAGGTAAACCATTAATATAGTTAAAAACAATTAAATGTGCATCGATAATATAACATGTATTTACTTAAAAATATACCTAAATATACAAAAGATATTTCCTAAGTACACAAATCATTTAATAAAACATTTATGTGTAAATATTCAGTTAAAGATGTGTTTAGGTTTAACATATATTTATATTCTACAAAAAAATAACCTAATTTCCTAGCATGCATATATCACAATTAAACCCTAAGTATATCACTAATGTTTTAGGTTTCAATTAATAATAAAACATACATTTATTTGGGAAACATATAAAAATTATACCAAAAATAAACTTAAAAACAATTTGAGTGTAAGTTCACAATATAGCATGCAATTATTTAAGAATAAACCTAAAATATACCGAAACTATACCTAAAGCATATTAATCATTTAATAAAATAATTGTGACTAAATGTACATTTAAAACATGTATATATTACAAAAATGTATTAAACATGAACCTAATTTTTTAATGTGCATATATCAAAATAACATGCATTCATATACGAAAATACAACCTTAGATATATCAAAAATATTATAATTTAAATCATTTAAAAAAAAAACATATAATGAAAATGAAAAACCCTAAGTGATGCATCCTATATGCAATGCAAATATATATAGTATAATAACTCATTGGTGCGCGCTCCTCAAGACAGACTTGGCAGGCCTGGTCCATTAGGCCTCGGTCTCGGCGTAGCTAGAAAAATAAAATAATAACAACCGCCAGAATAAACTTCTAACTCTATACTTCTAGGATTACTATAGACAGATTCAATCAAGAATTCAGAATTAGACTCGGACCGGTTGTCATGTTTTACGAGAAATCTACCAAAATTTCGGTAGAGTCTCCTCTGTAAAACGGACATCTCCTTACAAAAAGTAGGGCCCATCCTGCACAGAAAACACACTTCAAAAATACACAATCACAACCCCTCGGTCGGACTCCCAAACTACAATTCTACCGACCGAGGCTCACAATTTATGAGATATACACAGAACATATGAAAATTTCAAAAATACCAAAAATATCTTTGAATAATCAAAATATAGCAAATCAGGCATTTAAAACACCGAAAATAATTATTTCACCGATAAATAAAATAAAACCCTAATTTTTAATAAAATATTATAAAAATCGATAATTCTTTATAAATTCATAAATATTGACCAAAATACATTTTAAAACTCCAAATTACGCAATTAACCCTAAAACATATTAAAAACCAATAAAAACTCATTTATTTAGAAAAATAGTATATTATATATAATTTGAAAATAATTTACGAAAAATAGTTTTCATTAGTTAAAAATACTAAATAATTTGTAGAAATCATTTTTATACCTCAAATAACTATTAAAACCAATTTAATTATATTTTTAGCCAATTTAGTATCAAATTACCAAAATACCCCTACTATATATAAATTCACTATAATTACTCAAAAATTCATTAAAAATAGTATAATTACTCAAAAATTAATTTCTCAACATATAATTCAATAATATCAATATTTATACTCAATTAACCAATTAATTTCAATAAAACACATAATTAACCTAATTTTTTAAAAATCACCTAAAGTAAATAAATTCATAATAATTATATAAAAATCTTAAAAATTACAAATAAATTTCTAAAATTCATTTTAACATCTATAAACACCATAAATCACAATTTCATAATTTATTTAATTAATTTACGAAAATTAGAAAATATTAATAAAATAATGAAAAATTCACAAAAATCAAAATAATTCCCAAAAAATTCTACAAAAAATTCACAGAGGTAGATTAAGCTACTAGGATCAATGTTTGTGAAGGAAGATTGCATGAATCATCAAAATTGAAGCTAAAAAAATCAAAAGTCAAATGAAGCCGAATTCAAAACCAAGCTTAAATCCTTACTAAATCAAATTTTCAAGCTACAAGGAGCTTAGAATCGGCTTCTATGGAGTTTTAGGAACAAAACCACACCGGAATCATAAAAAATGGTGGCCGGAATCATGAAAGATGAAGGAGAGACCAACTTTTGGCTAAAATGCGATCTTCAACTTCACCGGCGCCGGAGGGGATGACATGTCACGACCTAAAATAGGGGTTATGACCGGCGCTAGGGAATGGGAATTCTTTCGAATCCGGAACCCATAGCAAGCCTTAAAATAAAATAAAACATGCAATAATAATAATAACATAATTAAAACAATCTGTAGCGGAAATAAATCATAAATAAAACAAAATAATAATTTGTCAATAAAATTAGATGAACATCCTCATATCATATATATAAATATTCCTTTAATACAAATCCAGTTCAAATATTTAAAGTACATAGCTCACACAAATATAATACAACATCCTTTTATAATTTTGCAATTACTGCAGTGTCTAGATTAATAAAAAAGAACTCAGGTGAGCAGTTTACATAATAAAGCTAGGGCAGAAGAAATCCGGCATATGGGTCTGCTATTGAGGTCTGAAGACAATGACTCTCCTAAAAAAAATAGTCAATGGAGGGGAGTCAGACCTCACTGAGTGAATTGCTATAATATATATACATGCATACTAAATGTCAATGCACATAGTCAATAGTATATATAATAAATATATATACAAGCAAATACACACAGATGCAACAAAAATCATTTTATATATTTTTACTGAAAACCACTGTTTATGAAGGATCAAATAGAACCTTAGAAAATCGCAACCTCAAAACAGTGTTAGACAACACTCTAGCCATACAGGCTCACTTATTCCAAGTAAATCCACTTATTCCATTTGGACAATAGACTGGCCTTGAGACACTAAGTCAATCGAGCTCCAGCAGTTTGACTGTCAATGTGATTGTCCCTGAGACACTTGGTCAATCGAGCTCCAGCAATCACACTCCCAAATCATACCTCACACATCAATTAATCAAATCCAATCAATATCCATAAACAGGTTAGTGATATAGCCTAAATGCTATAAGCGTACCGGTATGTACTCGGTCCTAGTGCTACCTACTAGGTAGCACGTTCTATTGATATCCTTCATTAAAATATAAAACATACATTCATAAATAAATGATGCATGAATTTGAAATAAATAACAATATAAACCATATATATACTAGAAATATACTAAAAATAAACCAGGTATATTTCGAGTATATATACGTCAAATAAATCCAATATAATCGTAAAACAAACTAAATATATATTTAAAAACATTTTAAATATAAATGTTTAATAAAGCATGCATATAATTTAAAATATACCAAAAATAAACCATAAATAAACTAAAAATAAACTTAAGTACTAATTAAATCATTTATGCATATTTAATCAAAATAAAACATATATTTCTAAAATCATGCACCCTAAAGCATATATATATAAAATAGCAACTCACTATTTATTGCGCTCCTCGAGATGGATCTGATGGGCTTGGTCCACTAGGCCTTGGTCTCGGTGCAACTAAACAAACAAACGACCACATAATATCATAATAAATCTAACAGAAGTTCTAAAGACTCAATCTAGATTACTAGACACAGAATTAGAATCAGAGTTCGACTGGACATCACGTTTTATGAGAATTCTATCGAAAATCCAGCAGAATCTCCCCTGTGAAGTGGACATCTCTCTACTCAAAGAGTAGAGTCGGCCCTGCAAAGAAATACACTTCGAAATAACACAATATTCATAACCAAAATCCCTCGGTCGGACTCCAAACTACAAATCACCGATCGAGGTTTACAATTCATGGAATATTTACAAAATACCAAAAATACCCTTATAAAATAAAAATACATTTTATAAGTAGAAATTACGTAATTAACCCTAAAACACAGTAAAAACCGATGAAAACTTATTTTATTAGAAAAAAATCATATATTATATATAATTTGAAAATAATTTACAAAAAATAGTTTTAATTAGTTAAAAATACTAAATAATTTTTAGAAATCATTTTTATACCCTAAATAACTATTAAAACCAATTTAATTACATTTTTAGCCAATTTAATGTAAAATTACCAAAATACCCCTATATATATATATATACTAAAATACATTCAAAAATTCACTAAAAATAATATAATTACTCAAAATTAATTTTTCTCAACATATAATTCAATAATATCAATAAATATACTTAAATAACCAATTTATTTCAATTAAACACATAATTAACCCTATTTTCTCAAAATTACATAAACTAAATAAATTCAAAATAAATACATAAAAATTCATAAAAATTACAAATAAATTTCTATAATTCATTTCAACACCTATAATTACCATAAAACACAAATTCATAATTTAATTAATTAATTTTAGAAAATTAGAAAAAATTAATAAAATAATCAAAAATACCCAAAAATCAAAATAAATTTCAAAAATTCCACAAAAATTACAAAATATACATTGAGCTACAAGGATCAAATTTTGTAAAGGAATTTTTCATGAATCAATCAAATTGAAGCTCAAAAAAATCAAGAACCCTAATAGGCTGAAATTGAAAAATTGAAACCTAGGGAAATCTAGACCATTTTAAGTGAAACAAAGCTTGGAATCACACTCACCGGAGCTCAAGGAGAAGATAGAGACCGGCGGTGTAAAAAACAGTGGCTGGAAAGTACTTGATCGACGGTGAGAAGAAGTTTCGGCAACTCTAGCTTTTTCCAGCCAAAACATGACGGAATAGGGAGCTGCTGGCGGCAGGGATGGCTGAGGACGAAGGTGGCATGCCAGGAGGCACACCGATGGTGAAGAAATGGAGTGACAGGCGATGGTGATGGCGGTTGGACGTCAGGCATGAGGGAGAAAGGGTCGGGGGCAATTCTTATAATTTTAACAAACTATATATATATATATATATATAACTTTAACTTTAATTATAATATTATATATTATTATATTTCAAATAATTGTACCTCACAAATAATAAATATATAAAAATATACATATTCATATACATATATATATCACATATTAATAATAAACCCTAAAATTATTATATATATATATATATATATATATATATATATATATATATATATATATATGCATGTATATGTATATATTTTAATACAACAATTAAAATAATGCATGAACTCATGCAAATTCGTAAATCTATTTAAAATAATTAATATTAAATTATTTACGTGTCAATTTCCCCGAAAATGAAATTTCCAGGAAAATTTTACGTAAAGTACTTAAAATAATATAAAACAATTAAAATTAGTTTTAATTAAATAACAAATTTATAAAAATATCATAATTATATAAAAAATTATTAACACTGCATATCCTGATGTAGTATAAAAATATTAAAAGAAAAACTCGGGATATTACATGATAGAAGGAGGCGGAGCTATTGGAGGAAGAAGTTGGACGTCCGGGAGACACTCCGACGGCCTCTGATCAGCAGAACGGATGGAGATGGTGAAGGGGTGTCGTGTTGTGATGGAGAGGAAGACAATGGCAATGGTTGTAAATTTATCAAACTTTATATATATATATATATATATATATATATAAAACTTTAACTTTTAATAATATATCAATATTATATTCAAAAATAATTTTACACCACATGTTAAAATAATAATACCTTTATACATATACATATATACATAATACACATTAATTAAATAACAATGTATAATATATAATATTTACTTAATTAATATAAACCCTAAAATATTAAATATATGTATATATGCATGTATATGTATATATTTTAATAAAATAATTAAAATCATGCATGTACTCATGCAATCACGTAAAACCGACTAACGTAATCTTAAATATTTATTTAGGTTTTAATTTTCCCAAAAATAAAATTCTCGAAAAAATTTTACGTAAAAATTTTTTTTTTAAATTTAAAATAACTTTAATAAATAACAAACTAATTAAATAATCAAATATATTTGTTAAAATTATTAACACTGCATATCCTGATGCGGTTTAAAATTATTTAAAAACTCGGGATATTACATTTACTTAGAAATATACCTAAAATATCCTAAAAATATACCTAAGGCATATTAATCGTTTAATAAAACAATTATGAATAAATATACATTTAAAACATGTATTTAGTTTGACATATACCCAAAAATATACTAAAAATAAACTTAACTATCTAACATGCATATATCAAAAATAAACCCTAAATATACCAAGATATAGTAAACGTATATAGAAAATATGTAGACACATACATCAAGATATACTAAAAATAAACCAAAACTATACCAAATCATATTATGAATTAAATTACTTTAAAAAATATATATAATGAAAATGAAAAATCCTAAGTCATGCATCCTAAATGCAATACATATATATAGTATAATAATTCACTGATTCGCGCTCTACGAGACTGACTCGATGGGCCTACTCCCTTAAGCCTCGGTCTCGACGCAGCTAAACAATAAAAGCGATCATGACATCAGAATAAATCTAACTTAGACTTCTAGAAACTCGATCTAGAATTACTAAACATAACCAGACACAGAATAAGAATTAGACCCGATGTCATGTTTTATGAGGATTCTACCGAAAATTCAATAGAACCTCCTCTGTAAAATGAAAATCCCTCTACTTAAAAAGTAGAGTCAGTCTTGCAAGAAAAATACACTTCGAATACAAAATTCTCACAATCCTTGGTTGGGATCGCGAACTTCAACAATCCCCAACCAAGGTCCACAATTCACCAAAAAAATCAATATTACAATAAAATATATATGTCAGGACCCAAAACAAGGGCCATGACCGATGCTAGGGAACGAGAATTCTTTCGAATCCGAAATTCGTAGCAAGCCTTAAAATAAAATAAACATGCAATAATTATAATAATAAATAAAATACCCGTAGTGGCAATAAAATCATAAATAAAACAAAATAATAATCTGTCAATAAAATTAGATGAACATCCTCATCTCATATATATAAATATTCCTTTAATACAAATCCAGTTCAAATCTTTAAAGTACATAACTCATACAAATAAATACATAAACTCCACAACTGTTTACAACTATTGTAGTGTCTAGATTATAAAGATAAAACTCAAGTGAGCAGTTTACATAATGAAGCCGGGGCAGAAGAAATCCGGCATATGGGTCTGCCACTGAGGTCTGAAGACGATGACTCTCCTGAAAAATAGTCAACGGAGGGGAGTCAGACCTCACTGAGTGAATTGCTATAATATATATACATGCATAACTAAGTGGCAATGCACACAGTCAAATATATACAATATACATATACAAAAAAATACACACAGATGCAACAAAATCATTTTATATATATTTTACTGAAAATCATTGTTTATGAAGGATCAAATAGAACCCTAGAAAATCGCAACCTCAAAACTGTGTTAGACAACACTTTAGCCATATAGGCTTACTTATTCCAATATATTCACTTGTTCCATTTGGACAGTAGACTGGCCCCGAGACACTAAGTCAACCAAACTCCAGCAGTTTGACTGTTAGTGTGATTGACCCCGAGACGCTTGGTCAACCGAGCTCCAGCAATCACACTCCCAAATCATACCTCACACATCAATTAATCAAATCCAATCAATATCCATAAAGAGGTTAGTGATATAGCCTAAATGCTATAAGCGTACTAGTACGTACTCGGTCCTAGTGCTGCCCACTAGGTAGCACGTCCTATTGATATCCTTCATTAATATATAAACATACATTCATAAAAATAAATGATGCATGAATTTGAAATAAACAGAAACATAAATCATATATATACTAGAAATATACCAAAAGTAAACCAGGCATATTTCGAGTATATATACGTCAAATAAATCCAATATAATCGTAAAATAAACTAAATATATATTTAAAAATATTTTAAATATAAATGTTTAATAAAGCATGCATATAATTTAAAATATATAAAAAATAAATCAAAAATAAACCAAAGATAAACTTAAGTACTAATTAAATCATTTATGCATATTTAATCAAAATAAAACATATATTTCAAAAATCATGCACCCTATAACATATATATATAAAATAACAACTCACTTTTTATTGCGCTCCTTGAGATGGGTCTGACGGGCCTGGTCCACTAGGCCTCAGTCTCGGCGCAACTAAATAAACAAACGACCACAGAATATCAGAATAAATCTATCAAAATTCCAAAGACTCGATCTAGTAATACTAGACACATAATTAAAATCAGAATTTGACTGTACATCATGTTTTACGAGAATTCTACCGAAAATCTGGCAGAACCTCCCCCGTAAAATGGACATCTCTCTATTCAAAGAGTAGAGCCAGTCCTGCAAAGAAATACACTTCAAAAATAGACACAGAATTCACAATCAAAATCCCTCGGTCGGACCCCAAACTACAAATCACCAACCGAGGTCCATAATTCACATAATATTTACAAAAATACCGAAAATACCCTTATATAATAAAAATTCATTTTATAAATCAAAATTATGTAATTAACCCTAAAACACGTTAAAAACTGATAAAAACTCATTTATTTAGAAAAATCGTATATTATATATATAATTGAAAATAATTTATGAAAAATAGTTTTAATTAGTTAAAAATACTAAATAATTTGTAGAAATCATTTTTATACCCTAAATAACTATTAAAACCAATTTAATTACATTTTTAACCAATTTAGTGTAAAATTACCAAAATACCCCTATATATATATATACTAAAATAAATCCAAAAATTCACCAAAAATAGTAGAATTACTCAAAATTAATTTTCTCAACATATAATTCAATAATATCAATAAATATACTCAATTAATGAATTTATTTCAATTAAACACATAATTGGCCCTATTTTTCAAAATTACATAAACTAAATAAATTGAAAATAAATAGATAAAAATTCACAAAAATTACAAATAAATTTCTATAATTCATTTCAACACCTATAATTACCATAAAACACAATTTCTTAATTTAATTAATTAATTTTCGAAAATTAGAAATATTAATAAAATAATAAAAAATACCCAAAAATCAAAATAAATTTCAAAAATTCCATAAAAATTACAGAGTATAGATTAAGCTACAAGGATCAAAGTTTGTGAAGGAAGTTTTCATGAATCAATCAAATTGAAGCTCAAAAAAATCAAGAACCCTAATAGACCGAAATTGAAAATTTGAAACCTAGGGAAATCTAGACCATTTTAAGTGAAACAAAGCTTGGAATCACACTCACCGAAGCTCAAGGAGAAGATAGAGACCAGTAGTGTCAAAAACGGTGGCTGGAATTGCTGTGACCGACGGTGGAGATGACTTTCGGCTTTCCAGCGATTTCGAGCTTCAAACGGCGCTAGAGAAGGAAGAGAAGGTGACAAGGCTGGCTGGAGATGAAGGTGGCATGCCGAGAGGCACACTGACAATGAAGAAACAGTGTGACAGGCGATGGTGATGGTGGAAATCGATCAGTGATGGTGAAGAGGGGCAATTTTGGTAAATATGCTAAAGTTTATACATATATATATATATATATATATATATATATATATATATATATATATATATATATATATATATATATATATATATATATATATATATATATATATATAGTAGCTTTATATAGTAACTTTAATTATTTATACATTAATATAATAATTTTATATTCAAAATTTCTACACCACACACTTTAAAAATAATTAATTAATATATATATACATTTACATATATAATACACATTTAAATATCATTAAACTATATAATATAATATAATTTAATGAAAATAAACCCTAATTTAATTTAAGTGCGTATACTTGCATGTATATGTATATATTTTAATACGACCCTTAAAAATCATGCATGGACTCATGCAAATTAATAAATCTATTTAAAATAATTAATATTAAATTATTTACGTGTCAATTTCCTCGAAAATACAATTCCTGAGAAAATTTTACGTAAAGTACTTAAAATAATATAAAACAATTAAATTTAGTTTTAATCAAATAACAAACTCATAAAAAATATCATAATTATATACAAAATTATTAACACTGCATATCCCGATGCAGTATAAAAATATTTAAAAACTCAGGATATTACAATCTTCCCCCCTTACAAGAATTCGTCCTCGAATTCCAGAAAAGAATGATTCCAAAATCAAGAAGGGAAGAGATACGAGTAAGAAGCTCGCATCTCAGCTTCAGTCTCCCACGTATGCTCCTCAACTTTGTTGCTATGCCACAGAACCTTGACCATCGGAATCTATTTCGACCGTAACTATCGAACTTGATAGTCAACGATCGTTATAGGTTCTTCCACAAACGTCAAATCTTCATTCACTTCTACACTGTCGAGCTACAACACATGTGAAGGGTCTGAGATATACTTCCTCAACATCGAGATATGAAACACCGGACGCACCTGTGACATACTCGAAGGCAAAGCCAACCGATATGCAACAGTGCCAACTCTCTCCAGAATCTCAAACGGTGCGATATATCTCGATGCCAACTTACCCTTTCTGCTAAATCTTATAACACCTTTCATCGGAGACACCTTTAGAAAAACATAGTCTCCAATATAAAAATCTACATCTCTGTGCCTAGGATCCCTATAGCTTGTTTGCCTACTAACTGCGGTCTGTAATCTGTGCTTAATCACGGTGACTTTCTCTGTAGCATCCTGAACCATCTCAGGTCCAGTCAAAGCTCTCTCCCCAATCTCATCCCAATTCAGAGGGGATCTATACTTCCTTCCATACAATGCCTCATATGGTGCCTTACCAATACTGCTATGGTAGTTGTTATTATATGCAAACTCAACAAGAGGTAAATGATCATCCCAGCTACCTCCCAAATCCAGGACACACATCCTTAACATATCTTCCAATGTCTAGATCGTCCCTCAGACTGACCATTTATTTGAGGATGAAAAGTAGTACTGAAATCTAACCTAATGCCCATCGCTTCTTGCAACTTCTGCTAAAAATGAGAGGTAAACACTGAACCTCTGTCTGACACAATGGACACAGGTACTCCATGAAGGCACACAATATGCTTCATATATAGCTTCGCCAATCTAGCTACAGAGTAAGTGGCTTTCACAGGTAAGAAATTTGCAGACTTGGTCAACCTGTCTACAATCACTCAGATGGAATTGTATCCATCCTTAGAACGAGGTAAACCAACCACAAAATCCATAGCTATCCTTTCCCACTTCCCCTCGAGAATAGGAAGAGGCTGAAGCTTCCCAGAAGGCTTCTGATGTTCAGCTTTCACTTACTGACACGTCAAGCACTTAGCAATATAATCAGTGACATCCTTCTTCAGTTCGTCCCACCAGTATAAATCTCTGATATTGTGGTACATCTTAGTGACATTCGGATGTACGCTGTAGGCTGTAGAATGTGATTCCTCTAGGATCTCTTCTCTCAAATCATCCACATCAAGAACACACAATCTACCACTGATCCACAACATACCATCATCATCAAGTGTGAAATCAGTGAACTTCCCCGCTCGAACATTCTCTGCAAGCTCTTCTAGAATAGGATCTCGGCTCTGAGCTGCTTTAATCCTATCCCTCAGTACAGATCGCACCTTAAACTGACCTAGCAATCCACTTGACCTACTGATCTTCATCATCAGACCTTGATCCACTAATAAATGCAACTCCTGGATCAACGGTCTCCTCTCAACATTGATGTGAGCAAGACTGCTTGAGGACTTTCTACTCAAGGCATTTGCTACCACATTAGCCTTGCCCAGATGATATAATATCTCACAGTCATAATCCTTTAACAATTCCAACCATCTCCTCTGCCTCAGATTCATATCTCTCTGTTGGAAAATGTACTTAAGGCTTTTGTGATAAGTAAATATCTCACAAGTCACCTCGTACAGATAATGTCTCCAAATCTTAAGAGCAAAGATCACTGCAGCCATTTTAAGGTCATGTGTAAGATAGTTCTACTCATGCTTCTTCAACTGCCTCGAAGCATAGGCTATCACCCTACCATTCTACATCAACACACAACCAAGGCCAACTCTAGAGGCATTACAATAAACGGTGAACTTGTCCACACTATTAGGCAAAGCTAACGCTGGGGCTGTGGTCAACTTCTCCTTCAACAACTGGAAAATTTTCTCACAAGCTTCTGACCACTCAAATCTTACATTCTTCTAAGTCAAGCGAGTCATAAGAGCTGCAATTCTGGAAAAATCTTGCACAAATCGCAAACTCTGAATCTCAGTAACAGAAGTCGGTCTAGGCCATTCAGACACTGCCTCAACCTTCTGTGGATCAACCTGGATACCTTCTTTAGACACCACATGTCCAAGAAAAGAAACACTCTCCATCCAGAAATCACACTTTGAGAATTTAGCATAAAGCTGATGATCTCTCAATGTCTGTAGTATAGTCCTTAAGTGATATACATGCTCCTTCATACTCCTCGAATATACCAGTATATTATCGATGAAGACTACTACAAAATGATCCACATAATGTCTAAATACCCTATTCATCAGGTCCATAAAAGCTACTGGTGCATTAGTCAAACCAAAAGATATCACTAGAAACTCATAGTTGCCATATCGAGTGCGGAATGCTTTTTTAGGAACATCGGCTTCACTAATCCGCAGCTGATGATAACTCGACCTCATATCAATCTTGGAAAAGAACTGTACACCCTGTAGCTGGTCAAACAAGTCATCTATCCTTGGGAGAGGATACTTGTTCTTCATTGTCACCTTGTTCAGCTCTCTATAGTTAGTGCACAGTCTCAGGGTACCATCCTTCTTCTTCATAAACAGGACTGGTGCACCCTAAAGAGAAACACTGGGTCTAATAAAACCCTTATACAATAACTCTTGCAACTGCTCCTTAAACTCTTTCAACTCTACAGGAGCCATTCTATAGGGTGGCATAGATATAGGAGTAGTACCTGGAACCACATCTATACAGAACTCAATCTCTCTATGAGGTGGTAAACCTGGCAACTCCTCAAGAAAAACATCAGGAAACTCACAGGCAATAGGAACATCTGTGAGTGAAAACTTCTCCACTAAAGTATCCCTGACCAATGCCAAATACCCCTAACAACCTTTCCTCAGCAACTTCCTAGCCGTAATAGCAGAAATAAGATTCTGAGCTGAACTCCTATCACCCACAAACTTAAATTCTTCGTCATCAGGAATTCTAAAAGTCACCTCTTTATTCTGACAATCTACCATGGCATAGTGCTGAGATAACTAGTCCATACCCAGAATAACATCAAACTCCATCACATCCAATAAAATCAAATCAGTGGGTAATTCTCTATCTCCCATAAGAACTGGACAACTACAAAGAACAATATCGGTGTCCAAAGAATTGCTCAGAGAAGTGGCAATAGACAAAGGAAAAGCCATCCTCGAAGCTTGCCAATAAGACTTGGAAGCAAAAATAGGAGAAACGAATGAATGCGTGGCACCCGGATCAAACAGAACCCATGCATCCAGGTAACAAATAGAAACAATACCTGCCACGATTGCATTAGATGCCTGAGTATCCTGCTGAGTAAGGTGGAAGACTTTGGCCTGTCCTCGACTTCCCTACTGATTGGTAGAAGCCTGGCCAACACCTCTGGCACCTCTACCATGACCCTACTATGAAACAAGTTGAGTGGAACTCTGATGCTGGGCTGGAGGCAACTAAAATGGTATGGGTGCAACACTAGCAATTGACTACTGTGGAAATCATGGAATCTGCGGCTGTTGATACCTGGAGTAAGGACATGATCTGGCATAATGTCTTGTCTGCCCGCATCTAAAGCATGTCAGGTAACACGGTCCCTGATGGACTCTACTGCAGGTCTGGCAAACACTGGCAACTGATCCAGAACTGTGACCACTGCTGCTGCTCGAAGCACCTAACCCGAATCTGAACGGTCTACACTGACCTCCATGGCCATGTCTACTACTCTGATGCACTCACTGCTGCTACCTCTAACTCTGCTGAGTCAGACCTCTCTATTGACTACTCGAACCAACATGAAAACTAGAGTATGAAGTAGTCTGCAATCCACTCAACTGAACTCCCAACTGGTAATAATCAGGCATCGCTCCCTGCCTAACTAGCCTCAACTCAATCTCCTTGGCCAACTCAATCACAGACTCCAGAGTAAGGCCTGCTGTAGGCATACCAGCAAATGTAAAACCTAATTCAGTGACATAGGTAGTGACTGCGAAATACTGATCTCGCATCAGATCCTCTGCATATCTACCCAGCCGGAGGAACTCTCGGGTGTACTCCTCTACTGATCGATCACCATGAGAAATGTTGGTCAACCGGAGATGATAACTCATACGGAGAGGCTCTGGACAAAATCTCCTCATAAACCGCTCTCAAAACTGAGCCCAGGTCATCATCATCATATAAGGCTAGATCATCTGAATAAACCAGTCCAGGGCTAGTCCCTCAACAGACAGCTCGACGATTATAATCCACTGATATTTGGTGTGAGCAGTTCGAGTCCTAGTCTCGATCGCATATAGAAAATCTAATGGATCGAAAGTCCTATCAAAGGCAATCCTGCCAACTCTGGCATAGAACAGAGCTGCCTTAGGGTCAGACATACCCTGCTGATAAGCAGGCTGAACAGGCTGAACGAATGGAGGTACAGGAATATCCTCAAACTCAGGCTCGATAGGCTCCTCATCCTGTATCTCTCTCTGCCTACGGTGACCTGCTGCTCCTCGAGGTCTACCTCTGCCACGACCTCTGCATCTAATTGGCTGCTCAGGAGGTAAAACCTCATCCTGAAAGGACTCATCATCCTCGGCCTCAATAACCGGTGGAGCGACACGCACTCGCCTCCTCATTCTGAAAAGACAAACAAAACGGTTTAGAAAAAACAGACAATGGAGGAATAATGAAAAAAACTAAAGCAAGGAATATTTATCAAGACATACTCGAACATAATTCACTGTAGTAGTTTGACAGAAAACACAACACTAAAAACTAGGGCCATATCTCACATAACTAAAGCCCTGACACAAAACTCAGCTCTGATACCAACTTTGTCACGACCCAAAATAGGGGCCATGACCGGCATTAGGGAACGAGAATTCTTTCGAATCTGGAACCCGTAGCAAGCCTTAAAATAAAATAAACATGCAATAATTATAATAATAAATAAAATACCAACAGTGGAAATAAAATCATAAATAAAACAAAATAATAATCTATCAATAAAATTAGATGAACATCCTTATCTCATATATATAAATATTCCTTTAATACAAATCCAGTTCAAATCTTTAAAGTACATAACTCACACAAATAAATACATAAACTCCATAACTATTTACAACTACTGCAATGTCTAGATTATAAAGATAAAACTCAGGTGAGCAATTTACATAATGAAGCCAGGGCAGAAGAAATCTAGCATCTGGGTCTGCTACTGAGGTCTGAAGATGATGACTCTCCTAAAAAATAGTTAACGGAGGGGAGTCAGACCTCACTGAGTGAATTGCTATAATATATATATATATATATATGCATAACTAAATGGCAATGCACATAGTCAAATATATACAATATATATATATACAAACAAATACACATAGATGCAACAAAATCATTTTATATATATTTTATTGAAAATCATTGTTTATGAAGGATCAAATAGAACCCTAGAAAATCGCAACCTCAAAACAGTGTTAGACAACACTCTAGCCATACAGGCTCACTTATTCCAATATATTCACTAGTTCCATTTGGACAGTAGACTGGCCCTGAGACACTAAGTCAATCGAGCTCCAGCAGTCTGACTATCAGTGTGATTAGCCCTGAGACACTTGGTCAACCGAGCTCTAGCAATCACACTCCTAAATCATACCTCACACATCAATTAATCAAATCCAATCAATATCCACAAACAGGTTAGTGATATAGCCTAAATGATATAAGTGTACTGGTATGTACTCGGTCCTAGTGCTGCCCACTAGGTAGCACGTTCTATTGATATCCTTCATCAATATATAAACATACATTCATAAAAATAAATGATGCATGAATTTGAAATAAACAGCAACATAAATCATATATATACTAGAAATATACCAAAAGTAAACCAAGTATATTTCGAGTATATATACATCAAATAAATCCAATATAATCGTAAAATAAACTAAATATATATTTAAACACATTTTAAATATAAATGTTTAATAAAGCATACATATAATTTAAAATATATCAAACATAAACCAAAAATAAACCAAAGATAAACTTAAGTACTAATTAAATCATTTATGCATATTTAATCAAAATAAAACATGTATTTCTAAAATCATGCACCTTAGAACATATATATATATAATAACAAATTACTATTTATTACGCTCCTCGAGTTGGGTCTGATGGGCCTAGTCCACTAGGCCTCGGTCTCGGCGCAACTAAATAAACAAACGACCACAGAATATAAAAATAAATCTATTAGAATTCCAAAGACTCGATCTAGTAAAAGTAGACACAAATTAAAATCAGAATTTGATCGGACATCACGTTTTACGAGAATTCTACCGAAAATCTGGCAGAACCTCCCCCGTAAAACGGACATCTCTCTACTCAAAGAGTAGAGCCGGTCCTACAAAGAAATACACTTTGAAAATAGACACAGAATTCACAATCACAATCCCTCGGTCGGACCCTAAATTACAAATCACCGACCGAGCTCCACAATTCACAGAATATTTATAAAAATACCAAAAATACCCTTAAA